>JALXJV020000019.1:26600457-26817906 GCA_024633595.2 Lepomis macrochirus
CTAGTCTTACTGATCTACTGGTGTAACCACCACGGTACAAGAGATGAAAAGAGCAAAAGGTGCCGATTCCCATTACCTTTTGAAGCTCTCGTTAAGCCAGAATGTGTCCCTTCCTTGATTATTTATCTTCCTTCAGTCTGTAAGGGTCCACCGATCAAAAGAATCAAAACAGCTTTAAATAAAAATGAATCCTGCACTGCAAGTGCATCAGCCGTCTGTCGGAGCCAGATCAAATGAATGACATGTATTTGATTTAATTTGATCATTTTTACACAAGTAACATTCATACTGTTTGAAGTAAATAAACTGTTTCTTAGTAGCCTATTTCAGTTTTGTGCGAAAGGAATTAAAGGCCTGTCCCTAATAAAGGCAGGGTCATTCAGTGATTTTTCAAATAAAAGCTCGGGCTGTTACTCAAAGTTTTACGTTATTAGCTTTACGATCCTCAGCTAACGCTGTGTGTGGACGGTGGCGTGTTTATTCCAATACCAAGAAGTGAAATTCTCATGTGCAATTTATATAATCAGAGTAATACTTGGCGTCCGTGTAATACTGCAGTACTGTGCTGCAGTGATTTTTTTCCCCTCCACCCCTGCTGATGTCCCTGGTCCAGCTTTAGCGGAGTGTGTCCTCCTGTTCTCTGCAGTTTGGACTCCTCACTTCCACTTGATAAGTTCAAACTTCGTACTCTGTATTGAGAAAGGTCCGTTCTGTTTCCATAAACCTTCTGTTATATTAATGACTTTAACATTCAGCGCCAACATTCACCCACTGTGGCTGTAAATTTACAATAGGTGGAGTTGGACTCAGACGTTTCTCCCCAAATAAAAGTGTTCGGCAGTTAATTAGTGTGAATCAGTGAGCTTTTGAAAGAGTAGTGTCTCTATAACAACAAGAGAAACCTTTGCCCACATCAACAGTGTTTCAGCCAACCCACGGTGTCTCAGCGAGTCAACAACATCAGGCTCTGACCAACTCAGATCCCTAATGTGAGCTCAGGTGACTCAGGCTGAAATTCTTATTTCTGTTAATGTTGTAACCGTTGAGAATTTAATGCTGACTGACTGTGTACAAGGAGGCAACAACAAGTGTTTGCCAGAAGAGCTTAGAAAGAGGTATTTCCATTTCCAGCAGTATTTTAGTTGGTTGTTTAGTCTGAGGTTATTTACTTGACATTTCTGAGAGGTGTTGAAGTAATAGCTGGCAAATATTAGACACTTAAATAACCTGACGTGGCGGAGAAACACACAGGGTGGGAAAGATGTGGGAGAGTGAGCGGGAGAAAAGCAGAGGACATGCGTGTCCTAGTTATTGACTTCAATAGAAATTAGATTGTTAATAAATTAGGCAACTTCTGTTAGTCAGTGAAATGTAACGACTGTGGTTGAGGGAGGGGATCATTGTGTCAGAGACTGACAGTCCAGCTGCGTCTTTCACCACATTTTCTTACATTTCTTATCCCTCTTCTTATCCAGTCTGTACGAACACACAGCTGCGTCTCCTCCCGTAAAAGTCGGTTATTTAAGGAGCTAAAGGTCAGAGGGGTCAGGGGTCGCAGTCACAGTTCGGCCTCTTATCTGTGCGTAAACATGAGGGAAGCCTTTGTTTCCCGGGGGGCAGTTGCCCTCATGTGTCAGTGACCAAAAATGTTAATTCAGAAAATGGTAGCGTAAATCACAAGAATGAATTAAACTGGAAATACATGCCAGAGACTGTTTAAGGTAAAGAGACACGCCACTTAAAGAATGGCGACTGTATGTACAAATCCTGCCCCTCCTGCAAAAAAGCCTGTTAGTGTCCCCCCACCGTCCAGCACAGTGACAAATTAATACATAAATAAATAAAAAGGGAGTAAAAAAGAAAAAAAGGATGGTAAGTGTTTGCAAAGTTGAGGTTTGTGAAAGTTACAAATGATGTGGTGGATGCAAGGGGCAGGTGTGTGACTACATGTCCACCTTAAAATACTGCGTTTAAGGTGCCAGATTTGAAAAGCAGTACTTGCAACATGTTTTAGAAAATACCGGGGTGCCTTCTATAAACGTAAACGGCAAAACAGACTTTGGGCTGGGCAATAAAACAATAATGATATTTATCACAATATAATTTTCCTCAGTAACAATATAATAAATGTTCAATATATCATCAATAAATATTTGGTTTAATTCATTTGGATCACGAACAAATTAGCACTTAATTTTTCTATTGAATAAACTTGTTGAGGAATACGGGCTGAAAAAAGATCATAATCGTATTTGTTGAAAAAAGATTTCTATCATAATAGTTTTGACTGTTCTCCCTCTGGTTAACGCTGTCGCCTCACAGCAAAAAGGTCGCTTGTCTGTCTCTGTGTGGCCCTGCGATGGACTGGCGACCTGTCCAGGGTGTACGCCGCCTTTCCCCCCCCGATGTCAGCTGGGATTGGCTCCACCCACCGCCACCCTGTGCGCAGGATAAGCGTTTGACGATGGATGGATGGATGTTGTCCCTCAGATTTGTTCAGTGATCCACTATTTGGCATCAAGTGTTTGTCCCATTCTGACCATGAAGAAACGTTTAATAACATAATTAACCACCCGGTTTCTTCAATTTTCAGTCAGGAGCAAAAATCAGCCTTTAAAATTGAAAGAAATAATGATTTGACATTTATCGTGATAATTATCAATATCGAATGATATGAAATGTTTTTATCGTTATAACATTTTTGGCCATATTGCCCAGCAGACTGTATCCAAAACGTCATTTAAGCATTAATTCACATTTTTAATTGAATTTACATTTAATTTACATTACAATTTATCTTGTTAGTCTGAAATAACTGCCCGGAGGTGTTACCAAGATGGCTGCCGAGTAGCAAGACTTGCTTTGGACTTTGGATAAACACAACGCTTCTTTCTGCTGTACTTTAAGGATACATTGATAAATATTTTACATTCAAATCGCTATGTGTAATTTGAAAAGGGTTGCTGGTAGTGTTAAATCCACAGAGAATCATCACCAGCTCTGCAGGCCTCCCCGTTTCAGTCTATTGTGAAAAAGCTTGGATAAATGTATTGGACGCTACCTGCCAGTTTCACAACCTGTAAGGGGAGCGTGCAGCAAAATACGTGTATGTGGACACGGATCATCACAGGCTGATGTTAAACCGCAGTCAGACCAAGTGGATTCATGGATTTATCAGAGATAATGGTGGGGGAACAAATCGATACAGCAGAGTATCGCAATATTTTACGTGGCAATATTGTATTGATACACAGCCGCCAAGTATCGATCTTTTATTATATAAATTCTACATGAGAATTTTACTTTTTGGTATTATAATAATAAGGTCAGTTGCTTTTTTAGTCCAGTAGAAAAAGAGTTCTCCTTTGGGGACACAATTTCAAGAATAATAATTTCTAAATATCGCAATATGTTTAAAATCGCAATAATATCGTATCGTGATAATAATTATATCGTGGGGTCTCTGCTGATTCCCACCCCCAGTGTAAGACACTGAATGATATCCACATGTGTGTCATGTCAGATCTGACGCACCTCATGCTGCCCCCCTGGGTAGGCTTTTGTCTTTGTCCTTAATATCCACGTCTGTTAAAGATTTGTTACGTCATTATGGTTATAATGTCTTCTCTTCTTCCAGTTCAGGTTGGGTTCTGTTTTGCTGAACGCCGTCCCGGAACCGGCTGAGGCCGTGAGAGAGTTACTGATCCTCAGTCTGCAGAGGGGAAATAAACTGGAGAGCCTCAACCAGAAACTAGAGGAGGAGAACCAGAGGCTGAGAGGAGAACAGCAACGCATCACTGCAGAGTAAACGCACACAAAACACAGAACCGCCAGAGTTCCCACTGCTCAAAACCAGACAGGGTTCAGGGATGATTTCCACATCAGGGCAGTCCAGCCGGAGTGGAGATTTAGGCCTGATGCCTTACTCTGCTGAGTATGAACATATAAACACGTTTTTTTCCTTTTGTTGCTGCTTCTGCAGATTAAGCTTTTACATGCAAAACATGATTAATTGGTAGAGATTAAACGACCCGACGGTACGTAAAGGAGTTAAAAATAGACGCTGCATTGACTAAATACCTTCGAATATATTCATCAGTTACTATAATCAAATTGTATAAAATATGAATTATGATGTTATACATTATTATATCTTTAATAATTTATTGAAAACTGTTATACTTTGCTGATAATACTTTAGTACGTTTACTTTAGTAACACTTTGAATGTAGTATTTTTACAGTGTGGTATCTGCATACATCAAATATCTGAGATGTATCAGTGTTTATTATGTTTGATTGTACAAAAAAGAGATTAAAATCAGGAAACTCATGAGCAGAACCAGAAATACTTTAATGATCCCAGAGGGGAAGCTCTTTGTCTCATGATCCCTTGGTCATCAGTTTTTCATATGTTTTGAAACTTAAGTGAAGTTTTTTTTTTGTGTTGAAGTTTGAAAATGAAGACCTTCTATGGAAACCCTGCACACGCTCCGTCACAGTAAGGTTAAAATCACAAGATTTAGTTCCCCTAAAATCCATCACAGGGTTCCCACTGAGTTATTACCCAACTCATCTAACACAGTGTGGGGAGGGGCCGTTTGCCTGCAGCTGTACGTCACCTTGAGCTACGAACTGCTGCCACAACAGTGTTAAAGTGAGTTAATCACACCCGGCTACGTCTGAGGGGCCTCGCATGACGCAGCATACAGTTAACCTCAGTTCATTATGTATGTCAGTGGAAAGCATAAGGCTAGCGTTGTTACAAATTGTCAACAAATAACGTGAAAAGACCAAAAACAATTTGTCATTCCTGACTTCAGCTCTCAGCTCTGAGCTGATTGGTTCCTCCGAAAGACGTGAATTTTTAAAAACAGCTCACAAAAATATAGTTTAATGTTTAAAAATGATCAGTAAGTTGGCGTCCAGGAGAAGATTTTGGATGACCTCTAATATAGCGAGGAGTCACTCAAAAAGACGTGTGACCTCCAGATTTTAATGAGCGTGTGTGTGTTCTGCTGTTTTAAATGATATATTCTAATTTTACATTTAAGGCTGAAGCGCTATGCTGGTGGCAAAGAAGCCCTGGAGACGGAGCTGTACTCTCGGTTTGTCCTGGTCCTGAATGAGAAGAAGGCCAAGATCCGCAGTCTGCAGGAAACTCTCACACACCTACAGGAAACCAGGTACACCACGGCCTTTAAATCCTGCAGTCGGCCCGTGTGTCTCCTTTAAAACTGAAGCTTTCGCATTATTATGTGAAGATTTCAGTACTTTTGTTATAAAGTTTTAAAAATATTATTGATGATTTTAAAGACCCCGATTCTAGTTGCTTAATAAATTTCTCATGGTCTTGACTCGTGTTCCTTTGATTACTGCAATTCTACGATTCATCTCTTTAGCTGTAAAAGTCTTTGGGTTTAATTCATTTTTATATAAAAGTTTGGTGGAACTTTTCAAAAACATATTGCGTTTCGTATTTGTGTGTTCTAGGAGTTCTGAGGGTCAGAAAAAGGTGGGCTCTGTAAAATCAGACCGGACAGCAGGTCAGGGGGAGGATGACTACGGAGGTAGTACTGATGAAGAGTCAGAGGAAGTGCAGGCGACTCCAGCCTCCACTTTATCGTCCCGGGGTAAGAGCTCATTTCTTTTACTTCAGATTTCATTAAGATTGTATTAGTGGAAATTCAATGTTAATCACACATCGAGGCAAATAAGACTGGTAATCATCTGGAGGTGGTTTCCATGGAGACTGTACATTCACTATTTAACTTCTTCAACTCTAGTATATCACCTTACTTTATTGGATTAAGAAATTAACACAAAATCCTCTTCCACATTTTATTTTAATTACTAAGCTTGTCTGTTAAACACGAGAGGCGTCACTTGGTTTTATTTTCGTTGGCCAACTTTTCAATTGAACCTCAAACTCAGTATTTATTGTTTGCTCACTGGGACACAGAAAGATGGACTCCTGGGAGATTTGAACTGAGATGAGGACTCAGTAATTGGTGGTTGAACTGTGGGTTTAGTACTGAGCTCTTACTGTATAACACACTGTGGTGAAAAGGTAGGCCGACCTGATGATGTTATATCACATTATTTAATGCCATGACTTTACTCTCAAATTATCTTTCTCATATTATTATAATTTGATAATTCTTCTCCACCATAGCTCATAATAATAATTCATACATCACCTAATTTCATTATAACACTGGCCTGACCCACAAGAAAGCACAGTGTATGTTTAATCCATCTATTATTGTTTTATAGTGTTTGTGACACTATACACAGATTTACTGCTTGTCCGTTTTGAATAATACAGAAGGTAAAGAGCTGAAAAATGAATCGCATAATAAATCGCAATATTGGTTTAAAAACAAATCGCAATTAGATTATTTTCCAAAATCGTTCAGCCGTAATTAGAATATCAATTTGAACTTTAAACAGGATTATATTAATACCTAACATCTAAGTAACTTGTAGGCACTGCACGGCAAAAACCTCATTCCCCTCTGCACATAGTAGGTCTGTACATTCAGTTTGCAACAAGTAAAATAAAACAATTTGAACGACATGTGGGAGAGCCGGACAAACATTATGTTTACAGGTACAGTACATACAGATGTGGAGTGTCCAGTGTAGGAAACATCTCTGTTTTGACCCTCTTTTCAATAAGAAATGTGTTTTTACCAGCAGCCCTTTTTACTCACAGACAGAAGTTATTTATTGTAATTATACAATCGGGCTGAAATTCTCAGAGGTCACAACCCCTGATTAATAATCACCTGAACATGAAGTGACTTGGCTGTCGGTTGAATTCCTGTCAAGCGAGAAACTTTTGTTTTGAGCCGGTCAGCTGTCCGATTTCTCACATGGCTTCTATACAAAGATCCATTTTAACCTGCTGTGAGCTTGTTTTAATGTTACTGCAGTTTACATGATGTGGCTAAAACAGAACAAGCAGTCTGTATCTTACATCCATACCTTTCTGTTTTCTTGCTCTCTGTTCATAATAGAGTTGAACAATGAAGCGTTGCCTTTGTTGAGGATGCAGCCGTCTTGTTTGAATAAACGTTAAAGGACCCCAACCTGGGGTTTTATGTTTCACTTCAGTGTGAGCTCCACGCCGTGGCCGGTCATTTGAACTGTGCTGTGAGAGAAGTCTCAGTCTCAGATGTAGGTCGGTCTGCTATCAACCGCAACATCCTCCTGTGAGCTACAGTTGTTGGGCTTCAACAAAATTACAGTTTTATATTTTTGTTAAAATGAAAATGTGCATAAACGATGTTGGTTCTTAAGTTATGTTTTCAACATGTTTTGGGTTTTCCAGCAAAGACCTTTGAGCCCAAAAGGGCAATTTAAGAAGCTCCCTTCACTGATGAGTTCCTCCCCTCTGCTCCTCAGTAACATCAGCTCCTCCACTCATTGTAGCAGAATTCCCCAAATTGCCACACAATTTCCAGCCCTGTGTCAAAATCCCTGAAAAAGGGGGGGAACCTTTCCAGGAATATTAGTTATTATATTTCAAGGTCAATACCATGTCTCCATTATGCAAAGTCTGCATATTACTTAGAATCAGTGGTGCTCAAACTTTTTCTGTCACAGAAGCCAAAGAAAGAAAAAAGAAAGTGGATTTAATTTTTATCAATCATGAACAAATAAACATAATTAAGGTTAGCACAATAGCCTCGCTTCCATCAGAGCACTTTAATTTGTTTATGTCACCACACTAATCATATTTAATACTAATCTTTAGGTCTGCTCAACATCCACGACCCCCCTGAAGTGGCTCTACACCCCTCCCCCAGTGTGAGAACCCCTGCTTTAAATAAACATTATGACAGTTGTGGAGTGAGTTTAATGGATCATCTACAGAAAGCACCTGATTGTGTCATTACAACGTGTATGTCAACATTAAACCCCATCAGGCAGGTGTTTTGCCTTTTTGCTGATGGAAAACACCTGCAGTGACATCACTGATTAAGGTGTGGCCAAATATTAGAGCAGCATCAAAACTTACCCCACAACACGGCAAGTCGTGTTTAAAGAAAGTATTGTTTTGTAAAATATTAGAAGTTTTCCTGTGACTGTGATATTTTTGGGAGCCGTTGTCATGGTGAGTGTTTTCACCATCGCTGAGACTTTGTGTTTTTCCTGCCTAGAAACTAACTATGACATCGCTGTTAAATCACGCAATGCAGAGCAGTGGGCCTCTGTGAAATGACATCCCACGTCACCTTTAAACACAATCGGCTTCTAACGTTGACGTTACACTTCGTCGCCTCTATGCGTCTGCTCCCAGATGGCGGGGACATGATGAGTGAAGGTGTGTATTACAGTAAGATGGATTTGGGCAGAACATAAGTAACCTGTCATGGAACTGAACCGGGCTGTGAGAGGGTTTTTAGGGGACTTTCTCCTCTCAGCTGTTTACATCCCTGATTTTTCCACTTTCTCACACGTTAAATCGTCCACAGCCAGGTTGGGTTTTACGTCAAGGCCTTTTCAGCGACGTAGGTGTCCCCGTCTCTCGGACCTGCCCCTCCGTCTGGCGAGGAAAAGCTGGAGGGATTGTATGGTTTCTGTTGCTACGACAGTGACTCAGACGGCCTTGTGTTGCCAGTTAGGGCCAACAGATAGACTGAGGGAGGGGGGGGGCTTTAGGAAATCAGTGGTTTCATTTATGGGTGTGTTTTGTGCGGTATGTGTGGAGGCTGCTGCCGCTGTCGAGAGAGCCTTTGCTGAAAGGTCACAACAAAACAATCTATTGTTGATGTCCTTGAGCCCATTCTGGCAAAGAAAGTGTATAAAAACATTTTAACGGTCCCACCCAGTAAAAACAAAAAGGAAATTAATTTCCATGCACTTTTTAGATCCTTCTGTCACCAACAACAAAAAAAACCCAATGACTTTATTTGTAATTATGAGCCTCTAATATAAAGTGTTGAGATGTCCATTTACAGTGAACAATCTGCACAGATTTGTCCTCATTACAGTGAAATAAGACATTTTTAAATTACACATGTTACGAGCCAAGTTTGGCCGTAACCTTGACACATAACATAAATACGAGACAGTTTTTAAAGATGTATAAATATAAAAACTAGTCAACTAATATCTAAAAAGCACATGGAAGTATATAGTGCAATTTTCTGTAAACAGTTGTTTGGGTGAAGGATCCTCCTCTTCCCCCTTTACACCTGGCATTTAAATGTGTTTTTGGTGATCGACTGCAGTCGATAGAGCTTGACAACACGAAAGTACAGGTCTAAATGGACCTAAGACGTGTTGAGGACAGGTTATCACCCAATACAAAATGCATCGTGACCACGTTCAACACTTAGTTGGCAGAAAATACGTAGCGGTCGCAGTCTCTAGCAAATAAAATCAGAAGTTTGACGTTGACGCGGGCAGCATGTGCAAACAGTGAGCACCTTTCATTAAAAACGTTTGGGAAAGATGAACTGAAAGTGTCTGTTTGTGAATGTGAAGTCATGCACTTTTGAGCTGAACTCTATAAACTACTAAAACAATAAAAGGAGTACAGATTATGAAGAAAGGTAGCAGAAGGGAACGACGCGAGGCGGGACTTAAGTTTGACACTAAACGTTCCGTAGAGCTGCAGGCTGATGTGATCAGCCTCCGTTGGTTCATCACTGTCAAACACCTTTGACATTTAATCCGTTGTTGATATAGAAATGTTGATGAGAGCTGCTCAAAGATATTACAAGAAATTAAAAATGTCTCTGATAAAACAGTAGAGAAAACCATTAATAGAGAAAACACAACCTGGACAATGTGTTTAACTGTCCTGCAGCTATTTCTCTGCATCGCTGACACCTGCTTTGTTATGGCTTTGCTCGCTTGTGGCGTTTTGTGTTGAGTAGTTTAACAGACTGCTTTTACAGACTGTTTTAGAGACCCGAGTCCGTCTATTCACAGAAAACTAAGTGGAAACCAGTCACCGAACGGGACGGAGAGAAATATATCCACTGCCATTAATTTAAGAAAAGGAAGAACGTGTAATTTTAAGTATGTTGCCACATTTTCCGCCTTCGTCCTCCTGCTGCTGGCTTCAGCCGCCGCGTTCCTCCGCCCTTTGATCCCAGGAACGTGTTGATTTGCAGGTGGAGCGCCATCTGCTTCTTTGTTATTCCATAGACATACTCGTCCTGGTAATCCCACGTTTAAGAACAGACGGAGAGAGGAGACGTGATGAAAGTCAGACAGCTGAGGACAACAGTCACAAGCGAATGTTGGCAGCCTCAAACTGTAGACGAAGAACCTGTAAAAACAACTGCTTTTACGTTTCTGTTTTCTGTTCATACTAAATGTTTCTTTCTTGCTTTAAATATACTGTTTATGCAAAAACCTGACTGACTCATGTTGCCCTCAGAATCCTCTACTGCGAATCCTCTGGACGACAGCCTGAAGGACATCACAGACGTGGCCCCTTGTCGCAAGCGACGCTTTATCGTCACCTCGGGGCCCCCGACCCTGCGGTTAAAAGGCCGAGCCCACAGAGCTCCCAGAGAAAGAGGTACGTGACTGCACTGTATTACAGCCGAAAAATGTGCATCGTCATATGTTCTGTGCTGCTGTAGTTTGTTTTGACGATGTAATATGTAAAATATGACATAATATTCTCCTGCTTTATGGTGTCATAAATGTCTCTCTTGGAGCGGTTTACTGGTTCTGTAGTTAGTAAACTGTTTAAATTAGTTAATTTAGCCAGGGTGTGACACCTCCAGCCCAACATAGGATAAAAAACACACATTAAATCTATTTTAATGCACTTTATTGTAACAAGTTGCGGTTGAAATCCACCTCCGTCTCTTCTGTAGTGCAAAAATACAAAATACATGGTCTTGACGATCGTCTCCAGCTTGAATTGCTTTGTGTTTAGTATAATCTTTCTTTGCAGATCCATCTGTTGTCTCGTCTTTCCTTTGCCTTATCCTCCTTCTCCCTCCTCCCTCTCTGTTCTCACTCCCTTTGTATCCCCTCGAATGGGAAAGTCAAACATCATAAAAGTTCCCTGTCAGGAATCTTCTTTATGTTGGGTAATTACAAGCAATCTGCAGTGGATCTCTTTGGACCTGTACCTTGAGATTGTTGGAGGTTGCCCCCCCCAAATTGCCGTTGAGCTGCACGTGAAGTGCAAACAAGACTAAAGTGGCAGCAAAGCTAATCTCATTCATTTGGTAGCAGTAGGTTGTAAACCACTGATTGACTGCAACTGAAATCAGTGATGTAAATATGTGAAGGAATGTGGGGAGCCGTGCAGCAAAGTGTGTGTTTCACAGGGGGGACACATACACACAAACATCTACAAAACAACACCGTAGGTCTGTTGTTTAGTGTCAACAAAAACTTTTAAGATGAAACCTAACAGACGAGCAACTGTAACTCAAATAACTGAAAAGGTGGATCCTGGTTCTGCCACAAAGCAAAACAGGTTCAGGAACGGTTTGAGAAACACAACAACGGTTCAAGGTGTTGACTTTGCCTCCAAACTCCCCAGATCTCAATAAAATTGAGCATCTGTGGGATGTGCTGGACATAGAAGTCCGATCCATGGAGGCCCCACCTCGCAACTTACAGGACCTAAAGGATCTGCTGCTAACGTCTTGATACCGCAGCACACCTTCAGTGGTCTTGTGGAGTCCAGACCTTGACGGGTCAAGGTGTTTTAGCAGCCAAAGGAGGACCTACACAATATTAGGCAGGCGGTCATAATGTTATGGCTGATCAGTGTCTTTTGTATTCATACTAAAATTTGAAGTAATCAGTGTGTTGTGCTAAAATTGGTCCATGATGGAAACTCAAACTGGTGTTGTTTGTGTCTGATTTATTGAACTACATGCAGACAGTTGATGGGCTAAAAATAAGCCCCTTATTCTCTCAAACAGTTGGTCTGGTCCTTGGTCCATCCATCTCACAGGTGTGACATCAAGATGATGATCAGACAGAATGGGGATTGCACAGGTGGGCCTCAGGCTGGCCACAATAAAAGGCCTCAGGGGGCGCACAATAAAAGACCACTCCAAAATGTGCAGTTCCATCACACAGCACGATGCCATAGATGTCACAAGTTTTGAGGGAGCGCGCAATTGGCATGCTGACTGCAGGAATGTCCACCAGAGCTGTTGCCCGTGAATTGAATGTTCATTTCTCTACCATGAGCCGTCTCCAAAGGCGTTTCAGAGAATTTGCCACATCCAGCATCTTCACCTCCAAGATCATCTCAGACCAGCCACCCGGACGGCTGCTGCAACAATCGGTTTGCACAAACTGTCAGGAACATTTACTCAGGGAAGCTCATCTGCATGCTCGCAGTCCTCATCGGGGTCTCGACCTGACTGCAACTTCGCACAACCATTGAAGAGGAGTGGACCAACACAGGCCACAATCAACAACCTGATCAGCTCTATGTGAAGGAGATGTGTTTCACTGCGTGAGGCAAATGGTGGTTACACCAGATACTGACTGGTTTCTGGAATCCCGCGGACCCCCTCAATACAGTGAAACTGCACATTTTGGAGTGGACTTTTATTGTGGCCAGCCTAAGGCCTTTTATTGTGGCCAGCCTAAGGCCTTTTATTGTGGCCAGCCTAAGGCCTTTTATTGTGGCCAGCCTAAGGCACACCTGTGCAATACCCATGCTGTCTGATCAGCATCTTGATATGCCACACCTGTGAGGTGGATGGATCATCTTTTGTGTCCATAGAGAAAGTCTTAGAGCTTTGAGTTCAGCTCAGGATGAATGGGGGCAAAAACAAAAGGGTTGCGTTTATAATTTTGTTCAGTGTATGTGACGTGATGCTGCAGAGCTCGGTGAACTCAAAGCAGCGAAGGATGTTGCGACTGCGGACAGAGTAGAAACAGAAGACCAGCACTGTGACCTTGATCCAGTGTCCGAGCTCGTGTAGTAGCGGTTTCCAATCCCGTCCCCCTTCAGTTATGCACAGAGAGAACGGCCAGCTGTACACCTTTAGGGCGTTTTCACATTTACAACATTCCTCTGAGAGGGAATATCAAATTCAGCTCTCAAGCGTTTATTGGTGATAAAAGAGCAGCGTTGTCCTGCAGGTTTATGATTTCTGCTGCTGGACTTTGCTTCAAGATTCAGTCTTTTCTATCTTGACCGTCTGTTTAAATCTTTAGCCTTACAAACACATGCTGCCTTTTGCTTTAGGCGGACCAGCTGGTGATGAGCAGGCGGGTTAGCCTCGGGAGAGAAGACCTTTTCCACTGTGGACTTTATGTGAACACACAGCTCCACTAATGAGTGTGTGGAAGACATCAGGAGGCTGCAGCAGCTCCACACTGTTGAGAAGAATATTAAGAGACTGGTTCACAAAATTACAATTGCACACCTATTCAGTTACATACAGCGAGCTGCTGAATCCATATTTTGTGGCACAGCAATCCCTAGCCTCCCGTTACCTCACATAACAATTGTTTCATTGAGTTCATTAAGTCAACCGATTTATAAATTCATGGAAAAAAGAGAGCTGATGTCTGATCAGTACTTACAGAATGCATTTACCCTGAGTTGAGGTATCAGGATCTTAATTAGGAGAGAAAAGGTTTATCCCAAATGGACAGATATATCACTAGAGGTAAGTGGGGAAAATGTGTTTCTTTCATAATTTAGGTGAACCAAACTCTTAATTTCTTGGATTTTCCTGAATGCAATTACTCTCAGGTCTGAACAGAGTGTAGCGGGGGGGATTTCTGAGGGAGGTCTAGGACTTGAACTGAGGAGCCAAAGTCAGTCACTGGTCTCAAAGACGCAATTATGCAACTTTCTTCTTTTCTCTCTTTCTCTTTCTTCTCCTCACACTCCTCTCCTCCCTGTTGCTGCACATCCAAAACCTCACAATACTAGTGCTCTCGCTCCCCCGTCTCCCGTTTGCCAGTTTCTTTTTGGATGTGGCCATTTAGAAAATATTCCAAAGACACGTCTCAATCTGACGTTGTTTTCTGCAGCCCTCCAACAGAGGGCGAATATACTGTGTCCAAGCTTCTCCGAGTGCCAGCTACTGTAAACTGTGCCACATGCAGATGGCCATAAGTGGTGCCATCCATCCCCAGCTGCTGTCAGTAGTTGGTAGTGGTGCCCATTACCGGGGCTTATTACCAGCTCTGACTGCTACAGCAAGAAGCAGGAGTGAGCTGACGAGCAGCTGTGGATGTTTGATCGCTGCAGAAGCTGCTCCCCCTCTGAGCTGGCAAACAGCGGCTGCAGAAGAGAGGCCTTTGTCTGAGAGGTGGCTGTTTATGTGGGGGGTTCAGGGCTGTTGGCAGTCCTACACCCAGCTATTGTATTTTCCATTTCCATCACTACTCAACTCATTCACCTCCCTCTGTTACCTACATGTTTTTCTGCATGCAGGCCGTCTGCAGAGAGGAGGAGGAGGAGGAGCAGAAAGTGAAGGGAGTGAAGGAGTCTGAAGAGAATTAAATGCAGGCCACATGTCCAGAAGACACGGAGGACTAATTAAAGGGATAGGTTTACACTTTGGGAAATAAGAGAGTGTGAAGATTGATCATTGGTTTGTTAGAGACAGAGCTGGTGTCAGGTTGTGGCTAGCGTAGCTTAGCACAAAGATGGCAGCAGAGGGAACGGCTAAGCGCTTTAATTAACATTTTGTATCTGATAGAAATGTGAAAACAACAGTGTGTGGTTTCAGGAGGAGCTATGTGCTGGAACTATTTCTTGTTGAACATCAGTGTGACTGTGCGCAGCTTCCTGAAGCCTTGTCACCCCAGTGAGGGTTGCCAGGTTTGGCACCGTCCTACCTGTACAGAGACCAAACCCTGTGCTCACTGACCAGATATTGATGATTCAGCCAGAGGAGTTTCCATCCAAGTTCTAGAAGTGCTCCAACTGTGAGTCACCCAACTTTGAAAGGGCCATTTTCATTTCTACATCCAGCGGGGCCCCAATTTGTTCCCACTTAGCTCCATTAGCCAGAGAGGCTGCTGTAAAGTCCTGGGCGGATGAATACACTGTTATTCGTCATGAAATTGTTCCAGTTCTAAACCCACATAGTTTTTCATTTGTTTGTGTTCACAATAAACAAACAAGACCCATGTTTATTTGTGAGCTTTAGAGATGTTGGCAGGGGAACTTTCGACCTTTTCCCCCTGCTTCCAGTCTTTATGCTAAGCTAAGCTACGCATATCCTTACCCCAGCTCCGTACTTGACACAGACACGAGATTAATATCCATCTTCTCATTTCACCGTTGGAAAGGAAGTTAATATGTGCGCTTTCCAAAATGTCGAACTATTCCTTTAACAGAACAAGAGTCTTTATGTATCTCTAGGTCGAACGCTTCCTTAAAGTCACGTTTTGAGTTCTGTCAAACAGCTGGTAGTTCCTGTTAACGTGACCTTCAGATCTAAGCGTTTGTGTACTCGGAGGACTTTTTTCCCATGAACAGAACCACACTCTCTTTCTCCTTCGCTCACTGACTGGTTCTGTAAACTATCAAACACCGCTCCTAGCCATCACAGATAATCACTACAAGACATGGGACTGGTACAGCCTTACTTAGCTTTATACTGGAATCAGCACAGAGATTCTGTTGTGCTGTCTCCCCACTAACATGATGTAACTGAGCTGTAAAACCATCGCGTTCGTGTAACATACGAAAGGAGTTTATGATCAGGTTTGCTCATGGGCCTGTGTTGCTCTCAGAGGAAATAATCAATTACAGCAGTGGTTCCCAACCTGGAGACTGGGAGCCCCCAAAGGGTCACAAGATACATTTCAAGGGTTACAAGATAAATGACAAGATGTGGAAATATGTTTATTTTTTCCCTGCTGTTACTTTTTTTATTGTGAGATGGGGAATCGTGTTACCTCTTCAGGTTTCTATACAAATGAAACACAATCAACAAGTAGACATGGCTTTGTTTTGAAGAGTCCCAATGCAAAAATGTTGTAAACATTGTACTAAAGGGTCAGTTCACTCAAATAAAAAGCAACCAACTAACAGAGGAAATATTTTCTTACTTCTTACGCCCATGTTGGTGCGGTTGTTTTCCCCAGGTTTTGTACGACTTTCTTCCAAAGGAATAAGCTTCACGAAAACTGTTGACTATGAGTTATCTTATCTAAGACCAGTTGACATAGTGACTTGGGGGGGGTGACATACACCAAAGACATGTGTCTTATCCACTGCCCCATCACCACCCCCCAAAAAACTGGATGGCGACACACAGCTAAAGGCCAATTTATACTCCTGCGTAGGCAGGTAGCCATGCATTTATACTTGTGCGTAGGTCTGTCAGTCATTCTGCGATTACACCCCAAGCGCTAGTCGTCAGTAGCGCTGCAGCACCCTCCGTGTTGACTTTTGTCGGTCGAGCAGGCTAACTTCCTGTTTAGCCCTCCTCTAACGTAAATGGGGGTAAAACTGTAAACGCGCGGCTGGTGTAGCCGTTTCAAATGTTACCGACCGAATGGATCACATTCTGATAGCGAAACGAGTCATTTCGCTCGTGTTGTGACGGTCAAATATATTGATTCACTGTGTTACAGCCGCCGTTTTGGCCGCTAGGAAAAATTACTTCAAAGCGATGGGCACTTCCTCTCGGTTCGGAGGCGTTGCGGCTACCAGGCGACCAATCACAGAGCTCACGGTCCACGTCGACTCGACGTGTAGTTACATTTTTGAGGAGGTGCACGTCAGGCGACGGCGTAGCCTCTGCATAGCTCCGTAGCCTACGCCGTCACCTACACCGTCGATTTGACACAGAAGTATAAATTATGCTTAAAAAGCTACAATAGCTAATTTTTCGTTTTCCTCTTGTCTCTGCTTTCATGAAGCAGATTCATACAGTTTAATGCAGACCTTTTTTTGGACGCGTGTCTTTGTATTGACTTTACATGCAATCACAGCACCTGAAATTTAGCACTGTCCATTCTGAGCGCACCTTTAAAAGGAACACTGTATCTGGTCAGAGATGCTGCTGTTGGTTTATTCAAAGCTGTGAACATCACAAACAAATTCTTTTCAACTTTATTGTTCTGCGGTATGAAAATCTCAGAGACGGATATTTACAAAACCTGGCAAACTAAAGCCAACACTATCTGCATTGACATACCAATAGAGTTGAGTGTTTTTTTGTTGTAATTATGTGCACTGAAGCTTTAACTGGTGCAACTTTGGGTTTAATTTTTGTCATTTAGACAAAAGTAATCCGTCTGCCCCGCTTGTTCCATACTGTACCTCTGTTTAGTTTCTTAAGCTACAAACTAGCACATAATTGGTGTACATGCTGTATGTCACCAGACCAGCTCTGTGTGGGGGCTGCACTGCATCCAATGCCTGAGCTTAACCTCACTTCTCAGGGTTGAAACTGCTCTCGTCACGTCCCCCCTCTGCCATGTGTTCAGGTCTCCGGTGGTCCTCCGTGGCAGCATAGAACAGCTCCCCCTCTCCAGTGAACACATCTCTTGTTTCCTCTTAACTAGTTCCAGCAGTGCAGCAGTGTTTGTCGTACAGTTGGTAATGATTTAAACAAGCTCAGGCCCTCCCCTCTCTTCTCCTTTCTCACACCGGCCTTTTCTTCTCGTTCCCATTCAGCTCATCAGCGTTAACAGCGGGGCTGGATTGGAGGGAGAGTGTCTACAGTCTTGAGTTCTGGTTTTCAGAATGTCTTTACGCGTCATCCTTCAGAAAGCTCCTCGTGACTTACAATTCATGATGCTTCTCTGTATTGCTGGTGTTCCTCAGGTCACCTTGGTTTGAGATTCGTCAAGGTTTGTTCACACTGAAAGCAAAGCTAATATTTGTCTCGCTTTACTCACGAGAGTTTGACCGCTGGACATTTTGAGTGTTCACTCACACATAAACTCACAAATAAACACAACCAGCGATTACTACAGCTGTATGAACCCAAAGTGTGATTAAATAGCAATAAACAGATCAAACTGATGCCGAAATAACTACAACATAATGCAGATTTGTTAAACATATGAATTCATGCTTTGTCAGGTCTGCCAGCAAGACAGCAGGACAACAACTTCTAAAATGTTTGTTTTCTGAATGGAGTTTGGCTCGATCAGGGCTGTGCTATGCTAACTTGGTCACAGTAAACTACGACAGCTGGAATAAAGTTACAGACACATATTTTCTGAACTCACCAGGTAGTTCAACATCCTCGCTTTCTTTTCTCCCAGCAGTGTCCAGTTGTGTCTGTTTTTTTTAAATTTTTTATATAAATATGAAGTTGTTGTCCAACAGAACTCTGGCACCAATCGACGGTAACAACAACAGGGAACTGGATGTGCACAGAAGCTAGCTGCTGAGAAGCGCAAGTGAAGATAAATCAAGTTGTAATCCCAAAAAACTAAAGTAAAAAGCTAATTTAATAAAAGCAGTTAACTCTGAGCTCCTCCTGCAGGTAAACGGCGTAGTTGTCAGAGGAAAAACCAGACCGACTACGGGGGTGTATTTGTCCAAAAGCCGCAGCGCTGCTCCCCATCGGCCAGCGGATTGTCATTACACCGCTCGCTAGGTCCTCTCCAAACAGTGCTCCGAAGCCGCCAAGTGACGTTTTGACAATCTCACCGCTGATAGGCTTTCGCAACATCGCGTCAAGCGAATTTCTCGCCCAAGTTGAAAAATTTGAAGTTGTGTGAACAAGCAAATGTCAAAACAAACGCTCCGCCGGAGCGAATTCGCAGGAATAAATTGGCAGTATGTAAATAAAAATGAATTGAATTTTGTCTCGTAAATTCTGGCCAAGTCAAAAGTTTCTGTCCTGACTGGTTCACATGGCCTCCTATAAATTCCTCAAAGTTGGGAAAACGTTCACTTGTATGAGGAGGTCACATGACCAGACGCGACCACGCCCCAAACGAGCTCCCCAATCTTCGGCACAAAGTTACAACTTACCTACATATTATAACAGTAGCTAAATGTTTTTGTTATGAACAATGTCAAGAGCACTGATGCTTAAATCTGCAGTAACTGATTTTGAGTCATTTAGGGGCGGCGAAAACATTTTGTACAGTGAACATGTTAGTGAGCTGTTTCCTATTTACACATAAAACAGGGCCATATTAGTATTTATGTGCACTGGTGTTTGTGTCCACCTGATTAATGTCCAAAAGTCAGTCTCTTTTAACTCTGTTTTTGCTGAGCAGTGAGTTTCTCAGAGCTTGTTTGCTGAAAACAAGGTTAATGAGTGAACCATTAACGGCGATGTTTAGGCTGAACAAGCATGTGCCGTTAACATTAAAGGAAAAGTTAATTTACTTCTTGTTAAAAATTAGAATAAAATATTGATACCACTGTCACATCTGTACAGTAAATATGGTGCGACAAGCGGCAGCCAGCTAGCGTAGCTTAGCATAAAGACTGTAAACGGGAAACGCTCGCGTGGCTCCGTCCAAAGTTTATAAAATGTGCCAAAGCTCACAAAGCTATTATGTTATATCTCGTTTGTTTAACAAGGGCTTTAGAGTCTCTGCTGATTGTTTGGCAACAGCTCCCATCCAGAAAAAAAGTCTGGCACGTAATCCCCTGTGAGATGGCGATTTAGTGTTTTTACACTTTACAGTTTCTGTACGGCTTCAAACAAGAAATAACGCGTTAATTAAATTGGCTTCAGAGGTGTTCATAGGTGGATTTTGTGACCTCTGAACTGAGTCAGACTAGCTGTTTCCAGCCTTAATGCTAAGCTAAGAAGCTAACTAGCTTTATTTTTCATGCGTCTTTTCGTCTAACTCTCACCCCTAAAGTAAATAAGTGCACTTCCCAAAATGTCAAACTATCCCCTCAAAATCTGAGCCCCTTCAGTTGGCCCTACATTTGTGCTTTCTGTCACCCTTGATCCGGTCTTTCCCTCCGTCCTCTGCAACCCACTGTGCATCTTTGATCCTTCTTTCATCCTCAGTATATCTGACGTTTTGTTTCTCCTGAACATCACATGGCGTTGCATTCAAGTGAGGACAGAATATATAAGCTTCTACAGAGCCGAGACAGGAGGAGAACATGGGCCTACATGGTAAACACACCGGTGGTCAAGTCCAGCATTTGATGTAGACCACTTAAGGTGGGGGAGCTGCTGGGTCACAATACACACATACACACACACACACACACACACACACACACACACACACACTGAATGTACCTACCTACACACAGGTATAAAAGTTGCCCATGTGTTTCTAGTCTTGCACCTTATGGGCCACATGATCCACTTCCCGTCTCAACAGGAAAACTCTCCTGTAAACCGGCCTCATTAGCCCACTGACCTGTTCTCGCTCTCTCTCTCGTGTGTGTGTGTGTGTGTGTGTGTATGTGTGTCTGTGTGAGTGTGTGTGTGTGCGCAGGACCGACCCCCCTGCAGGATCCAGTAAGGACCAGACGCCCCAGCGCTCCACAGATGCTGCAGCAGCAGAGGACCTGTTTGAGGACTTTTGACCCTGTACAGAGAGAGAGACATGAGAACGGCGCTGGTTTATGTCGCAAAGGTGTCATATTTTTATACCGAGTTTGTGTTTTAGGATCATGAAATTATTTATAAGGAACAACAACATACAGATGGGTGACAAATGAAGGCCTCCACCTCAAGAATACTCGTAGGTTCTCCAAGTCTGTGGAGGGATGAAAATCATCCTTCCCAAATATTTTCACTCATTTGTTGTTGTTTGTTGTTTTGACGATGGTGGTGGTTACCATGGTAGTTTAAATACCTAAAGGATCCCTGAAATGTCAAGAACCACCTCGGGATCCTAATGTAACACTAGAACCATCGAAAGGAACTCTTAAACGTCCTAAAGGCTAACTAGACCCAACCTAAAGAACCCTAGAACACCCTGATTAATGACCGCAGTGATTCCCAACCTGGGGATGACTCCTTAAAGAACTCTAGGACCTTCTAATGTAACACTAGATCCACCCTAAGTAACAGTAGAACACCTTAAATGATTATTACAATCTCTCGAAGGAACCCTACAACATTCTAAAGGATCACTAGAACCTCCTTAAGGAACCATAGCGCACCCTATATGATTTTTAGAACAGAACCACCTCATGGAACCCTGGAGCACCCTAAATGATCATTTCAGTCACCTTAAAGAACTCTAGGACCTTCTAATGTAACACTAGATCCACCCTAAGTAACAGTAGAACACCTTAAATGATCATTACAATCACCTGAAGGAACCCTATAACATCCTAAAGGATCACTAGAACCTCCTTAAGGAACCCTCAATGAATGTTAGAACAGAACCACTTTAAGGAACCCTAAAACCTCTGAATGGATCAGTAGAATTGCCTCAAGGAACCCTAGAACATCCTAAATGATCATTACAGTCACCTGAAGGAACCCTATGAACTCCTAAAGGATCATTAGAAACACCTAAGGGACCCTAAAATATTCTAAATGATCCCTAGAACCACCTAACGATCCTATAAGATCACTAGAATCACCCAAAGAAACCATCTAACATCCCAAACAATTGTTAGAACCACCTAAAGGATCCCTAGAACATTGTAAATGATTGCTAGAACTGCCTACAATAACCCTAGGACCTCCTACAGGATTGCTGCAACCACCCAAAGGTTATTAATGATTGTTAGAACCGCATAAATGTCTCAAATGATCTCTAGAACCACCAAAATGAAACTCCAGAACCTCCTAATTGACTACCAGAACCTGTTATCTGCTAAGGCCACAGTTTAGCCTCAGTGTCGGCTCACGGAATAATCTGCTTCCAGGGTGTTCCCTTTCATTTGTCGCCTGTCTGAAGTTCTGTAGAACCACTACATATTTTAAACACTGGGAGAAAAGCTTTTGTAATGTGCTTCATGAACTGGAAACGAATTGTGATTTTTAGATATTTACAAACTTGTCATTTTAATATTTGTACCAATAAACAACATGAGCGTGTTATTTTTTCATGTAAATTACAAGGTTGTTTGTGTTTATTTTTTAAATGACCTTTAAAGGGGAACTCCACTGAGTTTACATGTCAGTGTCAACGCACTAGTTCAGAAGGGTTCTTGCGTCTCGTTGAGGATTTCTTTCACCAGTCGATCTGAAAATGACGTGCGGTCCTGTGTTTAGCTTTCCATATTCTAACACTAAGTCCTCTACAGCAGGTAATATTAAAAAAATGTAAACCTTTGTGGTTTTAACAAACTTAAAACAATAATAGCAAACAAAAACTACAGCTCCTATAAAATTTCACCAGCAAGACAAGTACTCACATCTCACCTTTCCAGCTTTAATAAACTTCCACAGCGTCTACTCTGTCCTGCTGTAATTTCAGACGTGAACTAATTGGGACTCCTCGACTCGCTTAGGATACATTGGGGCTTTTCTCATGCGGTGCAGTTGGAACGCACTACATACTGAATCTCATGTCATATGTAGTACGAGTAGTATGTTAGTAAAGATTCTCGCTGTATGTTCCTGATCGCATACTTTTTCTTTTTACTCGTAGTCGTTCTGCAGCTGCCCGTACAAATTACGTATAAGCTGATATGCATACAACTACAATGAACACATACGGCTTTGGGTCAGAAGTGCTGGACCGGAGGCATACTGTATTTAACGTCCTATGCATTGGGACTTTCTAACTCATTTTTTCATATGGAAACAGGGACCCTCTGTTTAAGGCTGGGTCTTTAGTTATTAGTGTTGTTACAGATGTCAACAGGATTTTTAATGAGAGGTTGTTAATTCTGGAACAGAAGCTGGAAGTTCTGGTTTCACTTCGGCTCTATAGCGTCTCCTCTGAGGGGGTTTCGAACGCACCTTTAATATCTTTTCTGACCTTTTTTTATTTAGTTAGTTAAACTAGACTTTCTAAAGGTTAGAGTTGGATCAGGGCCCAAGAACGGGACGAAAAGATCCTTAAACAGTGTTTTAAAGAAATCCTTAATGGCTACATACATGAGCAGGCGGCCTGCAGGAAGCTCCCCCAGGAAATTTATATCTTTAAAAACTTAACTTACTGCATTCTGGTGAAAGTTTGTGCACCAACCTGTGGTGGAAATGTTTTTGTTTTTGGAAAAGGAAACACAAAATTCAGCTGGCAGGTGAAATTTCTAAATATATAAATATAAAGAATCTAAGTCTGTGCAGCTCTCTGTCATTCTGTGCTGCTTTCAGATCTGTTTCTCCTGTAAATCAGCTTTTCTCATGTAACATCGTCCCTGCTGAGGCGACACATATGAAGCCATGATTTTCCTCCTCTTTTGTCATGTTCATAAGGAGAAGAAAACAGAAAACGTGGCCAAAAAGAAACTGTGCCCAGAGGTTGTTTGATTGGTGCTGCACGTTTTTAGGTTATTTTATAATCAGTAGCTTGTTTATTTTGGCTTAAGTTACTTTTTTTGGACAATGCACATTTGTTTCTTCTATATTTTCATTGCATTTCATGTTTTCCTAATTCGAAAACCTTTCTAAATGCATTTTTATTTGTTATTTAACTACAAGCTATATTTCAGAACTTTTTTTTTTTGCTTAAAAATGTGGTGGGGACAAATTCAGCCATTTCAGAAAGTGGCGGGGACATGTCCCCAGCGGCCCCAGTGTAAATGATACCTAGTAAAAATCAAAACGCTGAGTGTTTGCCAGGCAGGGAGGGATCAAAAAAATCTCTTGCAACTTCATGGAAGAGCAACTTTAAATCAGTGAAGTGACCCTTTAATGTCTCTCTCTCTCTCTCTCTCCCATCCTTCTCTTTCTCTTACACTCTCTCTCTCTCTAACTCATGCTTTCCCCCCATTCTCACTTCCTCCGTCTTCAGCTCTCTCTCTCTCTCTCTCATCCACTCGGTTTCTCTTTTTGTCCCCCGCCCCTCCCTCTCGGGGAGGGAAGGGGGGGGGGGCTGGGGTCCGGACATGTGCGCCCCTCCCCTTTCGTAATGTCTGCATAATAGCGGGTGTGAAGTGGATTTGAACTTGCAGCCGGTCCTGAGAGGTGGATGAGGTCTGACCAGCAACTCGTCTCCTGCGCCGCTGAAACAAACGCTGCTGTTTATTTGGGACCTCCGGGGAATTTCATTTTGGAGAAGTTTGATGTGATTAAACCTGAAGCAAGACAACTGGATTGTTTGACTATTTTATGTATTTATTTTTTGATTTACAAGGTAAGCTATTGACTTTTAAAAAAAAAAAACATTTTCTTGCTGAACGTCCTGCACAGAACGTTATTAAATGTAAAATCTCGTGAGATTCACGGAAGTTAAATTTGCACCACATTTAGCCTAAATGATTATTTCTGCTGTTAATCAGCAGCAATCTGCGTGTTTCTCCTCATCCTCTCTGCCACCGGAGCTGCTGATCTTCTGGGTGGGCAGGAATGTTCCCACACTGATAAAACTAAATGATAAGAGACCTATTGATAGTAATTGACACTTGGGATCAATTAGGACCATTTACATCCACCGACAGTTTAACCCCTCGATCACTTGATAAGCTTTATCACCGCAGCTGTGCTCTAATCTGCTCCTTCCTACAGCTGTGATCACACATCTGTCTCTAAATCAGCACAGACTTTTCCCTTAAATTAAACTTTTCCCTCATTGGCATGTCAGGTGAAAAGTATAGAGTCAAAAATAATAGAAATAATAATTTATTTCTAACGTGGAACACGTTCACTGTTAACATAATATTATAAGAATGAACTTTTAGGGTCCATATATATTTAAACATGCAAGTTAAACTCCAGAAACTTGTTTTAAATAAATATTATTGGGATTGTGTAATGAATAAATGTATGTACATGCAGTAGGTTTACACGGTAGCCTACTCAGATTCAACAGGAAACTAATCAGCAACTATTCTAATAATAATTTCAGCACTTCATAATTTGTTAGTTCCAACGTCTCTTATGTAAATTATCTTTGTCTCAGTTTTATAGTTAACTGAATTTTGTTGTGTTTTGGACAAAATATATTTGTAGACATTAAACACAATTTTGTTTTATTTCATAATAAAACTTTTATCAAAAACAAATTAATAATCCATTAAATAATCTCACACAGATTAATGAAAATAGCAACACCAGCATCTAAAAATACTCCATAACAAGTAGAAGTCCTGCATTTAAAGAAGTATTATCTGCTTAATGTTCTTAAAGTCCTCATTATGCAGCAGAACCGTCTCTGCCAGGGTTTTTTATTCCACATTATAAAGTTAAATAATTATTACTGATTCTTTACTGTGTAGAAAACTTTTAAAAGTCTGCTTTAATTCAGAAACATATTTTTTGTGTGTGTGTGTGTTGCTTCACTGAGATGGTTTATGACATCACAAGTTTGGAGCCAATCAGGATGCAGTATGAAGCCTGAAAGCCTCCAGGTCACAAACACTGAGAATGGACTTCTTAATGAGGGAGGACGCAGCTTGTGTTTCCAGCAGTTTTTAGTTCTGAAATGGAAAATAAGATTTATATTATTTAATAAAAACAAAGGAGGGAGCAGGAGGAAGAGATTTTAACAGGAAACTTATACTTTTTTTAGGGGAAAACCAGATCAGAAACAAATTATTATTCAAAGAATCAGCACAATACAGAACTCATTGTGCAGCCTAGCTGTCAGTGACATACTCGTATATTATAATTTTGTAGTATTCTTACAGACGTATGTGTAAGTCACACTTTGATTTTGTAGCTGGTCGAGGTGGAGCTGGTATTAATCACTTTGAAAGATACAAACTCATGTTTTGTGCACAGAAATCTTAATCTGCAAAGTAACTGAAGCTCTCAGATTAGAGCTGCAGCCAACGATTCTGTTCATTGGTGATGAATCTGCAGCTTCCTGATTAAACATCAGAAGGTGACATGTTTCCACAACACATTTAAACTGCTTGTGTTGTTTGACCAACAAGCTCAAACACATTCAGTTTATCATCGTTTGTGAAAATCGGAAAGCATCAAATTCTCCATTCAGAGACTTTGGAACCAACAAATGTTTCAAAAGGCTTTAAAAACAACAACTGATCAATTATTAAAAAGTAATTTTCTGTCAACTGACTAATTGTTGCAGCTACCTGAGTTAAGTACCTCAAAACTGTAAGTTACTTTGCACCGTGACTCTTATCAGCATCGTTTATATTCTGATTCTCTCTTTCTACAGATCGTGTTGAGATGATTCCACACATCCTCACACACCTGCTCTGCCTGGTGTGTTTGTGCTCTGCTCGTCCTCAGCCGGGTGAGTCGAGTCCAGCAGAAAGTTACGGGAGGCCAAATCCAAACTCCATCACCCGTCTCTCTCTTTTCCCCTTCGTCATTCTCTCTCCCTCTCTTGACGTAGACGTAACAACACATGAGCCAGAGTGCAGGTCCAACACTGACAAGGTGGAAAGTGATTATTACTCCAACACCAGACACATTCACTCTGAACACGTGCTTTCCAGTAACCCCTGGTTACACACAATATTCTGAAAGCTGCAGCCGCTTTAATGAAAACCGCTTTAGGCATCACTTCATGTGTTCACCGTGTTTCACATCAGTTTGGAGAAACTGCATTTATTCCAAGTAAATGAAGATGTCTTCTTTTCCTGTGATGATCTTTAATTAAATCCAGGGGTGGAAGAAGTACTCAGAGCCGTCCATCAGTGCAGAAATACTCTGTTAGAAGTTCAAATGTTTACTTAAGTTAAAGTAGAAAAGTAGCATCAAAAGAAGCAAAAGTAAAACGTTCTGATTGTACAGAATAACCCACATTAGAGTATGTGTTCATCATCTCTTTAATGTCGCAGCTGGTGAAGGTGGATCTCATTTTAATTATGTTATGTTCTGCTGGGTAGTTTAATCTATAATAATATATCATAACGTATTAGTTGATTTGTACATTTTGCTTTTACTTTTCGGGCATTTAGCAGACGCTTTTGTCCAAATTGACTTAGGAAGTGAACAAGCAATAGCTCGCTGTCGAAGGATGTCTGACTTGAAAAGAATATATTAACACAACATTTCGGTACTCGACCTTGTTCAGGCAAACGGTGTTACATAGTGAGAAGCCATCTTTTATAGGAGGTGACTTATTTTGTCTCCACCAATCACCTACTTCCTCGTTAAATAAGGCAGCCATTACAAAACATTAAGTCATACTTCCGTGATTTGAATGTAGATACCTGTGTACTGAATGTACATCAGAATAATATCATGAACGCACTCATACATCTACATACTCAAAAATCCGACTGGCGCCTTATATATCAATAGACAAATAATTTAGAGGAAAAAAGCAGGTAAACATAACATATGACATGTGACTCAAAAAAGGAGGAGACGTCAAGTTCACGTGGAGACTTGAGTGTCACGTGGAAGCCGGTGAGCGACTCTGCTGTCCTGAGATTGGCGGGAAGCTCGTTCCTCCACTGCGGCACCAGAACAGAGAAGATCTGTATTTCTTATTAATAATCTAAATCTGCCAAGTGACTGCGTGAAAATGGAAATACTCAAGTACAGTTCACTTTTCTAATTGTAATTAAGAGAAACTAATCTATAATTGTTAGTTGCAGCTCTGGAAAAAATGCCTTTAATAGTTGTTAAAACAGCCTGTAAACTCTGTGCAGCCCAGTCTCCTATATCTTGTTTGTGTCACTTAATTATTGATAAAAGCGAATCTTCTGCAAACAACAGACGACTGGTATGTTCAGGGATATACCTGGTCATGATGGTTGGTCATGATGTTCAGTGTCAGGCTGTTAAATCTAAGTTGCATTAGGTAAAAAGAGCAACATGTATGACACACACGTGTACTCATGCAGGATCCTGTTTTCCAGCGTTACCTCACTCTGTGAGGGAGAACAACCCCTCTGTGAGCGGCTCTCTGGCAGGCAGGGCGGTGCTGCCGTGCCGCTTCTCCACAATGTCAGTTTCTCCGTCACACAGCACCCAAACACCCACGCCAGGACCTCTGCTCCCCGGTGACGCCCCTCACGCCAGTGCTGACCAGGAGGTGAGGATCAAGTGGTCAAAGGTGGAGTGGGAGGGGGAGACCGTGGTGCTGGTGGCCCAGGGAAGCACGGTCAAGGTGGGGCAGAAATACAGGAGCAGGGTGTCGGTGCCCAGTCATCCGCGGTCCGTCGGGGACGCCTCTCTGAGGATAGTGCGGCTCAGGGCCAGCGACGCAGGGCTTTACCGCTGTGAGGTCATGCAGGGGATGGATGAAACTCAGAACATCGTGAGCCTCAGCGTCTCCGGTGAGTAAAACAAACGCACTCTGCCAATTCTGCACTTTTATAGGTCGATATCAGGAGTCTAACATGTTCAGCGACTGAATCCAGATGTACTGAGTTGGCAGAGGCCTTCGTGCTGTTTGCAAAGCAGAGACATTAACTCAAGGCTCTTTGCACATGCTTTTTTTTCTTTAAAGCTGCACTAATCAATATGTTTATATTAACACTGGATTAACAGACTCTGTGTGATGTGGAACAAGTAGCTCGTACTGATGAACTCACAGAGTGTTTAAGCGTCTTCCAGCTCGTTGTTTTTGGGTTTTTACAGCCCACAACTCATCAGCATAATTTCCAGCAGCAGCAGCAGCTGTTTCCATCAAACAAGCTGTAAAAGGCCGCTGCTCACTACCTGCTCAGCACCGAGCAGCCGAGACTAGCTGGTGAACTGAAGCATTTTAGCTCAGCGACTGAACACTTGGGGGCAATGGAACAAGTTGTAAACACATCTCTGACCTAAGTTGGTTATTTGCACCTCCAGCAGTTACAGAGCAACATGATCATTAATGTTGAGTCGTGTTTGTGAAACCTGATGAATCAAACTCCAGTATTCTCTCTCTTTTAGCTCTGTGTTTGGTCTCCACCACCACCTCCGCTGTTTGCTGCTGAGCTCGTCGCGTACGGAGGCTTTTTACGGCTGCTGCTGGAAACAAGTTTGATTACAGCATTGAGGCTAATTGAAAAGTAAAATTAAAACAATGAGCTTAAAGTGTCTGAGCTGATGGAATCTGCAGCATCGGGAGGGTTAGGCTCTGTTTTTCCACTATGACCGACTTCTTTCACATTACAACCTAAAAGATACTCAGCTTACTTTCATAGAAAAGTTGAAAAACAAGAACATATTCACAATTTGGAAGCCAGAAGCAGAGAAATTGGGTCTGACAACATGACTTAAACAAATAGTCAATTATCAAATCTGCTGCCAATTAATTCCTTAATAAGCCAGTCGAAGCAGCAAGTGATTCGTTCGTATATGGAAGTCAGTTCATATATTGTAGTTAATCAGAGTTCATCTGGGGGAAACTCCACAGAGCCGTGTGGAAGAATATCTGACAAGTGATCCAACTCCTGCTCCCAGACATTTACACAGATTCCACATTAACACTGAACAGGACTCTTTGTTGAGCAGCTCCAGACAAAGACGCTCCCTATGACTGACACACAACTCTCCATTTAACAGCCCAGTCATCTATTCACATCCTCCTGCAGCTCTGCCAGGACATCCTCGCAGATTAGAAATAATAATCCTCCCATCCAGCTGGAAATAAAGGACCTAATGACACAAGGCAACAGATACAGATAGTCCGAGGATGACAGCTGAAACAGCCGACTGGCTTGTGTTTCTCTACACTGTCGTGTAATTATCTCCATCTTTAGCTAAATAGTCCAAAAAGGGGTCACCAAATTTTGTGAGAAAGTTGCATCCTAATTTCCCGTAGACAAAGTTAGGTAGCGGACATGAAACGCTCCTGGTTAGATCATCTATTCAACCGCTTGAGAAAATATCTGGTCTGATGTACAAGAAACCTGTGGACTTAAAAAACAAGAGGTCAACTACGACTCCCAAGGTGCATTTCACCAAGAAACATCCAACTAACGAGCGCCACTAAAGTTGGGCAAACTAAAAACACAATCAGCAGCTTAAAGGGAGACTTTTAAAAGAAGAAATAACACACATTCAAACTGAAAGTTCAGGCGTGAGCAGCAAAACACACCGTTGTTCGATTTAGCTGCAGCGCCGGAGGCCAATCTCAGCTGACTTTGGGCGAGAGGCGGGGTACATCCTGGAGGGGTCACCAGTTCATCACAGAGGCAAACAACCACTCACACCTGAGGGTGATTTAGAGTCACCAGTTAACCCACCAACCTGGATGTCTTTGTGCTGCGGGAGGAACCCGGAGGAGTCCAAAAATAGTTTGGGCGTAAAGTCTATAAGCAAGGCAAGAGGCCAATCAGCGATCAAAGATCAGAGGTTCACCGTCATTGAAATATCATATCAATAAATTATTGTTACTAAACTGATGCCGTGCGTCCGAAAAACAGCAGTTTCACCCTCAGTGAGCAAACTTCTGTGACATTTTGTGATTTACTCCGACCCTGAAGCAGGTGCAACTATTTAGTTGTTGATTAGAGTAACTTCTATCTGTAGTGCAATCGGTTTTATTTTAGTATGATGATGCTGAAAAGTTTCAGTGCGGGATTTCCATTTCATCAAATCATGATGCCGTCATTGTGTGTTTCTGTAAAAGTTGCGTAGTTTTACTTTCAAATTCTGGGTCAGTTTCGGATTAATTCATCGATGACAAAGCTGTTATGAAGCCACTGATACGCTCATTTACGCCTGTGACTGGCTTCTTCTCCAACAGCTGCTGAGCCTTGTGGGTATTGTAGTATCTAGAGCCATGTGTCATAACAAACTGAAATACAAACACCTGATTTCTTAAAAAACAAAGTTGAAAGAATTTCAGCTGGTGGTCAGATCATGGTCGTTACATCAAGGAGCTTTGAGGATACAGAATTGGCGGTCAGCGCTTCAGGGCCCTCACACTAAACTATTCTGTATCTAATGTACTTTCCTGACTCCTTCCTGTCCAGGTGTGGTGTTCCACTACAGAGCGAACACCAGCCGCTACTCGATGGACTTTCCTGAAGCTGTGGAGGCGTGTCGCTCTGTGAACTCCTCCATCGCTACACCTCACCAACTGACGGCTGCTTTTGAAGACGGCTTCGACCAATGTGACGCAGGCTGGCTCGCCGACCAGTCAGTCAGGTGTGTGGGGGGTAAAGGAAGTGCTCAGATCCTAAAAACCTCCCCTGTTCCTGTGGTACTATTAAGTATTCTCTCCTCAGCTGATTCCTCATCCTTAATGGAAAGCAGGATCTTACTGCTGTAGTTGCTGAGCTGGAGCTCATTTTGAACTGTTTAGTATCAGACTGCAGCGGATGATTATTTTAATTCTGGATTAATCAGCTGAATATTTTCTCCAGTAATTGACTGATTGGTTTGTAAAGATTCTGCCGTCACAGTTAACCAGAGTTCAAAGTGACACCTTCACAATGCTTGTTGTGTCCAAAACTCAACATTATTAACAATAAATTAAAATGATTAAATTATTAAATTATCATGAACATTGATTGTGTTTCAGTCGTACTTTACAGTTTTCATATATTTTGTTTGCAAAAGTAACTTGTAACTAAACCTAACTAGTTACTAAAGCTGTCTGATAAATGCAGAGGAGTAAAAAGCAGTGGCAGATTTCTTTCACTTTGACAGAAATGATTAAATTAGCTTTTCCTTTTAAAATCTCTGTGCTGCCTTTATTGTTGTTTCAGATACCCAATCACAGTGCCCCGTCCCGGCTGCACAGGGGATCTGATGAACAGGCCCGGAGTGAGAACGTACGGCATCCGCAACCGCACAGAGAAATACGACGTGTACTGCTACGTAGATAAACTGCAGGGTAAACACAAAATACAAATACATTTAAAGCTGTGGTTCTAAAACTGGGGAGTGGGCCCCTCTGGGGGGGCGTAGAGACACTTCAGGGGGGTCGTGGATGTTGCATTGCATGAATTTGATTCATGTGGTGATAAAACAAACAAAAGTGGTCTTTTGCTAACCTGAATCTTGTTTATTCCACTCCGTTGTTAATGATTGATAAAAATTAAATCCTCTTTTGCTGCGGTGTGGTGGCTTGAACGTTTTTTTGGCTTCTGAAAGGGGACGAGACAGAGAAAAGTTTGCGAGCCACTGCTTTAAATCAACAGTTTGACATTAATATCAATCTCATGTCTGCGTGTTCTGAGTTCTGAGCTGGAGTCGGAACACGGTTAGCCTAGCTTAGCAGCCTAGCTTAGCTTAGCATAAACAGCTAGCGTGGCCATGTTTAAAAATGCACCTTCCAGCAGCTTTAAAGTTCACTAAATGACACAAAGCATCTCCTTTGTTCAGTCTGAACACAAACAGAAAAGTGAAAACCATAGTTTGACATTTTAACTTGACTTGCATGCGGGAACAGTTTAACCATCTGCCCAAAGCTTTTGTGCAGCATCCCCACTTGTTCCCAAACCCATTCGCCAATAAATAGTTCCAGCACATAACTCCCCCTAAAACCACACATTTACATTCCTGTTTGCATTAAGGGTTAACAGGATACAGCGAGTTAATTGGTGGCCTTCTAGCTCTATTGGCTCTTCCATTTGGAGGTTCATCAACTTTGATGCACTATTCAGTGAGAAGTTCACTTGGTGGCAATCAAGTGAACTTCTCAATATCTAATGACCAATCACTGATCCCCATTGTTTGTCCAGGGAGCTCCTTTGTTTTTGCTCTTAAAGATTTAACCTGACATTTTAAGTTTAACCACAGAAACAACACACTAAACCTTTTTTATTACTTTATTATTTGTTTGTCTCCTCTGCGTGAAGGCGAGGTCTTCTTTCCGCCTTCTGTCACCGGCAAGCTCACCTTGCAGGAGGCGAGGGAGGAGTGTGAGAAGCACGATGCCGTGCTGGCGTCGCCGGGTCAGCTGTTCGCAGCCTGGAAGGAGGGGCTGAACCGCTGCGACCACGGCTGGCTCTCAGACGGCAGCGTCCGCTACCCCGTCACCGTCCCCAGGCCTCAGTGCGGAGGAGGCCTGCTGGGGGTTCGCACGCTCTACAGGTATCAGAACCAAACCGGCTACCCGAACCCCACCGACCGGCACGGAGCTTTCTGCTTCAAGGGTAAGACTCAAACACAACTCTGCTGCTTTTTTCCCCCTAATGTCTATATAAGAACTTCTCACATCATCAGGCATATCTGTAATATCTATATAATTTTAATCTTATATATATATATATAAATATACCTGGATATTTAAAGGCCAGGCTTCTATAAAGTGAATCCTGCTGTAGGTTTTTAAAAAGGCTTCAGCCTGAAGAAACAGCTCATATCAGTGTGCAGACGCAGAACAGCAGGGGTTATAAAAAGACGGAGGGAGTGACGGACAGATGAAGACATTATTCTCGTACGTGGCTTTCTTTGCACACCGAATCTGTGTCTGGCTGCATAAAGATTTTCTCTTAAGATTTGAATTCCTGAATAAGCACGTATTGTACTTCCACGCATCTCGAGCGAGGGGAAAAAAAGTGTGACGCCTTCCTAATGAATTGTCAATTTGAACTAATCATGTGGGGGTTTTCTGATCTGACACCTGATCATTAGGACGACATCATTTATCAGTGCCGTCCACCTCATAGTCACAGTGTTTCCTCCTTTAACAACCTGTTCTCATTCTTAAGTCCTTACATATGGACGCATGGCCCTTGAGGTCGGTTTGTAACGCACAAAGGGCCTCCGCAGTGCGTTGAAATATGACATGTCATATTCATTTCTGGTCATTTAGGTAGGTTTAGGATATTTAACAGGGAAGTCTGAGGAAGGAGGTGGTTGGGGTGGACGGTGGGCCAGAAACCCAACTTTCAGCCAGGAGACTGGTGTTCGTTGCCATGTGAAACAAAAAGTTAACATCGAATGTTTTTGTTTAGGTCACATTAGCAACTCAAGTCATGCAAAGTAAAGTTAGTTAAGTAAGAACTGTTATTTTAAGCCAAATCAAGACCTTGTCCAAACCGTTACCAAGTAGTTTTGTTGCCTAAACCAAACCAAATTTTACATTATTAACTACTAGTTTTATTTTGAAAGGTAAACTGGATGTTGCATATTTATTATTGATAACTTGACCAGACATTTCATACTTTTTGTCGCCGACTTGTCCGCGGACCGTACACGTCGACAGACCACGCTAAAAACAGTGCGTTAAAAAGTGACACCGCGTCCATAGGTGACGAGTTGGCAGAGAGAATGTGTTTCTTTTGCTCCCAACAGACAAAACTCATCGTTCTTATGGCCACTAGAGGGCTCGGTCACTCAAACGTACACGTGTATCCTGTTCATTCAGCATTGATTTAGATGACTGATGCTGTTGATTTTCTTTGGCGGACAGTCTCATTGTTTTGTCTACCAAACTTTGCAAAGTAAATTCTTCAGAGTGCTTCAAACAAACGAGTCACACAAGTGTTTTTAGCTCTTTGGTCTCCTCCAGGCTGCCTTCCTGATCTTTGTCCAGCAACTCGGCGTCTGTCTTTGTAACCTCCACGCGCAGAGTTGAACTAAAGGAGACACAGACGCACAGTTTGTGACATTTTCTACCCGAAGGCATTTATAGAGTGTCATTTGGTCACACTAGGAGTGACAGGAGTAGTTGTGCTAAGGATGGAAAAATGAGAGAGCTTCACAGAGGAGCTAATTTTTTGCCTTTCAGCAATGAAATCAAACCAAACAAATAGGCAACCAAACTGACGCCACATTTCCTGTATTAATAATATTAATATAACAACGTTAGCGTCGTATCTGGGCGATTCAGCCTTTAGTGTTCTCCTACGTGCAGCCCGGAGAAGCTGAATTTGAGCTTCATAGGTTGAACCCAATATGTGTAAAGCAAAGAGTGATTTTCTTTGGCCCTCAGATTGCATTAGAAGAATTTTAAGAGGCATGAGGGGGTAAAACTATCCAGTGTTTCACAATAAAATAACTCTGTAAATCATCTGAAGATCCATCAGATTAAGTTCAACCCCTCTGGTTAACTAACACTAACAGGGGTCTCTACCGATTCAGAGGTCTACTCCCTTCCTTTTTTCAGCACTGGCACAAATTTAGGCCATTGCTTCTCTTTTCTGCAAACCCCAGGCGGACCTCCTTCCAACGTCCACATCACAGACACGTTTGACTCATGAAGTCACTTGAAAACTGCAAGCGTAAACGCTGAGGTGTGTTGCAGCTCAAACAAGCCGCAATCTGCAGCCGTTTAAAAGCAGCGGGGCGTATAGAAGTGGCAACAGAGGGGGATGACAAAGAACAAACAGCACTCGAACCCAAACAAGAGAAGACTAAACCCTCGCTGCCCTGTTTATGGTAGCGCAGGTTTTTTTATGAGGGGAAAACCCAACTCATGCACTCTGCGCACAGATACAGCAGAAACGGGACAGGTCCCTAATGCTTCACAGCTGGACCCTGCCCAAAGAGACAGACAGAGGGAGGAGACGCTGGAAAAGAGGGGGGGGGGGCTGCAGATCTGGTTCTCCCGAAAGTAAAATCATCATTAAAAAACACTCAAAAAGACAAACTTTGCAAAGAGAGGTGAGTCCGCAGTGTGAAGCAGGCGCGCAGCAAGTTAACCTATTATGCCCTTCAAGTAGGATTCTTCACAGACGATGTAATTGCAAACAGGCACAGGTTTGGCAACATGAAGGTACTTTCTGAACCTGACAGCTCCGTTCTGCCAAGCATTACACGAGGCGGCAGAGCTGCAAGAGAGAGGTAATGTACAGTAAAGTGACAGCATTAGGACGGAGCCCAGCACAGCCAGATGACTGCAGCTCGCTAAACACATGACATCATATCTGGGCAGGGCTGAACATTCAGCCAGGGTGTCCTTCGCGATGTGAAAGACCAGGCCTCAGCTAATCCTGCAGGCCAACTGGCAATAAACACCTTGAGTATGTGAAGTGGTGGAAGAAGTGCTCACTCTACTTAAGTCAAAGTCTTAATACAACAATCTGGAGACTCTAAGTCTCTAAAAACTTAGAACCAAAGTATAAAATGATATTTAAAGAGCTTATTCTGCAGTAAAATGTTTGGTCACAGCCATAGTTTGATCTATAGAGAGTCCAGTGGTTTCCAATCTCTAAAGGGTCACCAGATGAATCTGAGGGGTGGTGAGAGGATTAATAGATGATAATAATAAGAATAAACTAAGTTCTGCATAAAAAAACTTGCAGAAATTTGAAATAAAAGTGAAAATATTGCAAACATCGGTGTAATCTGTCAAATATATATAATCTGACAAAGTAGAGTTGAAACAGACTGAGTGAATAAATGCTGCCATACATGAAGCAGTGACTTAAAGTGAAGAGCTGAACGCATCAGATCTGTGTGGAGCAATGAGGAGGCTGTAACCTTCCTCACATTAACTCTCCACATGTTTTTCTATCATTTGAGCTTTGACTGTTTCAAAGACGTCATCTCTCTGTGTCTTCTTCTTCTTCTTCCGCGATGATTTGCATTTACATTTTATCCAAAGCAACACAGTTGGTGTCACAGTTACCCCTTTTCCACCAAAAGAGAACTGGTTCGGAACTGGTGCTGCTTCAAAGTTGGTTCAACTTCCGAACCTTCTCAGAACCTGTTTGTTTTTGACTAGAGAGACAGCGAACGACGTCATTACGTCACTGTGTACGTGGCCATACGTCTTCGCCTTCTCAGAAATGTGGTGAAAGAACGGTTCTAGTTCAGCAAAGAGTTGGTGCCGCTTTGGAACCAGTTTTCCTGGCCGAGAACCAGTTTTTTGGCTGTCGAAACACAAAGAACCGGTTCGCGAGTAGGCACCGGCTCCGAACCGGCTCTCAAAATGCTTTGGTGGGAAAGGGGCTAGTGGGAATCGAACCTGGATCTCTCACACCAAAGAGATGTGTCTTATCTACGGTGGCACAAGCTTATCAAATGTTGTTGTAAAATCTAAAGTGAATATAAAGTGAAGTTTATCTTAATAACTTAAAATTCACATAACAGTAGTGGATAGAAAGTTTGGTTAATGTTGCTCTAAATGTGAGACACAATCCACAAAGGTTTGGAAACACTGGTTTAATACATCCATCCGTCATCAACCCTGCGTACAGGGTCGTGGAGGGGGGGCTGGAGCCAATCCCAGCTGACATCAGGGCGAAAGGCGGGGTACACCCTGGAGAAGGTCGCCAGTCCATCGCAGGACCTGGTTTAATACATTATATTTTTTAAAAATGATCAAATGTTAACGTAAAAATAAGGAAGCTGAGAAGGAAAGACAGCTTTCAAATACATTTTGTGAAGTAAAAAGCACAATATTCCCTCTGAAATTTAGTTGGTGTAAAACTGTAAAGTAGCATAAAATGGAAATATTCAAGTACAGTCACTGTAAATTATATCTAATACTTGAGTAAATGTACTTGTACCTCTGGATGTGTGTTTGAGGAAGAGGAGACTATAGAGTGGAAAATCAAGAGGGGTGTGAGAGAAAAAGGGAACCCCACCTACGGTCTGGATGGAGGGGAGTCAGTTACGTAGCGTTTATTAAAGCATTATGTCAGTGACATTCAAACCTCGCTGCTTTCTCCCAAGACACTCACTATACGAACTCAGCACTCAGACGTGCACAAAGGAGAGCACTGTGTGTGTGTTTAGGAGTCCCATTTCCTCTCCTTTCTCATATGGTATGTATTCCATCATAATAAGATATAAATCTCTGCAGGCGTCACAGAGCTCTTTGCAACAAAAGCCTTATGGTCTGCTCAGAATTGTAAATAAGGTGTGTTTAGAGTAGAAAGGAAGAATCTTCAGTTCACGGTGAGACAACAATGTCTGTTAGCAAGTAAAATCGTTTCTGTTCAGACATTCATTTCCATTAAAGAAGGTTTTTCCTGCCACATTCAGACCTTCGTTGGAGACTCGTTTTATTCTCACGCCCCAGCAGTCTCCAGGCCTTTTATTTTTTGACAGGTGACTTCATGTTTCAGAAATCAAAGCTGCTGCATGTCCTTTTATAGCCCGCGTTAAGCTAACAGCAGTCTGACAGCTGCATGATTAGCGTTTTCCAGATTGTCCGCTTTTATTTTTTTAGCGTGCCGCGACACTACTGATTCATTCTGTAAACATTTTGTCTTGGATACGGCTTATTAACTGTAGCGTTTCTCAAAGCATGCCGCAGAGTTTTTAGGGTGATTTTCTACCAGTATTCGTCTTAATGTGATATATCAAGTTATATTTACAGTTTGGGTCCATTTGAGCTGGTGTTGTGACATTTGGACATCAGGTATTTAAGACTCTGATGAGAAAATCATGGATTTCAGGGAAAGCTTGTGAAGCTTGCTACGGGAACAATGATGAAAATACAAACTGACCAAATGGAAATAATCCTCAGTGACTTATGAGGAGGGGAAAAAGCGATGCAGGTCTACAGGTAGGGCTGCACAGTACAACAACAACAACAACAATTATCACGATATATTTTTTTTCTCAAACAATATAACAAATGTTCAATAAATATTCAATAAATGTTGGATTTTATTCACTTGAAACATACACGAATTAGGAATTATTTTTTAAGATGAGATGATGATTTGTTGAGGAAAAAGGACTGAAAAAAGCTTTTATTTATTTTTATCGTACATATTTGTTGACAAAGATTTTATCATAATTGTTCTGCCTCAGATTTGTGAAGCAATCCACTGTTTGGCCTCAAGAGTTTAAACCACAATTAAGGTTATATCAGGTTTCTTCAACTTTCACTCAGGAACAAAAAACAGCCTTTAAACTTGAAAGAAATAACGATTCGATACTTATCGTGATAATTATCGATATCGAAAGACATGAAACTTTTTATCGTGTTTATATTTTTGGCCAGATCGTCCAGCCCTACGTACAGGACACGATTTACCTGGACAGAGAAGGGGTGAAAACTGAATTGCAAAATGGGTGTCACTATTGTTTTTCTAAATTTATACTCTGGGAGGTCCTGTTTTTCCATCAGGATTGCTCTAAATACTACGCTACCCATCAGGCTTTGACTTCATGTGGCGCTGCACAGCGCTGACTTAAGGTGATGCATGCTGGAGCTAAAATAAGACGTGCTGGTGTCCGACCTGTCTGACTGTGACCGTGTCACATGACATTTAAACCTCGTGGGAGCAAGGCAGCTGCAGACGCTGGGTCTGGCGGCCGCAGTTGCTTTTCTCCTGCTGCACAAAGTTGGAACCACCTTTTTCCTGGTCTCGCGGCGTTTTTCTTTGCAGATGCCGCAAGTTCAGTCCTTGATTTCAGCTCACGTAGGTAGAATGTGTCCGACTTCAAGGCGCCATTTTAATACCCCGGCCCTGCAGTCGCCTGCAGCTCACGTTTGACTATCAAGTCAGCGAAAATCAGCCACAGTCATCTCGAACGCACCTATTGTGTCCAACACTTTGCTTTACGACCAAATACCTGGAGAACTAATGACAATCCCATCAGCCTCAGCTGTACGCTGTGTTCACTGCTACCTACAGATGTTAGCATGCTAACACACTAAGCTAACATGGTGAAAGTGGCAAATCTCAGTTTCTGAACTCTCCACTGGTTTTGTTTTTTAAAACCTCCTCTCCTCCGCTTTGTTTCCCTCTCCTACAGCTAAACTCCCAGAGCCGACTACTACGAGTCCACCGATTCCCCCAGCTGCGCACAGCCCCACAAACGATCCCCGCACTCCAACACCCGGACCACTCTTTGACCCTGAAAGAGCTGGAATTCAAGCAAGAACACCAGACCCTGTCGCCTATTCACCAACAGAGGCACCGCACACAGCCTCACCGGACCACCATGGGTCAGACCTCACCTCCCCTCATGCCACAGCCTCTGTCACCCCGACCCCGACGTTTGACGAATATGACCTTCTTGATTTTAATAACTCAATCCAGGTGGAGTCAATACCATCTAGAGGGGACATTGATTCCCCCTCGCAGATGCCTGTCTTACCCACCGGTCGCCCACGCCCTCCACACCTTGACATCCCTCATGGGGGAGGGGTGGAGTCAGGCCAAAGTGAGAGCAGCAGCAGCGGTTACAGCACCACTGGTGCTGAGGTGGGATCAGCGGTGACCCCGACACAGGTGTGGGTAGAAACCACATCAGCACCATCGCAGCATCTAGGGGTCACTTCAACAGTGGTCAGTCCCGAAGTTCTCACCCCAGAGCCAGGCCTCCCAGACGAGACCGGACGGGTGGGGCATCAAACCGCAGTTGTTTTTAAGGATGTAACCCCTGGAACTACAGCGATGTTCGACGCCGACCAATCGCTGGCCCCTCCGGCAGATGGGGACTCATCAGCCAAACCGCCCATCCATCTCATCATCGTCAACGTGCACGAGCGAAATCAATCAGGTGAGTTAAAGCAGGGCGTGAAGACAGATGGGAGCAAGCTGGAAAGGGTCTGTTCCGGTCTGGGTCAGTTGGTGTTAGTCTGCAGATAAAATCATAGTGTTTGATATACAGATATGAATCTGAAGTCTTCAGATTTTTTCTTAGTTTCTTTCCGTTGTTAAGGAGATGACACTGCACTACAAATCTGATCACCCACAGAAAGATAAATACAAAATCTCGAGCAATGAACTATTATTTAAACGTTAACTGTTGACTGTTAAGTCTAAAAGAGATAACAACAATCAAGATTTAAAACCAAGCTGCCAGTTGCTTCAAATATTTGTTTATTAGTGTATGCATGGAAGAAAGGGGAAAAAACATAACATAACTCTTTTGCTTAAGCAGATTTGAACTAACCTGTCAATGTTTGAATTATTTTTGTACGTGACCAACGTCGCACGATCCTTCACTGCATTATAGAAGGAATCCAGTGGCAGAATTAAGCCACAAAATGCACCTGTAGCCGGTAGCTTATGGTGGCTAATGCTTGCTTATGTTATTGAACCGCTTTATAACTGACATTACCGGTGAGTTTGTTGACTTAATGAATCTACTTGTGCTTCAGTTACACTGCATTTTCCAATGTTGCCACCCGTGTTCGCTGTCCAGCAAAAGTCATGTTATCTCACTTTAGCGTTGTTAAATTAATCCAAGGTGCTTATTAGCAAACCTTTACACCAAGGGCGTCAGATTAGGGGTGTGAAGAGACACGCTGAGACATCACGATACGCGACATTAGGTTCACGAGAACGAGACGAAAGATCGTTAAACAGTGTTTTAAAGAAATCCTCAGTGCCAATATATATGAGTTTGGGGGTTTCTGCACCAATTTATGGTGTAAATGTTTTTATTTATCGAAAACGAAGCATAAAATTCTGGTGGCACGTGACATTGCAAAATATATAAATCAAACAGAATCTAAGTGAGTGCAGCTCTCAGTCATTCTGTGCTGCTTTCAGAGGCATGATTTAGTCTTCTTTCCTCTTTTTTTCATGTTCACAGGGAGAGAATGGAAATCTTGGCCAGAAAGAAACTGTGTCCAGAAGTTATTAAAGTTGTTAATTGGTGCTGCACGTTTTTGGGTCATTTTATAATCAGTAGCTTTTTTGTTTTGGCTTAAGCAACTTTTTTTGGACAATGCACATATTTTTCTTCTATATTTTTCTTCTATATGCTTTATCTCACTAAAATCTCATGTATTCCACTTACTTACCTCTCAGGCAGTTCGGTGCTTGCTATTTTTTTGCCATTTTGCGAGAACAATAGCCGGATTTACTAACAGGACGACAGGACATCAGACAGACCACACATGAGTCACACAGTCTGTTGTCTTCACACACTGTCAATTTTGAATTCAGACAGATTGACAGTCAATCATAGTTGGAATTTCAAATAAAAAGTGATCCCAGGATGTTTACGAAACACTGTTTCAGGGGCTTTCCCATTCCAGCCTGACCATTTTCATGACATTATTTAAAGTGAACTGCTCACTGGTATAACTCTGTAATCGACTGTAAGCCAACTTCAGTAGAGAAACTCTGCTGACAGGTCAAACCTCAGGACGGATGCAGTGGAAGACAGACCTCCAGAGTGTGTTTACTGCAGAAAGATGGCCTGTGTAGAAAGATGCCTGACCAATTTGGGGCGGCTGTGGCATTGGAAGATCATCCGTTTGATCCCCAGCTCCTTCAGTCTGCAGGCCGAAGTGCTCTTGGGCAAGAGTGTGTGTGATTGTATTAGTTTTTGCCTCTGATGAGCAGTTGCACCTTGCATGAGGTGTAAAGCACCTTGATTGGTCGGAGGACTATTAAGAACTAGAAGACAGCTTGTAACTAATTATGTCATGTATTTCCTCTTCCTCGCAGGCCTTTTGTGCTTCGGGACCCAACAGTCTCACATTTCTCTCAAAACTGTTCGGTCTTTCAGCGAGAACGTCCATCTTTCAGAGTGACCTCGTGTTTCGTGATGCACGGTGCTGTCAGGGACTTTACAGTAATCTGCTGCGGCTGATTCAGGGTTGTTTGTTGTTTCCGTCGGAAACTAAGCTAATGGTGTGTTACCTTTGTATTTGTATGCTGCTGACAGATTCTCACACACACACAAACACACTGTTTGCAGAGCCAGATGTGGAAAGTTATGAAGTCAGTCGTCTCTGCTCGGCCAGTTTTGTAGCTAAACATATTGTAAACACATCACAGAGTGTCCGGTGGGGAAACAGCAGAGCTGCATGAATAGGCAAATATATCAGAGCAAACGATTCTTTCTTTCTTTTTCTTACACAAACGGAAAGAAATTCTTGGTCCGATAGAATCATCAAGCCGCCTTCTCTTTATTTCTAAATAGTTTTTAGGGCCAACAACAAACCGCAAGTAGTTGACCTTAATTGTCTTTTCTCTTGGGAGCAGCCTGAATTGCCGTAACTAACAACTTCTTCAACAATCACTGCTCTTTCTTTCCCCACATTCGTCTGCATTTGTTGTATTATCACCATGGATGGCTTACGAAACAGGCTAACCAGAGACAGGCCCAGGGGCCCTGAGACTCAAGGGCCCCAAAGCCTCAGTGTCTGGTTAACGTGGCTGTTTCTTAAAGTCCAAGGGCTCAGTAGGTTGGTCCTGATCATGTTTTTTTCCCCCTCAAATCTCAAAGAACTATCTTCTGATACTAAAATTGGATTATATACATATATTTTTAAAAAATCCCCCTCTCACCCCTCACCCTGTGTCATCCTCAAGCTCGGGTCCTCTACCAGAGGCCTGGGAGTTTGAGGGTTCTGCGCAGTATCTTAGCTGTTCCTAGGACTGCACTCTTCTGGACAGAGACCTCTGATGTTTTGCCTGGAATCTGCTGTAGCCACTCTCCCAGTTTGGGGGTCACAGCCCCCCAGTGCTCCGATCACCACTGGCACCACTGTTGCTCTTACTTTCCACATCTTTTCTAGCTCCTCTTTCAGCCCTTGGTATTTCTCAAGCTTCTCGTGTTCCTTCTTCCTGATGTAGCTGTCGCTTGGGATTGCCACATCTGTCACTACTGCCTTCTTCTGCTGTTTGTCGGTCAACACGATGTCTGGTTGGTTAGCCATCACCAGTTTGTCAGTCTGGATCTTGAAGTCCCACAGGATCTTAGCTCGGTCATTCTCAACTACCTTAGGAGGTGTCTTCCATTTTGACCTTGGGACTTCCGGCCCGTACTCGTGGCAGATGTTCCTGTACACTATGACAGCTACCTGGTTATGGTGTTCCATGTACGCACTTCCTGCCTGCCTCTTGCACCCTGCTGTTATGTGCTGTACTGTCTCAGGGGCATCCGTGCACAGTCTGCACCTGGGGTCCTGCCTGGTGTGGTAGACCCCAGCCTCTATTGATCTTGTACTGAGCTTTGTTTTGACGGCAAGTTCAGGATCTGTTTTCAACTTCCGATTCAATGAGCTGAATATATGTTAAAGACAATTATTATAGAAATAAATGTACAAATATTGGAAAGCGTCCTGTTTCGGATGTAGAATTACTATTACCTAGTAGAATAGCAGCAGAAATTCTGCAAGAGAATTACATTTTTGCTTAAAATTAAGGACTTCTGCCTTGAAACTTGTCGAAACATTCAGAGTGCTCTGATTGTTCAGATAACTCTGCTGGTATTGTTCATGGACATCAGAAGCGTGTCCCTCTGAGTTGGCGGCAGTTGCCCGCCTTGCTTATTGAATGGCCAGATGTGAGAGGAGTGTTCATCTTCTCACCTAACTCATCTAAATTTCCCAAAATGTAGAACTATTCCTTTGTCAGGACTTGAGTAAATGTAGTTACGGAAAGTTCAGTGATTGCATCCGTGGCTGTGCACTCGCTCAGATCACAGCGCGCTGATGTGTTTGTTTGCCTCCGGCCAAGTGGTGCCATCTTCCAGGAGTTGTGTTTATTATTAAAATGTTGAAATCATATTCTGTTTCGAAGGTTCCACATCGACTCACTGTTTCCACGTCTTGAGGAAATTAGGAAAATTTAAGTGCTTTTCAATTTAAACTCTTCCTGTTTCGTGCAGCATCAGAGTCAGAATCACACAGAGGCTTTTTTGACCTTAGCTGATATGTCGTGGGTAACGCAGGCTAACTAGTTCTAAGAGGAGCACTAAACTCAGGTCTGTGTTTGCATCACGTTTTGCATGTTTTTACTTCAGCTCCCACGATATAGCTTCCATGTGTTGCCATAAAGTCTTAATGAAGAAACACAGGCGTGCATTGTTTGAGAGCAGCCCCCGGCACCAGCTAAACTTCATCATAAGCTGACTGTTAACCATCCAGATATGCACTTTTTAATAAACATCAGACATGAGCTGCTCTCGGATCCTGGGAAACAACAACTGGGATATTAAACCAAGAAGGAGGACTTGTATTTAGGGCTGAATATCTGACCTCAGAACATTTTTAGTACGGACTGTAATTTGTCTGTAGCACCAGGTATTGAACTCTTCGTCATTACCTTTTCTCTAAAGACTAACTTAACACTAAATCCACTTTTTATATCAAAATATCAAATACTGGTCCCAGTGTGTAGTGTTAATTATAAGACAAGTCAATTTAGTTTTTTCCAGAGTTAATCCTGTCCTCTAGACCCTCCAAATTAATGCTGGGTCAAGGTTCCACTGCATATTTTGTATTTGTGGCAAGGTTCAAGCTACCACAGGGTCTTAAGTAAGTCTTTAATCTTATTTATTAAAATCATAATTTTAATAATTGTAATGAGGCAAAGTTAAGATTTTGATAAAACATTTAACATGACACGTTGACACGGGCTGCAACGTTGTTAAAGTGCTTGTTTTGTTTCTGTAAAACCCGCTGAATTTTAGTTTACAGTGATATCAGTGAAAGGAAAGTTGTAAATCCTCACCTTGGAGAAGCTGAAACCAGACAAATGTTGCTGGTTTTGCATGAAGAATGACATGAAACTATTAATCAGTATCAAAACGTATAACGTACCTCAAAGTAAGGTATGAAATAAGTCACCCGGGTGGAAGCCAAACCCAGGCATAGTGGATTTTCATTTGGATTTATTTGTTTTTTTGACAGGGACAGTGCTCTGTAATCAACAGCTAACTTACTGTAAATGAGCCAGAGTTAGCTCAATAGGCTAATATCCATCTGTTGTTCTTGGGCAATTAGTAGAATGCCAATTCATACGTTAAAATGTTGTCGAAGTGCATCGATAGAGAAATAAACAAATAAATCTGTTGTTTCTATTGCTTTATTATGTATATTTGTTTTACTTGACTTTTGCACTTTAATCTTATTTATCTGTTCATTGTTTGTCTTTAGTTGAAGAAATCCTGGACTTCTTGAATAAACCTATGAACGGCATCGGCGGCATCCACTCCAACTTCCCCCAGATGACTGACCTCTCCCAGCTGACCGAGGAAACTGTCCCAGGCAGCGGAGACATCGAGTCTCCTATCAACCTCCCTCCCACTGTCAGCTTTATCAATGGAAAACATGAGGTATCATCCACACAATGCAGTATATATTTAAGCAGATACTTCTGCATTAATCTGGTTTCTCTAATTTGTGTATCATTTCTTCATCATAGCACGTCTTCCTCACTTGTTTTTATTGTAGCTACCGATGCTCTCCACTGCAGAGCTGAAGCTGATTTCATTACTTGAGAAGAGCAGCTAAAAGGTCGACACAGTGATATTCCTTTAGTGGAAGATTTAAGTGATTGACAGCTGAGATTAATCATGTGCTCGTTTGTACTGACAGCCCATAAACACAACATAACACAACCCTTAGTATGTTAGTTTACCTTTTAAAAAATGTTGGTGTGGTTTGTTCCAGCTGTGTAGTTACTTCTTTTTCTCTTATTTTATGTGGGACTGTAGATTAATTTACTCCATCCATGATACGTGATTTTTTTTTTTCCCCTTCCAAGAACCCGTAACGCTGGCTATCATTACAGACAGAGACTCAACGTTATTGCAAGATGCTTCTTATTAACAGGTCAAACAGCTAAATCAACTTCTGAGGAAGACATAGTTTTGTGGGGTGGGAGAAACCGTGTTGCTAATCAAGAGCGCCAGTGTTTCAGTCTTTGAGTTAGACTTTGCATCAAAACATTAATCATTTTTGGCCATTTGGCCTCATTATCATTCACCAGACTTTTCCAGAATCACATTTACAGACTTCTCTGTTGGTTTTTCAGACCAAATTTGAGATCTGTAAGCTAACGAATAAGCTAACTGCTGCTACCTATACCTGCAAAATGTTCAATAAATAAAATTATTATTGTTCCCCCCATATTTTTTGTCTCTTTTATGAATTAGAATGAAAAATGAGTTGAAAACCGTTAAATAATGAAATGTTCACTGCCTCTGTGCAGCCTTGTTTATTCACTCTGTCCATGGAAACGACGATGAACGCAGCCAGAACAGGTTATTGTTTCCTTTTCTGATGACCACGTCACTGCTTAACTCATAAATTTTCCGACAAGCTTCATATTTGGTTTATCTGTGGTGGTGTGCAGTTACGTGAAGGCGTAAAGGCAGCTCTGCGAGGTGGCGTGCGTTCCCTGGAACCCTGACCGTGGTTTTTTTTTTCAAATTTTATTTATTATTTAGTTTCAGGTGAGTTGTTGTATTGAGAAAAAAAAGGTGGTCAACAAATATTTTTGTCCCATTTTTCCTTGATGACATTAGTACTCATAAGTAAGTCTACAAACCCAAGACCCAAGTTGTTATAACCTGGAATGATCCTTCGCTGTTTCTCTTTTATTTACTCGTCTGTCTACTTTTCTGATCCATACAGGTGACATTACAGCCAGAGGAGCCAAAGGAAGTTAGAGGAGATCAGTTTGAGACAGCCACTCCTTTTCTGGTTGAAAAGCTGCCAGAAGAAAGGCAGGAGGAGAACAGCGTGACTTCTTTTGACTACAGCCTCATAGACACCCACCCAGAGGCGACACCTACAGAGGAAACCAGTGATATAGTCACTCATCCTAAAGATGCATACCAAGATGTAGTTACAGGTTTGGGCATTGATGCCGACACAGCGCTTGATGCCTCTGCTGACACCGAGGAAGTAAAAACTCAAGAACCAGGAGATCAGACAGCAGTAAGAACCACCACGACCCCAAATACTCTCCCTGTCTCGTCACTAGAACCCACCACACAATCAGTCCCAGTTCCCCCTGGCGTCTCCCGGCCTGTGACAGATGGGGTCTCCACCTACGTGGACATGGAAGGATCTGCAAGTCGTGCCGCTGATCACGGGGCTGGCGCTACGCAGGAGGGCTCTGCAGACGATGCTCTGCCCACCCCGGCTGCAGGCAGCCAGTCCGGTGTGATGACTGATGAGACGGAAATCGGATGGTCGGAGCTTCCTACTCTTCTCCCCGACGCACAGTCTCTGGAAACCACCGTACAGACAGAGACCCCAAACTTTGAAGGGTCTGCCTCTGGAGAAGACGAGGCTTCAGGACAAGATGTGTACCCACCCGAGACGCCCAGGTTTACCACCGCGCTACCACCCATTCATTCCACCCTTGACACCCAGCAGCCTCCGCCTGCAGTGGGTACCGATGTTATAGACGTTCCTGTAGTTTCACCTGCTGTTGACGAAGTCACAGAAACGGGTTCAGGTGAAGAGCAGCTGTCCGGTAAGGGGGAGGTTTCTGGGCAACAGGGTGGGTTGGTTGACCTTCCGGGAGAGGTCACCGTTACTGTTTTACCAGATGGGGCAGCTGTGACTTTTGTAGACTCACAAACCACATTCGTTACAGACGTTAAGGACATGACCTCCGAACATAGCACACCAGAATACTCCACACACACCCCTCTTGCTGTCACAGATGATAAGAAACATCCCGCTTTTGTCACCAAGCCTTCACCCGCAACCCCCGAAGACCACATCCCACGCCGCTCCGAGGTTTACAGAGAGCAGTCCACCACCACCTCCACGCAGTTTGTAATCCAGCCGATACTTTCCTCTACTTCGCCCTTGTACACATTCGACTCCAGCCCCCACTCTGTTCCCCAGTGGGCACTGAGCCCTGACCCTGCTGCCACGGCTCTACCACAGGACTACGACTATGAGAATAAGCTAGTCCCTCCTTTGGAGTCACGCCCTCAGAGACCACAAGAGGCCGTGGCCACGGAGCAACCAGAGAGTGGCACTGGCACAGCTTCTTCGGTGGAGGCCAGCACTGTGAATATCAGAGGTACGTGGCCTTCATTGTGATTGGAGGCTGTGGTGTAAGAATCCCAGCAGGTGACTTTACTGGTTTACCTCCCCTCTCCCTGGCTTAAACTATGCCAGTAAGTGGAATCACCAGACATAGTGTTTGAGGAGCAATCTCTGCCCCCCCACCCCAACAATCTTTCTAATTTAGGATGACACATATTCAGTTTACACTTTTTATTTTTACCATCAAAAGAAGTTTCCTATTTCTTTACAGGAACTGTTGATTTTGTCCTCCACGAATTACATGATATACTAACAGACTGATGCTGTAGCTGCAGGCAAAACGTTCATCACCAGTTGATGATCCACGTAGACGACATGGAAATAATGGAGCAGCATTGCTTTTGCATTGCAGGGTAGAGCTAGTTAAAAAATACCGGAACATCTCAAACAATAAGAATATCGTGTAAAAGATCATTGAGAGCATACTGTCATGCATAAGTATGTATATATGCGCAAAGTGAGTATGTATGTATGTGCAAGTCAGAGTGTTAGTGTTTTAAAATTTTGGCCTAGGCGGCTTCTCATAGGATTTTACATTTAGTATCTCTTTATACATATATGAGCACCAAAACTAGAGTGAGAGATTAAAGGCACTCAGGAAACCTTTGCAGGTGTTGATTTAATCAGCTGATCAGAGCTCTACTCAGGCTGACATTTCCGTATTATAATAATTCTTTATTCTAAAAGTCTTTTGATTTCCATGAGCTGTAAGCTTTAATATTCAAGACAGAAAAAGTACGGACGGAAATAAACTTTTTCGTGATATTCAAATTTTTTGAGATCCACCTGTATATAAATGTGTATCAACATTTTAACATATTGTGGCATCCTGGACCAGCTACAACATACACGCTGGATGTTTAAGCCCTGAACTGGGCTTTTTATTTTTTTAATAGTGTAGTTGTTAAAGGTGCCCTTAAGGCGTGCGATAAATGGCTTTCCGTTTGCATTGTGTCGTCTGTGCAGATCTCCTGCCATGCTCAGACAGTGTGTGTCAGAATGGAGGCACCTGCTACAAGAAAGGAGCGCAAAATATATGTGTGTGCGCACCTGGATACACTGGCCAGCACTGTGAAACAGGTACACATGTACACACACGAGCACACAGAGCCATGTAGCATATAACTAACCATACTGACCCCATACTGACAGATGGGAGATGTGGAATAATACAGGTTTGTGTGGTGTGTCTGCAGATGTTGATGAGTGCCAGTCTAACCCGTGTCTGAATGGAGCCACCTGTCTGGATGGAGTCAACTCCTTCACCTGTCTCTGCCTGCCCAGCTATGCAGGAGAGCTCTGCGAGCAAGGTCAGCTGAGTAATGGCAAAGTCTTTGTGGTTTTTATATTGGACCGAGGTCATTGCACTTTTTCAAAAGATCAAGTTGGAAAAACCTTTTTTTCACCCGGTAAAAAATGAAAGGTCAATGACTGTCCAGTATAATGTTATTGGAAGTCCATGGTATTGGTTGACAGTCTGAAAAAAATCTTTTATTAAATTATGGATAACCAACATGTTATACCCTGATGAAAACTCTCTAAGGGAATTTAACAAATGCCACCTGCTGGAGGACGAGGCATGGCCTGTTGTGCTTCAGACACATCAAATATTTGCTTTTTAAAATAGTTATTAGAAATTTGAATAAAACACGGCGGCATAAAAAAAAAGAAAAGCCAAAAGGACCAAGACACTAGCAATCATACGATCAGGCAGGTTGGAAACAAACCTAGAGTTTATCCAGATTCTTGACCGTCTCTGACCTGCTTGCAAGCTTGCAAGTTATCTTGTCCCCAGAGACCTGGACCAGCTACAGAAAACATAGAAGAGCTCTGGAGTCCGACCAAAAGAGATGCCGACAAAAAAATCTTGCCTATTAGCTGGAAAGAGAAGCACAACATCAAGAGAAACATCAGTGTTCTTGAGGAATTAAATATTGACAGCATTTCCACCACCAATCATCAAACAACAACTGAGACGTGGACAGGCCATGTAATATGAATGCCTGATACACATATTCCTAACCAAGACCTCTACCAAGAACTAACTGCTGGCCAACGAGCACCTGGAGGTCAGAAAAAGCGCTTCAAGGACAGCACCCCATGAAGACAATCTCCAACAGGCTTGCCAGAGTCAAGCAGCAGCAAAGAAAGGAGAGCGTTCCCACCGGAAAAACTCTCTTCCAGCACATCGATGCCCACACTGCAAGAAAGAAGTTTGTGGTTCTAGAATTGGCTTCTTCAGCCATTTGAAGACCAAACATCAGGACCAACAATGATGACCATCTCACTCGACTTTGAGTGATCGCAGGTGAAACATTGATGGACGTTTGAGTAACAATTTCACTCTTCACCTTCGTTTTCCCTTCCAAATATGTTAGTCTAACGTGGAGGTTGTTTTCCAACCTGTCTGATCGTGTTTCTTATTTTATATTGTGTTATAACTACTGACAGCTAATGATGCCAAAGCTACAAAAAAATAGAGGTCCAAGTCAATGAAAAAAAGAACATCTAGGAAATCTACAACGAATGTAACAGCTACCCATGCACACAGGTGGATACAGCATGTCATCTTGAGTCTTTGGTGCTCGGCCGTCCTCCAGCACTGGGTGTTGGCTCTTCAGCAGATTAGTTCCAGCTTCTGGTCCAATATTTCTGCCATTACTTAGCAACTAATCGAGGTTCAGGCACACTAACAGCCTCCAAGGATTAACATTTTCCAAGAATTTTGACCAGCTTTCAGAGTTTCAGTCGTCTCTCCCAGTATTCTTTGAGCAAAAGTATGATGTTACATTTAAAAAATTGAAATGATAAGGCCACTTTTATTAATAGTGAGGTTTAGTTGTTGTGGCTGATTTAATGCACTGTGCATCCGTTGTGTTACTTTTACAGATTTGAATAATAATAAAATAAAAACTGTGTTAACATGTTATATAGAGCTACTAAATGTAAATTCTATCAGAAGCCGTCTGGGCCAAAATTGTATAACACTAACACTCTGACTTGCTCATACATATATATATAGGCTACTGACTTTACGCATATATACATACTTATGCATGTGTGTATATATGTATGTGCAAACAAAATATTAAATTTTGGCCTAGGCGGCTTCTTATATAATAGTTTAAAGTGAAAGATCATGATACTACATTACAACTAAATGTTCTATTCTCTAAATGGTAATTTAGAATGAGGTTAAATGTTAAACAGCAGAAGTTAATGAAATTATAAAAGTAGCCACTGCTGATGAGCAGGTAAAATGGCTAAGTTACATTATTATATTATTAAACTATATACATATTTTTAACTGGAGCATTAACATACAAGCAGCATTTTTATGATTCTTGCTTTATATTGTGTTCGGTTACCTCTGATTTACTGTGTAACAATGCACCTGTTATAGATCCTAATATAATGCAATAGAGTAATAAAAGAGTAATAGAGCAATAGAGCAAAAGAGTAATAAAAGAATATTAAATGGAGAAAGCAGAATAAAATAGAAATACTCAATAAAGTTCAAAATTGTCCTCAAGTGCAGCAAATGTATTTGGTTACTTTCCACCACTGCTTAGTAAAGCTGTTACCAGTTTATAGACTTATTGGAGACCCAAACAAAACCTAAATGAGACGGTCATCTTTGCTGATCGATCTTTAACAAAGACAGTTTGACCTATTAAATTAGAATTACTTAAGAGTAAAATACAAATAATAAAAGTTATTTCCAAACTGGTCAGCCTTTACTCTACTTCTTTCACTTTCCTTTTCGTTTTTGGTCCTTGGTCGAAGGTGGAGTGAATAGAAAGTGGAAATCCCAAACTCAAATCCCAGTCTGCAGGCTGCATCCATGTGCATCCATGTAACGCAGGATGTACACAGTGTGCACAACATTAATGTAGAAACTTAGATGTGAATTAGTGACTAAAGCGCTGTGGACCTGATCCATCCTGATATACGCAGCAGCAGAGACAGAACCACAGCTGTCCTCTCTTACATTCTGCCAGTGGAAAGACGGAGCAAAATCAGATAATTGCTTTATTGTTTTGCCAGAAAGATTTTGCAGCTGTGTGGCGCTGAATCAGTGCTGCTAAATACTGCCTCCGACTTAGTCAAGCTCGCCCTCATATTCTGTATGAAGCTGTGTGTTCAGTCTGGCGTTCTGTACTGAACTAATTCTGTTCTGCTACTTTCAAACTGCCAGAAGGAGAGTCATGAATTAAAGCTCTCTATTTATTAGTGGGCCTGGAGACCTCACCTGACCCTCCAGGTGGCCGCACAGTGGAGTTATTAAGGGGCGGGTTGACTGTAGCTAATACCCCGAAGCCTTGACAGCAACTTTCCATCATGGCTCTATTGGCACCTGCATTATACTGAAGGCACTGATACAAAACATCCATTGTTTCCTGAGCCTGACAAAGCAGAGAGCTGATTATGTGGCTTAAAGTCATTGTATAGCAAACTAAAAGTGTGTTGTACATTAACTCTGTGTCTTAACGTCTGTGTGTTTGTGTGCTTTTGACCCGCAAACAACTGGAGGACAGTCGTGAGGGTTAATGAAGTCCAACTGTGTGTTACTGAGCTCATTCAGTGAGGGGCCTTTGTTCCCCAGCTGGACCTCCACTCTCTCTCTGTCTTGCCTCAACAACTGAGTTTGATGAAAAATAAACAAATGAGAGTTGTTGAGCAGCTGCAAAAGGTTCCCTGTTACAATGACACGGGTTCAGATCAACTGGCTGTGGGCAATGTTATGGATATAATCCAGTTAAAGCTATACAGTGTAAACGATTGCTGCAGACCGGCTTGTTGTACAGACTATGAGCTGTACTATAAAGCATGTACTGCCTGGGCTCCTCCTACACTTGATCATGTCAGAGCAATGTGTTCACACTTGTTTCTGTTCTAAACTCTGGTTTGTTCACTGCGGCTCCTTTGAGCTGGTGTGAAAGCTGTGTCGCATTTATTCATTTGGCAGACAAGCCAAGCCACAGAGGATCAATGAGAAGCTGTATTGATGGATAAAGTACCATATGTTTGTGTGTTGCATGTAATACATGTGTCTAGTAAACATCCTTTGTTGTGTGACACTTAAAAATAAAAGCATGCATGCAAAGTAAGCACCAGAGACTGTAGATACATGCTGGACCTATACTAAAGTATAATATTGTGCTGTTCACTGCACAACAGACTTATTGTTAGTATTAGTGCAGAATGATACAACAACATCTACACCTATACAAACAGTCTAAACAGAAATACATGTGTATTTTATGGTGTTTTTACAGCTGGACCTTTTTTTTATGACACTTTATTCTTCCCTCTTTGCAGACACTGAGGTTTGTGGATTTGGGTGGCAGAAGTTTCAGTCTCACTGCTATAAGTACTTCACACACCGCCGCACCTGGGACGCTGCTGAGCGGGAGTGTCGGCTGCACGGCGCCCACCTGGCCAGCATCCTGTCACAGGAGGAGCAAAACTTTGTCAACCGTAAGACCATGACGTGCCATATGAGCCTCGTCTCTTGCTGGGATGATGTAGGCTTAAGTGTTGCATCATACTCAGTCAGTTGCGCACTACCTTCACCCCGGCCTCTAATCGCCCTGTTTGACTCATCCGATGCATCTGCTTTATTTTAAAAGAAGGTTTTCAGCAGCAGAGCTCTGCAGACATGTTTGTCTGTTGGTTGGTCCATGACTTTGGTCCAGACTGAAATATCTCAACGACTATAGCACGGATTGTCATGACATTTCGAACAGACATTGACGTTCCCCAGATGATGTATCCGTCATTTGACCTTTCCTCTAGCGCCACCAAGAGGTTGACGTTAGTTGTTTCGAGTTAAACAGCAGCTGTGTGTGGTTCAGACCTTCATGTTCCCCTCAGGATAAACTGTAATAACTTTAGTGATCCTCTGACTTTTCATTAGCGCCATCATCAGGTCAACATGTTAATTTGTCCAACATTTTGCTTTATGACCAAATACCTGCAGAACCTATCGAGTTTTTTCAGCCACTCAGAGCTTTTACACTACATCTGCATTCATACACTGGCGGAACAGCTGCCAGGGGCAATTCAGGGTTCAGTATCTTGCCCAAGGACACTTGGGCAGCCTGGAAGAGCCATCCATCAGCCTGTGTTTGTTCCATTTAGCAAACTCTAGCATGCTAACATGCTAAGCTAAAATGATGAATCATCATCATTATCATTTATATTCAAATGAAATATGGAAGATTATATCTGCTAACATGAGCATTTATCTCAGAGCACCACTGTGTTTTAGGACAGTCTCACAGAGCCACTAGCATGGCTAGCTTTTGAAAGCTAAGAGGCCAAAACTCCCAATCTAACACCCAGGTAGTTAAAAAAAAAACAGACTTTGTCTTTAAATATTAAGATTACTTTTTGTGCCTTCCATTGATAAACTAAACTCTATAAGTAAGCTTATGTCTATGTTTAAAGAAACTCTGTCTTTAGAGCTGTTTTATAGGTAAGTGCACTCTAATCTGATTATGAGTGTTAGTAAGATAAAATAAAGTTGTTTAAACACAGAGTTTCCATAAACGACTCAGTTTATTGGGGAAGCTGCTGAGCTGAAATGGATTTGTGCCACTCACAAAAGAAACCGTCTCGTCTGCGTCCCGCTCTCTCTGTCTGTTCACGCTCTTAATTATTCACCACTCGCCCTGCTGCCACACACACGTCCAAACCACAACCTTGTAAATCAATGTATCGACACTCCATCTTCTCCTCTGTCCCTCTCATTCCTCTCCAGACCTTTATCGTAGTAACAGCCCTGATCTTGCGCTTCCTTTCACATTAACCAGCTGCTTTCTCGCCGCTGTTACATGAGCGCAGATTCAAAGTGAGATTCTGATGTGTTCTGCGTCTGCAGGTCTGGGCAGTGACTACCAGTGGCTCGGCCTGAACGACAAGATGTTTGAGAGAGACTTCAGATGGACTGATGGCAAGCCAATGGTGAGACAATTTAATGAATCAGTCTGTGAAGACGTCAACAGAAACTAAGGACAAATAACTGGAAGATGGAATCAAACAAAGAGACAATGGAAATGCTCTTTTTTTAACCTCTTCCCCTCGACCCCTCCCTTCCCTATTAAAGCCCCCCTCCATTTGTGTATTTTGACATTTCTATGATATTTCATATTTTTCTTTTCCTCATAATGTTGATTACCCAAAATATTTTTTGAGAAATAGCTCAATTTAGTTGCTAAACTTAGTTGCTAAAACGGGGTTGTGACGTATGACTGTAGTGATTCCATAAGCCATACGCCATTCTCCAAGCTTGTGCAGGCGCACTGTCACGCCACGTTTGGTCGATTTTTCACCACAAAAATCCCTCCAAAATATCACATTAAGACACCAAGACACCAAGACTTGAAGGAACACAGCAGAAGAATTCATGCTGTAATTTGGTATCATGAACTTTTGGCATTTGGGGATTTCTGTTAGAAAAATACTTTTGAGTTACTTTCACTGCTATTTAATGGGCGCATTTTTCAGATGTTCCTGCATAGGCGGGTTCTAGTGATGTGCAGATTGTAGTTATATCTGCGGATCAGGTACATTTATAGATTATTTAAATCTCCCGACAGGATCGGTCGGGATGCGCTGACAGCAGCCTCTCTGATCATGAAAGGAAATCATTAAAATAAAACAAATATTGAATTCTGTTTACACCTGATCAATGATCCGTATTGTTAATATTTTAGAGATCCCCCATAATATCTCAAATCATGTTTTCAGGGGAGCTGCTGTCTTATAAAGAGGAGCCGAGCTCCTGCCTTCAATCTCAACTCAGTGTTTTACAGCAAAAAGCAATACATTAATGAGGCGGTGATGGCGCAGTGGATAAGACGCGTTGTGTGTCGCCACTGTGTCCCTGAGCAGGACAGTTAACCCCTGGTTGTTTTAGAGGCTCGCTTTGGATAAAATCATCAGCTATGGGAATAAATGTAAATGTACTGTTACTTTTGTAAAACGTTAGTCCCAAAGTTGTTTACAAAAGCATCATAATTGCAGAAATAAATAAATAACAGGCTACTATTAAGGGAACTCCCTGCAGCCTCTAACAGCACCGATTAGAATGGGACACTGCCAAAACTTTGACGCTCACATGTTGATTGGATCATCAAAACAACACACAAGGAGGCGGGAGACAAGCAAGCATGACAGCTTAGTCTGAGTGTGATAGACCAGTTGGTTTGTGGGTGGGATGCCGGCGTTCTGTTGGGACTTAAAGCAGGGAGTTTGTTTTATTTTACAAAATACAGTAAACTTGACCATTCTTCTGTTGTTCAGTTGAAACAAACCAGAAACATAAAACACTTCCTGTGTGTCGGAGGTGATGCATTGCCCCGTCTCCTGACCAATCACCATGTTTCTTAGTCACGGTGACACATTGCCTCACACACTGTGCCTCTGCTGGGAACGCTCAGCTGCTGCAGCATGTGAGCTGAGTTATGCAGTGAAAACGGGGCCAGATGAGAGCAGAGAGCCTGAAATCTGATGCTGTTCTAATGTGTTATCATTGAAAATAGAGGCACGCCCTTACAGGGGTGGAATCTGTCCAGACTTTGCACACGCATGTTGTGCATGTTTTGCACAGTACTCAGTAGATGCATGCAGACCGTGTCTTTCTTCCGGTCTTGTTTTTAAACAAACTAAAGCAGCTTGTTTGTGGATTTCCTCCCACATGTAAGCTGCAGAAAGCTTCAGGCCGGCGGCGTTGGATGTCCCAGTAGCACCACTGTCTGCTCTCTCTGTGAATTACATCCACTCACATGTGTTGAAAAAGCACCATCTCCTCAGCGGGGCAGCTAGTGGTACATTGTTGATATAATGCAGTAGAAACACAGTTTTGATGCACAATCAGGAAGTTCCTTGCAGGGATTAAGTAATACCTGAACTCCGTGTTTATTAGGACGTTTATTGGGTGTTTTATAATAAAGAAAAATAATAAAAACGTGCGTTCTGACAGCAATACGAGCACTGGAGGCCGAACCAGCCCGACAGCTTCTTCCAGTCAGGAGAGGACTGTGTGGTGATGATCTGGCATGAGGATGGACAGTGGAACGACGTGCCCTGCAACTATCACCTGACTTTCACCTGCAAAAAGGGAACAGGTACGTTCACATGGACCCAGACACACACACACAAACAGAGCCGCTGTATTTTTACATGTAAAATTAGTGATACGACTCAGCTTGTAAAAAAAAACCAAAAAAAACACCTTGCGTAATGTCTGAAGAAGAAATTTGAGGTGTCTCAGCTGGGGCTTGTGCATTTACCAGGCCGCTTTTGTGTTGCATTGTGGGAATTGTAGGATCCAGTGTTTTGAGAGCTTGGCTGCTTCCATTTTAATCTTTCTCTTCCTCCGATTTGTACAATTCTAAGATGCTGATACTCCGTATTTAGGTGTATAAACTGCATTTGACCTCACTGTTAACCATTTTCCAAAATACATGTTTAGATTAATTTCCTCATCTTCCTGGCAGCCTTTTATGTTTTCAGTCAACGCCTATACATTTTACAACTTTAACACAGAGAGCGTTTTGTGACTAATCACCAAGTAACAAATCCCAAATTATACGTTTCCTAATATGTGTCCCTGCATGGCTCAGTGTGAAGAAGCAACACAGACTGTTGTTATCTTTTCACAAATTTTGCTTGTATTTATTTTCAACTTTATTTGAACATCTGCTCTCACCCTTACAAAGATTTTCAACCGTCCACTAACAATTGTAAGGTGTCAGATTGTCCTTGAACAATATCAATTTTGAACACGGTGCCCTTTTACAGCTGCATTGCATTAAGCTGATGATAAACAGGGCAACTATAGGCCAGCCAGTGAGTTCATTCAAGCTCATTTCAGTCCTGCCACAGATACTGGATTTTTTTTTTTTGTGTCTGTCAGAGCATTTTATTTATTGACAACTGTCGGGATGTAAAGAGAATTTTATAGTCCTTAATTGCATTTATACATTTTGAAGTTGCTGTAATCAATTTTTGTAGATTAACAATGGATCAAATGAATATGTGTAATGTGAGGTGTTTGGCATCTTCCAGCCAGGTCATTGTTTTGCGTTTAGGGACTGAAACGTGGACACAGACACAGTTAGAAACGAGCTGGTGAACATAAATAAGTATTAAGTCCTTTAGCTGACACAGGCCAGAAGCATGTGCCTTATCCACTGGTCCACCGCCACCCATAATGGAGCATTTAGCAGCTTTAATTTAAGGATTGATCTATCAGAAAGGTGTTGCATTTAAGTAGAAAAGAGCTGAAAAGCTTCATCTGGTTAGTTGGTTAGCGATTAGCTGGTGGAGCATTTAGCAGCTGAAGAGCCAGAAGCTTCCTCAGGAGCTGGTGGAGACCAAACACAGAGCTAACAGACAGAATACTGGACTTATATTCACACTCACATGTGCTAACAAGTCCACTGTAACAACTCTGGAACGTGATATGATGTCAAAAATAAGATGTTATTGTGTGAATGTTGTGCTCACAGAAGTTTAAGCATCACACTGTGAGATCTTCTGTTTCCTACCTTCAGTCTCGTGCGGGCAGCCTCCTGTGTTGAAAAACACTCGCGTGTTCGGAGCCACGAAGCCTCGCTACGAGATCAATTCCCTGCTCCGTTATCACTGTAAACAGGGCTTCATCCAGAGACACCCCCCCACTATACGCTGCCGGGCCAACGGCCAATGGGACACACCCAGAGTCACCTGCACAACCCGTGAGTAATGTTGTTTGAGGAACTTTGGTTCAGGCTGTACAGCGTTTCCAAATGTTTTCACTTTTAACACCCTTTTCCGTCGGTCTTCTCAGCTGCAACCTACCACAAGTCATTTGCTCTCCGGCGCCGCATCGGCCAGAATAACGAGCAACTGGTCCGCCACCATAACCATCACATCCATCACACCAAGACTCATCAGAAGTACAATCAAAACCAAGAGCAAAAGCAAACTTACGGCGCCCTTCAGAGCTTCTTGAACCCCCTCCAAATCCAGGAGCGGCTGAGGGAGAAGAGGCAACCACGGGTCCCAACACAGAACGAGCGTGAGATGAGACACTGATTGGGTTTGTGGTTTTGTAAATCAGCTTAGCAGCAGGCTGGTCACGTCGGTCCAGAGGCATCGATAGACAGAGAGAACTGTCTATCTATGGCTCTGGAAAGGACACGGGAGAAGTTTCACCAGTGCAAAAACACTCCAGGATCTGAACCATAACAGTATCATAACTTAGTATCATTGTAAAGTTAGCTCACTGATTGTATCAAGTCACAATGCTCTAAACATGAAGACTGATGCCAAGATGGCTTCACCGTGTGCTACTCTAAACAGTAAAACACAACACTGAGTCTGAGTCATCAGCTCTTGTGTTGCTTTTCTCTTACGTCCTCTTATGCCCTGATACAGGACCTGAACACAGTCTGTCAACCCACTGAAATCTTATGTTAAAGCCGCCCAGTGGAGCGTCTCTGTAAACACGTTATGTTTACATTTGTTGTTTCTCACCACATCGCTTCGTGTCCTTCGAGGTCTCTTAACTTTGTTGAATGCATTTACGGCTGGTAGTTAAGATAGGGAGCAAAACTGTTAGCAAGGTTTCTGTTATTCCAGTGTTTATAGACCGCAAAGACCGACTGACTGTTGTTTAATGAGTTTTTTTATTAAGAGAAATGTTGGAATGGAAACATTTCAGTAGGAATTGTTTATTTAAAATGACATTGTTGTCTTTTTACTACGGTGGCGTTGAGCTGCAGCCTGACAGATGCTTCAAACAGAGTTGGTCTGACACACCCACACATAAAATATTAGAGCTGTAATACAGAAACTGGAAAGTAAATTAAACTGAAGGGGTCCTTTAATTTGGTTTTCAAACTATGGAAGATATGTTTGCATGGATATTTGTGAAGTCTTTGTTTCTCTCTTACTCATCGTTTTGTACATTTTGCATCTAAATCACAGAGATAAGTTTCTGTTTTGTCAAAATCAAAAAGAAGTGAATGATTTAGAAACACAGCAACAAGCTGTGGAGAGTTTTACGCTTTCTTTAAAGACCGTTGTTGTACTTTCTTACGCCGACTGTACTCAGCATCCGGGCTGCTCTCCGGCTCAGTCACAGCTTCAGAAGCGCCTGTTCTTCAGCAGCCACATTTAAAACATAGTTTAGACTTGTTTTGCCGGCATGTTGCATGTTTTACAAGCACGAAGAGACGTTTGCAGCTCATTAGATGGTAACAGATGCGTCGTGGCTGCAGCTGAATAACCTTTTGTTGCTTCAAACCTTGTCTGTGATCACTCAGTTTAAACGTCAGCGCAGTCGATCTCACAGCTCAGCTGCTGTTTTTTTTTCTTTATTTCTGTCGTGTTCGTGCTTATCTGACAACAGAAACAGAAAAATATGTAAATGGGAATAACTATATGGTGAATTTGGCTGAATATAAGCACAGTGTGGTGATCGCAGCGAGCAGGAGGTTTAGCACGTCGTCTCTCTCTCTCTCTCACAAAAAGAAAAACTAGTGTTGCTGCATTTGTGAAGACAAAGTCAGCAACAACAACAAAAAAAAAACTGCATCATTAAAAATACATTTTAAGTCAATTACTACTACACGCAGGCATTTACATACATTTACAAGTGAATTTCAGGCTGCAGAGACGCCAGCTGCAAAAATAGATCAGAACGTGATATTATGAACATAAAGAGCATGAATTCATCACTTTAAATTATTATGATCACACAGCATTTTCAGTTTGTGCTGCTTTGTTTTGTCTCCTTTTTTTTTTACTGGCTGTTTTCCCAAGTATCTCGTGTAATGAAGGTTTTTGTACAAGATGTTTTAGTTGAGAAAAAGGGTTTTTTAAAGGGAGCGAGGAGATTTTAAAGAGCAGCACACACAGAGCTGGAGAGGAGATTATTATGAATGTGTTTTTAATGCGTGTGTGCTGCGGCTATTAATCATAGGATATAAAGAATATAGATACTATATGAAGCCATATGATTCTAACTTATTGTATACTTTTAAAACTATGAATGGACTGTGATGTTAAATAAAGGTCATTGGAACTGAAGTGATTCTGTTAATGATGACTTACAGATTCGGTCAACGTTCGCTCGTCGAGCCGTTGTTGCTTTAAATTGTGCTGTGACTCAAAATCAACCCCAGTGAATTCGCCACGAAAATGCTCCTCATCGTTTTAAACCTTTTCTACAACACTGAGCTGAGGTATAAACGTGTTCTCAGCTGGAGGTTAAACAGATCTGGAATCTGTGTTTTTAAACCAACAAATAAGGGAATGTGAAAAATGTTCATATAGAAAACTTCGACGATGCTACGCTAGATTTTTTTTTATGTGATCCTCGTCGTGTTTTACCTTCTCTTCTTCATGTGTTTTCTTTTTTATATATTGTTTGTCAATGTATATGAATTTTTAATAAGATTTGCTACTCCATGTGGTTAATGGGGGTTCACAGAATCTGTGGCACAAGAGCTTATTTTTATGCAATATTTGTTTCTTTCGCCATTTGAGTTGCTGTAAAAATGTCCGTCATTCCTGGTTTCAGTGTCATTGTCAACTTTGTGTGCAATAATATTATAATGCAACCTGTGTCGTTTGTGTAGTTTTATTTTATACCACCTTATTTAAAGGATAAGTCTGGTGTCTGCTGTCTGACTTCCTGGCCTCTCAGCTCTTATTGGTTCCTACTGAATATGTGCAATTTTTAAATCTGCACAAATTCATATTTTTGTATTAACAATTAAGCTCTATAGAGATTCATAGTGTCTTTTACTTATTGTTTTGGTTTTATGGGCAGATGAGGCACTAAAGCTTTTTTCACAGTTTCAAAACAGTCACCAGTTTAAAGCCCATATTCTTCTGACAGAGCTTCATAAGTTTGACTTTTTTAAACCAATAAACGTTATGCCCAAGTTATATGTAAAGTTACAGTGAGATAATAAGATATGAGAATAACTAGGAATAGAATTTTATAACTAGTGGGACATTTTAACCTGATACCAAGTAAAACAAAGTACAAAAAGAGGGCAAATATGTACCTTGTTTCATGTCAGAACAAATGTAGGCTATTTGGCCAACACATGGAATATTTTTGTGACAGATATTTCACAATAACATGCATTTACTGCAGCACTTCTGAATGATAGTATTTATTATATATTGGAAACTTTTACTGTGCACACAGGGATTAAAACCATACATCAGCTTGGTGTTATATATTCATCTCAGTACAAAGTAGTTAGTTCGCAAATTAGCTGTTAAAGGTTCAGTGTGTAATATTTTTGTGTATCTATTGACAGAAATGTACTATATTATGTTTATTATTATGTTTACATAATGACCCGTGATGTTTTTATATTATTAGAATGAGATATTTCTATCTACGTACACCGCGGGTCCTTCCTACGGTGGCCCAAACAGACAAATGCTCTTCAGAGCGTGTTTCATCACTACCCATATGTACGAAGAAGAAGTCGTCTGGTGTATTAGAATTAAGAAAAGAAGGCAAATTTGGACAAACGGAGGACCAGCGCACGTGTTATTTAGCACACGAGTGTGTCGGGCACCGTAGCTGCTCCTGGTCACTTAAAAAGAGAAGGGTGAGAAGGGTGACTGAGCCATTGGTTGCAATTTGCAACCTTCAGCACTAAATGTCACTAAAACGTACACTGAACCTTTAAAGAGTCCCTCAGGAGCTTGTGGAGATAAAAAAACAGAGCTAACAGAGAGAACACTGGGCTTCATCAGGTGACACAAACTCCAACGTGATGATCATGTTGCTGAGCCTGCTGGATGTGCAACTGTTTGCTAACATGTCAGCCACGTCAACTGTGTAAGGGGATAATGAGTCAGTGTTGTGTTTATAGCGTGTACTGCCCCCAGTTGGCCAAAGCTTTCAGAACTGCGCATTAATATATGGTCAATTATTTAAAGGCACGTTCATGCTTTAGTTTTTAGCAAACGTGACTTAACAAACTTTAAGTTAAGTCCTGGAGTGTGTCTGTACATCACTGCAGCAAAGTGAGAAGTTATACCTAAGAAGAAACTCTTTTAACAATAGTGCATTTGTTGGGGACTATTTTCAGCGGCGGATGAATCCACTCTCTAGTCAGTATTTGGGGCAGCAGGACGGTGCGTGTGGGACGGAGTCAGAATAAACTACAGTGTGTGAGTTCATGGTGATGAAGGAACATGTGACCCAGTGCAGCAGAGAGGCTCACTGATGGGTTTAATAGATTCTGGACAGCAATGGAGAAGGAACTGCGCCGCGTGCCTTAGGTGTGGTGTTACATTCCCGCTGCAACACATCCAGCAATGTGTCCCCGAGGCAAGACACTTAAACCCTAGCTGCTCCTGCATCTACTACCTCTGAAATACACAGCGATTGTAAGTCGCTTTGGATGAAAAGCTTCAGCTAAATGAATACATGTAAATGAGAAAACTATAGAATATCACCAGGTTTGTTTGCAGTGTCGGCTCCTGAATTCGGAACACGAGTTTGAGAAAATAGCAGTGTGTGAAGGAGTAGTCGCCAAAAAAAGCTTCCATTTAGATTTTCACCTGTTTAATATTGTAGAAGAAAAAATATATGAATGTATATTTATAGTAAATTACGCTGATAAATGGTGGCCTGACTCCTGTGTTATCCTACCTTGCCCACACTTAAAACAGCCTCCCAGAAACCAGCACGAGAATATGAATCACCATTAAAAGCAACACGTCACCAACATACCGTCACTCGGTTCCTAAAACAGCCCCGTTCTTTGCCAGCATGCTGTGTTTCAGTTACAGAATCAGCTGAAAGCTTCACCATGAATGGTCTCGGTGTTCCTGAAAGGAAAACATTTGTCCGAGCAGCGCGCCTCCCTTTGGAAACACGTTGAGCGCATTACTGCATTACCCAGAAACTGCAGCTGGCTCTCTCTGCGAACAGCCACCCTAAAGTCAATTACACCGCGGGCTCCAGCTCTGCTGACTTCTATTTTCTTTTGAGACTGCAGTGTGATTGCTCATAAGTTGTAGTGATGTATTTCGGATAAGAGGTGAACTCAATGAGCCCTGTGGAAAGAGACGGAGGCCGAGTCATCGTTTGATTTGTTTTATTGTCCTTTTGTCTTTGGGTCCTCAAGGTTTCCTTGTACGTTGCGGTTAACAGGGCTCCTGATCGGCAAAGATCCTCAGATTATACACAAAATAACGGCAACAGATTTGTCTTTAACCTCAAAGGAATAGTTTGACATTTTGGGAAAATGTCACTTTGAGATTTAGATGAGAAGCTTCAAACGTCTCGTGTCTGCTAAATATGAAGCAGGAGAAAACAGCTCGCCCGGCTACGTTCAAAATTTTAAAAATCCTCCAACCGTGATTAGTGAGCTTTACGTGGACTGTGTCACCGGTGGGCAGAGCCGGGCGAAGCTAATCAGCTGCTGGCTGTGGCCTTATATTTAACGGACAGGTATGAGAGTAGTGTCAATCTGCATCTCTCAGTTTTCCTAATAAACACTTTCTCATTTAATCCGTACACAAAAAGAAAAGTAAGGGAATTGAGCGCAGGCAGTGACGTCCTCAAGTCTTTCTGAGAGGTCGCACTGCACAAAATGTCAAACTATTCCTTTAACAAACTGACAATTAACAGTTTTTGCAAATAATACAAGTTAAAAAGAAGAAATCTTTTATTTTTGCAACAAGACTCTTCAGTAAGTGTTTATATCACAGCTGAAGTTCTGTAAAGTCACCAATTTTTATTATTCCCACATTGTCTAAAGCTGATCATTACAGAAAGCTATTTTTAGGAGTCTGTCCAGCAGGTCTTCAGTGATAAATGTAGCAGGACTCTTGATTGTTCAGTGGCTTGTCAAACGTGGAGCCAAGTAAAGCTAACCGTGCACCAGGCCCCGGTGGATGACCTAAACCAGTGGAGACTGTGCGCAGTGAGCTTACACTTGATCAATGTGCACCATTTACTCCGATACCCTTACATGGAAGAAGCCCTTAGTGCCTCCGCGCAGGAATTAGCGGTATTTTGTGTTGTATTGTATTTCTGTCTCATTGAGCAGGTTGGCTGCAGGCCCGCTGGGTCCGAGGCAGGTCGGCCGGTTCAGAGTCCTGCAGAGCTTAGATAGCAATCAGGGAGCCAGCCGCTGCCAGGAAAAACCGTGCTCACTCAGGACCTGGCTGAGTCCCATTTTTAACCTCAGCAATCTGTACACAAACCTCACGGGAGAAATCAACGTCTTATCTGTTACGTGTTATCCAGAAGTGGCATTTTCATTATCTCTGTCTCTGTCTGATCGAAAGCAAAGCCTAAACCCGAGTTTGGGTCAGTTTTAGGCTTTGCCAAAAATCTAAATGTTTTAGTCAGAGTTTAGTTGGTTTTAGTGAACAAATGCTAAAAATATTTCATCCCTTCCTATTTTTTACGTCTTCTGTACGTCCTGACTGTTGGTTCAGATCATAGACTGTTTAAAGGTTCAGACAGAACGTTTCAGAGATGAAAACTGACAAGATGCAACTTTTCACAGGCGGCACAAATTGATGCAAAGACGCCAAAATGTTTCAACTTCAACTAATCCCGGAGCTTTCTGCTCCATAAACGTACAGAGACGGAAGGAAAATGCAGAGAGACTGAAGGGAAATAACAGAAAGAACCGGAGTTTCTGAGTTCACACTCTGACAGATACAACCAGTGCTAGCTAGCTTACAGCTAACTTCTGCACAGTTGGCGCATTAGCTTTTTGTCTGAACCAACCACGAGGCTGCAGCTGTCGCCATCTTTGATATGTAGTGATATATAGGCGCTGTTCAAAGCAGACTGTAAAGGTTTACACACACAGTGTTGCTCTCTGCAGTCTCCATCAGAACACAGTCGTCACTCTCCAACTCTGGCTGTTTGATCAGAGTCGCTCACTCTCTTGTCTACATCAGCTTTAGACGAGCAGCTACAATATCAGATCAACTTATTTTTTTATTTTTTAATCTAGAGGAAGATTTAGATGATTGATTCCCTACCAGTAGACCGTCTTGTGTTTAAATTTGTCCATAAATCTGTAAAATTTTGCCTCTGTAAACTGTTAATGTTGAGTAACATCGCTGCTGTTTAGGCCCCGTCCACATTACTGCGTTTTCTAATTAAAACAGAGACCTTTTGCTACGTTTTGCACCTCCAAACAGCGAAAACGAAGACCTAAAACGGAGAAGTTTGGAAACGCTGCCGACCCCGTTTTGCATTTTAAAACTCCGAAGGGCGTTTTAGTGAAGACGGGCCGAAACGGAGGACTTTAGAAACGATGACGCTGACGCTCTGCTCTCGGATTGGGTCTTATAAGTCAAAGCAGAAACACGATGCTACTGACAGAGTTTTTGAGTTGGTACTTTTATTAAAATAATCTGTACTGTGCAAATGAGACTTATCTGCCTACACTCGTAGGCCCATCTGTGCGTGTCGCCGTTTACTCTGCAACGACTCCCTGTCTGTTTTCCGCCGCCACAGTCCCGTGTTACATTCAGTAACAGTCCCAGCTCGATATTGGTGCTGTATTTCTTTACTCTTTTGTCAAATCCTCTCTAACTACGGAACAGACCATCTGCTTCATGTTTACACCGGCAGGCGCATGCCCAGTGCACCTGAACGTCCACAGGATGTGCGTTTTCAGTCGTTTTAATGTAGATCAGCCCTAAAACGCAGCTAAAACGCAACTAAAACACTGCTGTGGATGGAGTTTGTATTTGTTTTATTTCTCCGTTTGTAAACTAAAACAGAGTAGTGTGGATGGGGCCTTAGTGCGACAGGTAAAGCAGCTAACGCATGTTCCATATTTGTTCGGTGGAGCTGTTTTAACAATCAGGGTTATCGTGTGTGAGCACTAAAACATTAATTAATAAATGTCCATTTGCCCGTCTTTCTAATTATTGTTTACATTTTATTCTCCGACAATATTTGTGATTCCTTTTGTTATAGTTTTTTTTTTTCAATGCTTCCTGTTATGTAAAAAAAAACGTTGTCAACAAATATTTCTTAACACAGACCAATTGTTTCCAAGTTTCCACACACTGCGGTGAAAACTACCACAGCTGGACAACAAGATGTTTTCGACTTCTCCTGAAAGGTTTGCGTGGGGAACCACCTGAGACAGATTCATGGAGCCGTGGCTCTGCTCATTCACTATAAGAAACTACAGTATTTGTATCAAAAATAGCAGATTATCATGGCGCTACATAGGCAGTTAGTGTAGATCTACACTGACGGCTGCTTCGCTGTGAGCCTACAGAAGCCAAGTCATGCTCTGAAGTCTAAGATCAAGCCAAACGCAGAGATACAGCCACAAAGGTCTACTTCACTGTAAAACCGAGCTTGTGCAGCGACTCTGCAGCACAGCGCTGTTTTTATTTATGCCAGGCATTTTCTATTGCTGAACTACTGTTTGCCTTGTCTTCTCCTCCAACTTCTATATATGCAGTGCAAATTTCATACCTTTTTATTAGTATTGTGGAGTTCTGTATTATTTTTTATTATGTTATGCTATATGTAAACCTAAGAGACTTGGATAGTTTGGCCAAAAAAGACAAAATAATAATGTAAATATTTCTATAGTATATCAAAAAATCGTCATAAACAGAAATACATTTCTACATAATAACATTTCTACTTAGAAAACATAAACAATGCTAACAGTTGCTTTCCCTTATTCATTTTGGTGATGAGTCTGATGTTTGGTCCAACACATCTGTATAAAAACATAAAATACTAGACAGTAAGATGAAGTACAAAGTACCAGTCGTAGCACCTTGTTTAAGTATGGACAGCAAAGATCGGTTTAGTTGTGCTAGGCTTGTATTCCTACCTGACAGGTATCACAGGATTTAAACTTTCTCTTTCGTTTCGTGTGTTTTCGTCGTGGTTTCTCGTTGTTCCAGGTCCTGAATGAGACAAGATAAGTGCCCAAAGTATCCGTCCAACCACGGGTTGTTCTGCTGTTAAACTCAGTTCAGGCTGTTCCTTGTTATTTGACACGCCTAGTCCGTTCTTGAATGACAGTATGGCTGTAGTTGTGATATCCTCCGTGCCGTACCCCCCAAAATAACCCACCCACCCACTTCAAAGGCTTTGATTAAATAATATGAACCTTAAATATGTGTAAACTATCCCTCGTAGAGTATCAGGTCCCAGATTACTAAGCAACAACATGACTGTCTGACAACAATGTCTCCATGAAATAAAGCATCACATTTTGAATGTGTTTGTTCCTCTTTTTCACTTCGCTAGTGTGTTCACTAGTGTATGAGTGTGTGTGTGTGTGTGCATGCTTATGTGTGTGCATTGTGTGTGTTTGCGGCTCAGTTGTTGCCCTTGAAGCAGTACACGCCGTACAGCTTGTGCTTCTTGTCGGGGAAGCCGTTGAACCTCACGGCGGCCTCTGTGGGACTGCAGCGCCGGCGGGGGCGGGAGATGGGATAGCGGACGCTGCCGTCAGCCAACCAGCCGGCGTCGCAGCGGTCGAAGCCCAGGAGCTTCCAGGCGACGTACATCTGGCCGACCTTGGCTATTTCAGCGCCGTCTTTTTGACACGCCTCGACCGCCTCGTTGTATGTTAACTTAGAGGGGTGGATCAGGTAGTAGAACCGACCTGGGAAGACAAAAAGACAAAGGCTGATAAGGACAAAGACATGCGGATATGCAAATAAATATCGAAACCCTGTGACGTGAAAGTGCTTCATGGAACAAACATGAACGAGCCGGTGCAATTCAAAGTAAACTACAGCATTAGTCTACTAGTAGATGCTGCAGATTGTGGTCAGTGCACAATGACCACGAGCCAAAGGGGCTCCGGATGACAGTACAGAAATAAAAACAAGGCACTGAGGTGATACTCTCTGTCCCCGCGAATTCTTTGCGACTTGTAATTTTGGCCAATCACCGCAACTTTTCTGCAAATTTGACCTATCATCTCCTGTTTCCTGCAAAACGTTGTCAGCAAGCTCACTTCCTTGTTCACAGGACACGGCAGACATGTGCGACACCACAGTCTCACATTTGGCGACAAAAATAACAGCAAAGGACCGTGAAAAACAGGATCGGGGGTCAACTGTTTTGCGAAATGTGCATTAACGCATGTGGGACGTAAGGCGAGACAAATCACTGCTGTGTCATCCCGCTCAATTGCAAGCACTCAAAGAATCAAGGTAAACTAGATTAAATCTTCAGGGTTAGGGTTATGTCTCCATCGTGCAGACCACACGACTTTCAGCGTCACATGCCGTTCACGCTACACAACTTGCCGTCTTGTGACTGGAGTTATGAAGTCATTGTGGCGTTCACACTACGTGACTGAATCGGTGCCAGGGGTTCACGAGCTGATAGCGACTCTGTCACACGACGCTGGTCTCCAAACCACGTTTTGTCAAGAAAACACACGTGAAATGTGAAACGGAAATGCCGAGCTCGCTGAGCGGCAAATCGAGCTAAAAATCGTGTAGCGTGAACTAGGTTCTTAGGCCCGTGAAATCCTGGAGGGACTGTTTAGTAATTCATCGATAATTGTAAAGTTTAAAAAAATCACCTTTGCAGTTTTAACTTATTCCTACAATTTCATCTCAAAAATGCTACCAAAACATCACAACTTGCTGATCCTCTGACTTTTCATCTTGCGCCGTCATCAGTACTGTACTTTGTGTTTGGTGCTAATTAGCAAATGTTAGCATGCTAACATGCTAAACTAAGATGGTAAACATGGTAAACTAAGTTAACTTTGTTAATGTGGGCATATTAGCACAGGGCCGGCTTGTTCATTGGAGCGAACGGGTGACGCACCGCCAAGCCAGGGGATATTTTTCTTCCACACTGTTAGTTAGCTGAGACTGTTTTTGACAGTTTGTCTCTGAACATCGCTGTCCAATCAGCGGGAAGTCGTGTCCCGTGGAGTTCATTTCATTCGATTTCATTCTGGTTGTAAAAGTCCCAGATCTCTCTCGTAGACTTTCATGTAAAGTTTTTTTTCGAGCTGCGGCCTCTGCAATGCGATCTCTACGGGTTCCAGGAGGGCTCGCACTTATGTGTTTACGTCACGCGCCCAGCCGCAGAGTTTCTGCCACCTGAAAACGACTCAGCAGTCCTCCAGCTTGTTGCTCTCAGTACGAGCAGCTGCTGTAGAAAATGTACGTTCATGATGTGGCCACCACTGGCATCTCGTGAGAGGAGGGTAAAAAGAAGTAGAAGTAGGAAAGCAACAACAGAATAAACCTTTTATATTTCCCCTTACATGCCTTGTTGTTTATGTGTAAATACTGCGCTTTATTCTGGATTTGTTGTTCCTAAATAAAAAGTTTCTCACAGCTAAATTAGATGCTTGTGAGAGTCATCCTTTTTTTCATTAATACTAAAGAAGTTGCCTTTACATCCAAAGGTCTAAAGATCTGTTGATCTTAACCGAGGACTGTTCATTCATTGTAGACATTGACAATGAATTTAAGTATGTAGCTGTTCACAAACACTGTACAGGATGTAGCCTACGGAACAATCCTTGTCTTATAGCAGACGTCACCTTAGCCAACATCGCAACAATTGCCCCCCCTGAGAGACTTGGCAGGAGCCGCCACTGTATTAGCATGCTGACATTAGCATTTAGCATTTAAGATCCTCATGGCAAAGTCGCTGGGCAGCTGTCTGCCACGATGTATGCCTGGACTGTTTTTTTTTAGGAGCAATCTGGTAAAACAAATGTAAACACACATGTAAAAGGTACAGCGTCCTTCACCTTTGTAGTGGGAGGTGAAGCAGAACACATCGTACTGGTTCTTCTCCTTGTCTCTCAGGCCATAGTTGCGAATGCCCGGCACTGTGTTCTTGCCTCCGCAGGGTTCTCTGGGGGTGGTGATGGGATACTGGACCGTGCCGTCACTCAGCCAGCCAGCGTTGCACCAGTCCATCCCTCCTCGCCACGCGTCATACAGCTGGTCAAAGGACGCTACGATGGCGTCCTGGTCACGACACGCCCGCTCAGCGTTGTAGAAATTGAGGTTGTAGCGACCCAGGCGCGGGTAGTAGGGGAAGATAACACCTACATGGAGAGGTGGGAAGACATATGAAGGATAACCTGCAGTTAGCCGACAAAACCAGGATCCCCTGGGCTCTGTATTCACTCCAGTTATTTAACCTAATGACTGAGAGTGAAAGCAGGTCTTGCTGCGTAAGCACAGCTGTTTCCCTTCAGGCTTGATATCTCTGGCTTCTCCGGAGCATAATGAAGCTGCTCTGACACTGATGTACACTATGCTTACACAACACACTCGCTCCTGACTTTCCCCCGAGCAGTCGCTGCTCACTGTGCTGAATTTAGTCCGACTGCAGCCTGTTACAGTCCAACGACATTTTATAGATATTTTTAGATAAAAAAAAGCCTCATTCTTTCCTATTTTAAAGAGTTAGTTCGACCAACTGGGATACCTTCAAGGTCAAGAGACACCACCGCCGTTCCGTCTTCCAGCCCGTCAATAACTTCACATTTATATTTCCCATAATCCTCCAGGGTGATTTCTGTGATGACCAGGGATGCATCCAGAGGAGAGGAGCCTTGCAGGTGGACACGTCCGTGGAATCTGCCGTAACTCCTTTTGTGATGATCCATTGCTACAAAAACATCCACCTAAAGCAGGATGGAGAAGGATCGAGACATGAAGCTGCCCTTCATGCTTTTCTCGTGTGATTTAAGATTGTAGGACAAAGGCAAAGGGGGCTCAGTGTTTTTTATTGTCTTAGAAATCTTCCATCCATTCTTCCATCAATCTTGGACTATATTAGATAAATTTGAGTTAATTTCCCTCCCAAACAGCAGATTAAGGAGGAGCCTGCCCCCATGTTTACACCGCTGTGTACTTCTTTTAATTCAGTCAGCAGGAGTGTGTATATGTCAACACATTCTCACTCCCACTCTGAACCAGCTGGAGTAGTTTGCTTATGAAGAGTGGGCCAATATACCTGTGTATGTGGTGCAGACGTCTCATTGAGCGTTACAGAAACTGCTTGATTGCAGTGGCTGCCTCAAAAGGTTGCGCAACAAAATATTTATACACGTTTCAACCGGGGTACGCCGGGTACCATCATTTTTATCCAGGCCAGTTTCATTTGGGACCTTTGTGGGTTTTTCTTTCTTTAACAAATACGTACCAAACAATTTTGTCGATGCTGTATGTTACTTACATGACTTAATTTACGTCAGTTTAGTAACGCTACTTACCTAAAAACAAATTGACTTTTTGTTTCACCCGGGAAACAAACTCTGGCTCGCCCATCCACCTCAACCACCCCCTTACTCAGACTGTTATTTATATCTTACAACAGCTTTTAGATAGATAGATAGATAGACACATACTTCAAATGCGCATTTAAAACCTACATAGCAACAGCAGCTGTACAAAGTCTATTTTTTGTTGCTCAGAGTGATTATTTAAGACGGTATGAAGGATTTCTTTAAAATGTTTTACTGTTCAAAAATTACGAAGCAGACAGGCACCAAGGGGTCTTGGAAATGAATCCATATGGGACAACTTGGGAGTGTTTATGTACCGCAGGTGCGTGGGCTTCCTCGTGTGCATGTTAACAGACCCAAACAAAATGAAAACCCAATGGTTCAAACGTATCGCGGTGCTAGTGGTCAAACACTCTACATGATACCTTTTAAAAGGTGACCTTAAAACCAAAAATGCAGATTTATAGTGACCTCTTTCAGGTAGTCTGAGGTCAGCTTGGTCCACTTGATCCTCATCTTCCGACTGAGTGCCAGCGACTGGTCCCTTTGGATCTTGCATGGTAAAGTAGCATTCCCCCCCCGCCGGGACACCACCTTTGATTGTTCTGCCAGCACTGAGAGCTGAGGGCCATTCTCTGCAACACAAGAAAAATAACATGATGAATAAATGAAGTGCAGCTCTGTGTGGACCTGTTTGCTAACATGTTCTCTCACCACAGACTAAAAAAAAGTTTCTGTCTTTGAAACAGTTTGGTTTCAGAATACGAACTTTTAAAATAATAGTTTAACGTAAGTACTGAGCTGCAGTCAGGACGCGGACAGGCTCTGTCCCAGTTTAGCAAGGCCACGAGTCTACAGCCATGCTAGCGGCTCTGTGAGGCTGCACTGCTGCCGTACATCAGTAATGTTTATAATGTTCACCGTATTACTTTAGCAATTTGGCCATTAGCATGGGCCTCAAAGTACAGCTGAGGCTAATAGGAATATCAAAATCTCAAACAACCTTTAATTCACAGACATGAGATTGATATCTGTCTCCTTACCTCACTTTCAGAGCGAATGCAAATGTTTCTCAAAATGTAGAACTGTTCCTTTAGCACCCAGTAGTTCTCAGCACCATTTCCTCATGAGCTTGGATCTGTGCAGCCTTTCTAAGGTGAAGTAAATCCATAACTCTGTTCTCCACTGGAACCGTTAAATAATGTGCTTTGCTTCAACCCGCCATCAGAACAGCTGATAAACAGACATGTGTTTCAGTCTAAACATGAAAACACACTCAGTTAACACCATTTAAATGTGCAGTGTGATTCACCGGCTGCTGTGACCTTCAGCACTAACAGATTCGCTGCCTCCTCCTCGCCTCGACGCTGTCTGACCACCACAGGGTTTGTCTTTGCTGCATAAGCATGTGTGTTAGTCAAACAGCTGATGGCTCATTGATCTTGTGTTCTGTACTGTGGAGACGTTAAAGGGAGAGCCGACATCTTCTGTCAGCTTCAGTTCATGTTCCTCATATTTACCCTGTAAACATTCAGTGATTCATATTCTTTCATATCGGTTTATCACTGGAGCTGCAAGTCATTTTATCACAGGCATACACTTAGCAACCTTGTTCTTTATCTTAAAAACTTATCAGTTATTAGCCCTTGGTTATTGGTTAGTTATTGGTTATTAATAAGATATTGGTTATTTAGTCATTAGAGTTAAATTTTAACTAGTTATTAGTTAGTTATTATTATTAAATTATTTACTTAATTATATAGTTTGTTTTTAATTTATTTTTTAATGATTTATTTATTATTTAGTTTTTTGTTAATTAGTTAGTTTGTTGTCTGTTTCATTTTCAGTCTGTTAGTTATTAGTTGTTTCTTTGTTTTAAGTTTATTGGATATTAGTTAATTAATAGTTAGTCATTAGTGTTAAGTTATCCGTTTGTTTATGATTATTTTTATTACTTAATAGTTAGTTTGTTTTAATTTAGTTATGTGTTGTTTCTGTATCAGGCCAGAGGTTTGGCTTGTCCCACATAGGATTCAAATAAAATATATTTATGTACGATATACAAATTGAAATAAATTCTACACCAAAAACAACTGCTACAAACTGTTGTCCTCATAAAGGGCTTGTTTCCCTCCAAGTCTTGAAGACTTTTTCCAACTAACAGATTGATTTAAATGTTATTTACCGCCAACAAAGCATTGTCTGTATTATAACGTAAAATCATTTTATGTTATATCACTGAAGATATTGGGCCGAAGCAAAAAACGAAAAACAAGATTGAATAAATGAAAATATTCTGCATTATTGAGATGAAACAAATTAACTTTTCTTTTTTCCAACTGACAAACTGTCCAGTTTCACATTGGGAGGTAAAATACCAGATCTCAGCTGGACATCTTAGATAAACTCTACACATCACCATTCTCTGCACCACAGCTGTATTTCTCTTACAGTGAGCGAAATCTCAACATATACAAAGTGTTTACGTGTAAGTGCTGATAGCCTGACGAGATAACTCTATCTCACTGTGCCAGTAATCCCCACATAGCAGCGTTATCACTGGCGGCAGGACGTCCTGATAAGCTGAGGAAACCAATGACGCTGCAGAGAGAGAGTGTTGTGAACGAAACTCAGAAAAGGACCCTGGAAAAGGTCCCTCCTGATTCTGAATGACACACACACACACAATTACTCTCACCTACGACATAGATGGTTCTCGAGTGCTCCAGTTCAGGATACAGGGTGTTTAAGTCGTTGTCTGCTACGCTCAGTGAGATCAGAGCACAGATCAGCACAGGAATCATCTTCACTCACCAAACTGGGGGTCGGATCACTGCGGAGAGAGATGGGTTACAGTATGAACAGTAAGATAAGCAAAGTGCTTTCCTGTGGTTGTATCACATGCAACGTATAGAGAACAGAAAGTCATTCATATCCAAGCATGTTCTGCATGCAGCTCCGTGCAGAACATGGTGTGAGAGTGTTTCTATCTGCAGTGCCGTCTCTCCCCCCAAAGCTCTGTAATTACTACGGGGAGAGCGGAACAGACTGCATCCTCGTCACTGAGCTCATCAGACAAACACACAAATTAAAAATCTCACGGTCGAACAGGAAACACAAAAACACGTTGCAAACATCACTTCGTCATCCCAGGAGAAGCTTCACACCACAGCACACTGTAAGCATCAATGTAAGCACACGGTACATACTGTGCAGTAAACAGTCCCCTGCCATCCAACATGTCCCGGTGACACTTAACAGTCCACAACTTCAGAGTGCCACAGTGCAGCGACACCCCCACACCTCAGGCTTCATTCACACACACACACACTGCAGCCCAGCCGCTACACACTCATCCCAAACGGAGAGGGATTCACCCCTTCACTCTTGTGCGTTATGGAAGTCCAGGGCTGCCGATGTTAAATTAAAGTCACTAAATCAAGTTAAATATTTTTGTCATGAACATGAACAGTTTAGAAATATGATGAGAGAGTAGGCAAAGGTTTATAACCTGTATTTTTCACTTTTCATACGGAAAACCGGTAACAGCATGATCGTCTTTGGCACTGTTACCCGCTTTGTATGATGATTGTTGGGAAAATGGGACTGTCATGAAAGAACACATTCTTTTAAACCTAGAAAGTAAATAAGAATAAATAATTTATGTATTATTGGAAACTTTATTCTCCATAAATCAATGACCACAGTACTGTGCAAATGGAGGCAGGTGTGGGAAAAAATTGCAAAGTAAGAATGCTTTCAAAAGTTTCATAGATTATATTTATCAATTAAGCAGAAGAAAAATTTAAATCTAAATTAATATTTAGTGTAACCAACCTTCAGAATAGCATAAATTCTTCTAGGTACACTTGCACAAAGTCAGGGATTTTGTAGGCTTATCATCAGGTGTATCATTAATCAAATACACCAAACAGGTGCTAATGATGATAAATTCAATATGGAGGTAGGAAGGCTGTTACAATCAATAACAGAAGCGGCTGTGTCGGAAGGAATACAGCTGGGTGACGAACTAATTAATGAAAGTAAATTATTTGAATCAATTAAACACTCTCGCTGCTTTTACTATCATTATACCAAATTACTAATTATAACAAAATTATCCTGAAATGATGAACCTGAGAAATAAATTACTGAAGCGAATAACTGATCAAAATTGCCAACTCACTCACAAGTCGTCACATATGGACGCATGGTCAAGACCCCTTAGCATCAGTTTGTAACGCATCGGGGGAAACCTTATAGAATCATTTATGAACGCTGAAAGTAAGTGTAGTATATAAACAACAGAAAAGTCAGAGTAAGGAGGTGGTTGGATGGGCCAGAAACTGGACGTTCACCTAGGAGACTGATGTGAACCGTGTGAAACAAAAAGTTAACACTGATTATTTTCTGTGAAGTTACGTACATTACATTACTTAATATAAGTAACTTAGGTCACATAAGTAATAAAGTTATTTTAACCTAAGCCATGATCTTTTCCTAAACCTAACCAAAACGTTTCACGTCAGCCACTACTTTTATTTTGAAAGTCTAACCAGATTGTAATATTTATTACTGCTAACTTGACCGTGAGGCCAGATTTACAAAACGTACGAATTACAAAGCGTTTCAGTTTTATTGTGCAAAGTAATGGGAGGGTAACATGCAAATACCGTTATTTACTACACTTAATATGATCTAACAAACCTAAACACAATTTCCTGTGAGTGAACAGCATCTGTATTTAATACGTTTGAATGGAAGGTGCAAACCGGCAAGTGTTGCGCAGAGATGGCTGCTGTTGGAGAAGGAGATACAGACGTAATGAAAGAAAACGTAGAGAAATTAACAATATTAGATAATATTATTCTATGTCCAGTGTATTGAAATAAAATTATTTTTGGCAATACTGTTGTATTAACATTCATGCCTATAAAGCAAATTTCATTTTGACCTGATTTCTTTTCTTCTTTTCTGAGATGGAAGAATTTAGAAAGTTGCGTGGCACTGCGGAGATTTTTACACAGCGGCTGCTTTCCCCCCCGACTCTCCATGGCGGAAACCATTAAAACACGCAAAACCCTCATTTAAATACTGCCACCTCCATAATGTTTGCACCTGTTGTCATTGAGTGAGTGTCCATACATGATGAGTTTGCGTGAGAATATGTTAAAACTGTTGCAGATAAATTTTCTGTCAGTTGTTTCAGCTCTGATTTTATTACATGATTTAATTTAAATATTGGCAGCCCTGGACTTCCACACAGCGTCTGTGTGCGTTCAGGGACCGTATAAGTGTTTGAGGGGGTAGTCATTCTGATTGATCCCCCCCCACACACACACACACACACACACACACATCCTTATCTCCAGTCACTCCAGTCCAAATTGCTGATGTGCTGGTCCCGTTGCCAGGTGGACTCCCGCAGTCAGCACAATAACTCTGCAGCACACACACACACACTCTGCCAGTTACACACACATCACTTATTACCCCTCCCTGCCTGAAAATATTCATTACGCATCCCGGGACAGGACGACAGGGGGGTTGCAGCGCTAACTAGGTGGAGAGTGGGGAGCGTGTGGGGAAAGATGTGATATGTCTTTTTAAAAAGGGTAAAAACTTTGAGTCAGGCTGTTCTCTGCAGGACACGAGGAGAGCAGGTGACGTGTGAAATGAGAAAAGAGAGAGGAGACGGAGGGAGATGAAGATACAGCAGAGAGGGAGGTGGACGAGGCTGAGGCTCTGCAGCAGCAGAAATGATGCAGTTTCAAGCTCCATTACCACCAAATCACAGCAAACTCAATCATTTTGGGACATTTGAAGGTGTCACTTTGATGACATTTCTCTCTGTTTCCTCACATTTGACAAACCACACAATAAATCGATTAATAAAAAGAACATAATATGAGCTCCACCTCAACCAACTCTCGCCTCAATGCTGCTTAAACATTAACGCATTAGTAACAATAAGTGTTTTCTTGAATTTTTATTTGACTGGGACGTTGCAGAGCATGAAACTGCTGCACTGCTGCACAGAGAGTCTACAGCTTTTGTTAATTTTCCACTCTGGTTGGGCTTTTACATGGACAGTGTGATTAAAATACACAGCTTTCAGTCTCATAAAACCAAAATACACTTCACATAAAATACATTTACCACAATACTACAGTAAAATTAGCTAAACACAGCTCTGGTTTAAATATAACAATACTACTACTGTACTATATCATTAGATATTACACCTGATTACTTCCTGCACCACTGATTAGCACGTGTTAGCAGTGTTAACACACTCAGCTGTTTACGACAGTGTGCTTCCACATGTCAGAGGCATCATCGGTGTGCGTGCGATCTCTTTACAGCCGTTTGTAAATGTGTCCTCCAGTGTGACAGCATTCCTCAGCTTCCATCTGTGTGGAGGGTAAACAAGGCCGAGTCTTTATAGGCCAGGTGGGTGAGCGTCGCCTATGTGTCCTCAAACAGCATGGTGACGGTTCCTCTCATTTGTCTGATGCTGTGGAACATGTGAGGCTCTCTGGGGGAACGAACGCCTTTCATTCTGGGTTTGGACCACAAAGAGGTCCCAAAATTAAGATACAGTTATAATTTGGTATTTTTAATTCCTAGAATTGTGATATCTTTTATTTAATATATTTCATTTAGATTTAAAAGCAGTGGAAGAAGCACTCAGATAGTTGTGCTTAGGGGAAAAGTAATACAAATTGATGTGGAGGCTGATCTTTAATGTATTTATATTGTCACAATAACCTATAAACCACCAACTATGACACAAAAACTAACCAACTACAGTTTTGTAGTTACTGCGACTGAGCGGGTGTTAAAACGTATCAGCAAGTAGGCGACTTAAGTCCCAAAAAATAATAATTCTAAAGCTTCTGACACTCCAGGTGGTAAGAGGCTTAAATCGAACATTTCTGAATCACTATGTCTTGTCTGAAAAGGATGTTCCAGCAATATCCTCAGTTCTATTTGTGTTAAATCCTGTTTAAATCAAGTCGGACAAAAACTTTAAGGCCACTCTTAAGGCACATTACTGCCACCAGCTGTCTCAATCCATCCCCCAAGTAACACTGGATAATATTCAAAAGCATGTCGATTTCATATCAGAAGTATCCTTTAACAAACTAATGTTAGCAAATCACTCCACTGAAATAAAGAAAATAACACTTAATTTAAGAAACATTTATGTTACAAGTTGACTTGCAGCAGAAACGATTTTATTACTTTCTTGATAAATGTTCTAAGAAATATTAATTTATATCTTAAGATGTGTTAACTTGCATCAACACTGAAAATAACATCCATCTTAACAAGCCCTCTGCAGTAGTATCTCATTTTCAGCCATGCAGACTTTAAACAAAAGTAAAAGAAGACGCCAGCAAAAAAAAAAAAAAAAAAAACTGAACGCATGAGTTGAGATCAGTGACTGGTTAAGATGGAGATTTGTTGCAGCGACCTTTTGTCCCAGAGAGAACAGCTCGACTCCTCCCAGTCCCTGGAGTCACTGCAGGATGCCAATGAAGTGATTGTAACTGTGAACATGCCAACACAAGCACATGCACTCATGCACGCATCAGCACTGTGGTGAAAGAGCTTCGGTTTGAATAGTCAGTGTGTGTGTGTGTGTGTGTGTGTGTGTGTGTGTGTGTGTGCTTGGATTAAATAAACAATAATAAAGAACATGTATGGTTATAACAAATATATGGGAAAACTCTACTTTTAGTTTCTTCACTGAAATAATTTGGGGGAAATTTACATCAGCCAACAAAATAAACTGAGGACTCGGTGCTTCTTTGTAGCCGCGTTAGCAGCTACTTGAAACTTTGTCCAGTCATGTTCCCCAGTAGATGAAACTTACTGGCTTGACTTTTCATCTAGCGCCACCATCAGTTCAATTTGTCCAATACCTAAATAAAACAAAACTGCAGATCTAATTAGACTCATATCAGCCTCAGCTCTACTCCTTTACTGCTAATTAGCTAATGCAGGCATGCATAAATGTTAGCATTTAGCTGAGCATCGCAGCATCTGAAGCTGTATCACTTTGCATTCTTCCTCATTCGCACTCACAATAATGGCAAAATGGCGTGCACTGTGCGTGTGAGCTGGTGTACTGGTGTAAGTGTGAAACGCTGAATATTCTCGGCGACTGAGGAAGCTTGCACGCAGAAGCAAGTAAAGTGAAAGTATGTTAATTTATATTCATTAGAGCTGGGCACATTAAGCCTGCAGATCAGCCACCCAAACAAGCAGCAGAGGGAGGCTTCGGCTGGCTGCGCTGGACGCAGCGTGTGGGAGACGTAGATCAACAAAAACAAGACAAGTGATCAAACGCCGTAAGGAGGTGGAGAGCTACACACTGCAGGTTAGTAAAACTCACAAACCGCGAGGATCAGTCTGTCTTCCAGTGATTTGTGCTGAGTGTCACGTACAAAAAGTTCAAGACAATTCAACTTCGGCAGCGTGAGGCGAGCACCGCCGCGACAGTTTAACGGGAACGCACCCACTTGCTTTGTGTTCGACCACGTCACCTCAGTCTAACAGGGACACATTGAACATGTTTCTGCTGCTCCGTGCTAAAAGAAAAATGCTGGACACTGATGGTAACTCCCTGTCAGTGCTAAAATAGCTTTGGTTTAATATTTGATTTGATTACATTAATGTTTAAGTTGAGATTTACAAGAAATATTTCATTGCTGCTGTGAAAAGGGAATACTGCTGGGAAAACCTTATTTGTTTAAAGTGTTTGCAAACCACATGTTATTGCTCTTTACAGCAGTACATTTAAATTAAAAGTGCAGGATACACTTCTTCCAATTTTGCGCATAACTATGTGATGAAGCGTGATTACATTTTTAAAACGCTGCCCAGCAATAATATTCATTTTTAATAAAATGCATGATTCACAGCAACGCTATTCCAGAATAACTATGAATGTGATCGTGTTTGCACACGAGGATAAGGCTTTAGGAAATCATGTTTTGGCAGGAAACAAGAATAACAAATGTTTGAATGTGTTTTCAGCCACGAGAGTCAAACAAAACAAAACTGCCTCAACACTGAGGTGAAATAAACTGGATGGACAACTATTGTTTTTATGGGTTTTCTAACCCTTTGAACATTTACTTTCATACTCCTGCTTGCACAGCTTACTTAATAAGTCATTGAGTTTACCACACTAGCACATGTTGTTGGATAGATCTCTAAATACAAGGTCAAATCCTCAAACACATAAATACTTGAGCTTGGGTGGCAGTGTGTAAAGCCCTCTACGTAAACTTTACACATCACACATTCACAATTACGAGGATAAAACAAACCTCTTGAGTTAAAACACCACGCAGACGGACAGCTGGCACACGCACAGAAAGTTTCCATGCCTTGTTTGGTTCTCTGTTGTTGAGTCTCTACGGTTTCTGTTAACAGCAGAAATTCTGCACAGTAACGTCTTCCATCTTTATACGACCTCTTCTCCTAAAGCTGAACACTTTTAGCCACTTCAGACATTTAATGGACGGATCACATTCTGCAAAATGACTCCAGCTAATCTAAATGAGTTTACATACGTCCCTTTTGTCGAATAAACCTGATGATGTCGTCAGGATTAACTCAACTGCAAATTTAAAAGGTGCCCGTGAGTTGCATTATGGGAGGTGTAGGAGTGTTTATGAGAGCTGGACACTGTCTATGGATTCAAAGTGAGGATGTCTCAGCCTCTGCTGCATTGATTTTGACTTTTTAAAAATGTTTTTAGCCATGCTAGCTGCACGACGATGTTTGTCTGTCTGACCGCCACTTTGATAGAGGTCAGAGGTGAAAGACAAAGGTTCAGCGCACTGGACAAGGGTTCAGCATGTTAACACGCTAAGATGAGATGGACACCAGTATACGAGCTAAACTTCAGATTCTTATTATTGTCCTCTTGAGCATGTTTCTATGCTCTCTTTAGCATTTAGCCCAAAGCACTGCTGTGTCTAAGTATAGCTCAATGAGCTGCTAGCATGACTTGTTTGTCAGGCTTGTTTAATCTGTCTCTCACAAGTCCCTAACTTTATGAAAATATAACACTGGACCTCAGGAGCTCTTTAGGTGTCTCTTTTCCCTCTACAACAGTTGGATTTCTTCATGAAGGTCCTGCCGATTGCTCAACTACACAGCCGCACCTCTTTCTTTCCCAGTAGATCTACAAAGTGTTATGTTGAAGACACAGTCATGCTCCCTGGAAATCACCTTGACATAAAGAGTGCTTGTGATGTGACGCATTAATGCTGGCAGGTCTCCTCTGAAAATGAATCAGCTGTGCCAGTGAAGGGACACACCTGCTCTGATATTTTGTGCCAAAAAATCAGAAGTAAAACAGACATTCAGAGATCTGGATCGCTGATATGTTCAGTGCTTCAAGAAGGTTTGGAGCTGTGTTCACTGAAAGCGGTCAACCAATCACATCTTTAAATCTGGGATTGAGAGTGGTGACATCTTCCTTGGTACCTACTAACCCACCCTCAGTGTTTAGTTGCGCCACATCCCTAATTCTGGACAGCGTAGATCCAGAACCGAGCACCTGTACTGGATGCCACATGCTGCTGTTGTGATGTTAGCTGTTAGCAGCAGTAGAGCTGTGACTGTCGCTGTCTGGAGCTGCTGTGCTGCTCTGGGGCCGTCTCATCCTGTCATGTTAGCTTTACAGCAGCAAGTAGCGTCAGTTTGCTAACCCACAACCTAGCTAACATTAGTTAACATTACCTGCTGTGCCGTTCTTCACTCTCTCATGATATTTGTCATGGTGTTGGATTTCTCCCTTCCCGCTTACCCCGCCTTCATTATGCAGAGAAATATCCCGAGTTCCAGCTGGAAATGCCATGTTGCATTGAATTTACAAAAAAAGTTTATATATCGGGAGATATATCGTTATCAGGATATGATTTTTTTCTTGCCTAATCGCACAGCCCTACACCACAGTAAACTCTTAGTAGCTAAAGCATTTTAAGCTAACACTCTTCCAGTTATTTTGCAACTGAATTAACAAATGTTCCACGCATTAGGAGAATCAAATGTCATCTGTCCCGTGAGATGTCTTCGCTTCACGCTGGTTTGAATCTGTCGTTTATGGTTATTTGTGAAGACCTGCAAAATGACCCTCACAAAACCTCCTTCAGTAGGAGAGATTAATGAACCGTGAACGCCAAAAGCCTGAAAGTCTGATAGAGACCCCAGGGGATGTTTACAGGGACAGAAGACACGGCAGAGTTATATTACAGTGAAAAGATGTGTGCCACAGGGGTCTTCACGGGTCAAACATGTTGGACAACTTTCAGAAAAGAGATACCCGATCGGTCTCACAGTGTTGCAAAAAGTTACAATAATTTACTGCAACTCAAATTACAACAACATTTGCAACCTGTTTTCTCAAATAGGTTCACTGACAGTGATTATAACTCTCCACATGATCAATAATGTGATCATGCACACGACCCTGGTACTAGTGTGTACTATATTTGATTTGTGTGGTGCATGTGTTGGGTTGTGTGTGTTTGTGTGTGAAGTGAGCAACTCCGTAAATCTGGCCATGAGCCCTTTGAGTGGGTGAAACTTAATCTGTGACTCTAAGCCAGGCGTAGAAAACCTCGACCTTCTTTACAATGCAGAGGTATAAAAACTGCACACGCAAACACAGAGACACACCCACAGACATGGTGATCCAAAACATGCACTTAAGTGCTTCTTCTTTTGTTTTTTATTGAAAGTGTGGAAGGTATTTCATACTGTATATCTTCTCCAAGTTTGTTTTCGGATGTGGAAAGGCCTCATTGCTGCCCTTGTGGTTGATAGGCGATAAAACACCCACACATACCTGTGCTGTGTCCAAATTGAGACGCAGCTCGGGTCTCGCCATCTGCAGTTGCTTTGTAGTTTGTTTCTTTGTTGTAGTTTGTTTTCCGCCCTCTAGCCTCAGGGGGCAGTAGTGAGCCTCAGCTGATGTTACACATGCAACGTTAAACATTTTAGTATCACCCATGGACTGTATATAAGAAATGGGCGTAGTCATGGTGATGTCACCCAAACAACAGTCTGAAAACTAAATGTTCTCACCAGAGAAAGTGAACAGCCGACTCCTAATAAGCTTTTTCAACGGCGCTGGTTAAATTTACACAGCGCCGAGGGTACGAGTCAGATTGACAGGTCGCCATGGTAATGTCTTATCATTCATAGATAATCCTGAATCCCTGAAACATTCTCTGCTTTGTGGTCTATTTTAAAATAACTGGGACCATAATTTACTAAATGAACATCATGCTGTGTTGAAGAAGACTTGAAACTAGCGACTGAGACCTCAAACTCATCAGGAAAGTGTTTACTGGGGTAATTATTCAGCTGAGAAGGAGAAACATTTTCCCATTATTTCTAATGGAGCCGGACTTCTTTTTGCACCAGAAGAGTCGCCCCCTGCTGGATTTTCAATAGAATGCAGGTTTAAGGGACTTCCGCATCGGCTTCATATTGTAGACCGGAAGCTTCCCGCTTGGTATTGCCTTAGCTAGGGCTGAACGATATTAGAAAAAAAAGACATTGCATTTTTCTTTCCTGTGACATATACTGCGATAAAAAATACAGGAATTTTCGCCAGATGACTCCAGTTGCTCTGTGTGAATTTTATTAAGCATCCTAGAATTATTGGGATAATTTTGTAGGAATTAATGTATAGAAAATAAAAATAATGGTAGCAGGTACACGTACAACTTTTCCACAATGGAAATCCAAAAAAAAGGCGAGTCGATCTGGTGCCATGCAGCGGAAAAAGAGCTTTAGAGCAATGGTGCTGGGCAATGTTGCCGTCAATGGTAATGTATAAAGATTACCACTGTAATTCCCGCCCCACGCATAGTCAGACTTGCCACCAGCAAATTGCTCAAAAAGTTGCCACATGCCCCACAATAATGGCTGCACAGCACTTTGGAACATGGTTTTGAAAAGTGCTATACAAATAAAGTTATTATTAATAACGCTAAGAAGTCGCCACAGACAGAAACAAACTTGGACAAGCGACATAAAGGGAGAGGAGTTTAAAATATTAACAGCTAAATTCACCACCACCCGTAGAGAACAGCACACCGCCGCTACCCCGGGCTTCTCTGTGGGAAGCGTGTGCGCTCTTTCACACCGTTAACATTAAACGATTAATCAGAGATGACAGTAATCGTTAGCTGCCATTAATGAGAGACAAGAAAGAAGATGACAGACTGAGGAGTTTTCTTTATCATCCCCAAAAACTTTAATTTAGGTGATGCATCAATTTGACGTCACTTGACTGCTGGAGACTAAAAACCCAGAAGGGCACCCCCGGAGCGGGTGTTTATGTGGCGCGAGGGGCCACAGCAGCTCCTGGGGCCGAGCAGACGGTGAGATAAACGTATGGATCCCATTACACGGTGACGTTACCGCAGATTTATGTTGAAAGAGACAGAAAGAGCACGATGTCAAGCTCTGTGTTATATTTCTGTCTCAGTTATGTCAGAGGTCAAAACAATGAAAGTGTTTGTACGTTCTTGAGCTCCACTGATTTACTAAAGAGCCGAGTTAAAGGACACACGGCTTGTTGCAGTTTCAAGCTTTTGTCGGAGTTTGGTTTAATGTTGGGTTCCCGTTTTATTTTGAAATCATCTGTCTCTGCTGTTCCTTTTTTGCTTTGTTTCCTGTCTGTCCTGATTACCTGATGTGTCTCACCTGCGTTTATCTCCCTTTCTGCTTGTGTGTGTGTTAGTATTTATTTTGTCTGCTCTGTCAGTCCGTTGTCTTTTATGTCGTGTGCATCTGTCCGTAATCCCTGCCTGTATGTTTGCTTTCTGTGGAGATTTTCATCTGGATTAGTGCTTATCATTTTTTGTTGGACTTGAGTTAATGTCGGTACCAAATTTGGATGTTTACTTTGTTTTGGACTGTCTCTTGGACATTACCTGCCACCAATTGTAAGTTTGTACCTTTTTGTGTTTTGTGTAATAATTTAGCGAGCTGCCATATTTTGGTTCACACCTCGGGCACCGTGCTCGCCCTGACAGCATTTGATCTATCTCACACATCAATACGTGTTTCCTGGTGTTGGGGAGACCTTCTGCAAGTGTGATGACTATCATAACACACCACAATCTCTGACTGAACTTTTAATGGTTAAGTTGCATTGTGGGTAATGTAGGCGCCAGGTTTTGACAAGAAAGAAGAATAAGGTTATCTCTGTTTTTATGGAAGTTCAATGCTGAATCAGGTCTTTTAAAACCATGGAAGACGAGTAAATAAATAACCAGGATTAGTTGCATCAATTAGGCCGATAATGTCTCAGTTCTAAACTGCTTAAGACTTAACATTCACACATCCAAAGGACTCAACATCATGTCAACAACTTCAGTTCCTTGGAAGCGTTTAAATAACTCTTCAAGGACGGTTTATATCTGCTGATGGGGACAGAAGAGGAATGACCCAGTGTTTACTCTGGGAGGTGAATTAATGTCTTTTGTTTGTGAGTTCGATCCAACTTTGCTTCATGATGCAAGTCGTCCATTGATCGCAGGAGGTTTGATCTCCAACCCTCTGGATCCCACTTATCGTCGGTGCATGAGTGTGTGGGCGAATTTAAAGCGCTTTGCATAAAGTGTAGTTCATTTACCAGATCAGATCCAAGGTTATTGTAGTAAAAGAAAATTAATGACATAACGAAAATTAGGTGTGAAAAAACATTTCTGTTAACTGAAATCAAAAAAAGAGGCTTTACAAAAAAACAATAACTAACTGTATTATTTGCAAACTAACAAAAATATCTTTAGTTTTCATCTTTGTCAGTTTATTTTAAAGGGGCCACATAAGTCTGGAGTTTTGAGTGGAAATTAAATCTATCTGTGCGCGTTTTTAGTCCACGCTGCTCGCCTGGAAAGATCAGCAGAGTACTGTATTACAAAAAAGACTAAAACTAACACTGAAACAAAAAAAAATAAACTTAAATCTAAGGATTTACAAAAACTAAAAACTAAAATAGCAAACCCCCTTTAAAAATGAATTTAAACTAAACTAAGATTGAAAAACAAAATCAAAACTACTGAAAAATGCTACACTATAATAACCTTGACCAGATCCAGCAATGGCGGCAGCACTCTGTGAGATGAAGTTTGTGAAGCGCTGACCTGTATCATCGCCGTGATGATACTTAAAATGAACTAGTTGGAAAAAGAGGCAGCACTTTCAGTCTCTTTTTGAAAGCGTGCATGCTGTTGCACCCACGGAAAGAAGCTGTAATGAATTTAAAAAAGCTTGTGAGAAAAGTTCACACCTCCACACACCTGACCGTTTGCTTCCTAAAGTGGGCGTGGCTATCCGACTGTCAGGTTCAGAAAGTTAATAATAAGCTGTCGACGCGGACCATCAGAAAAGCTGTTCAAGGCAAGTCCATGTTTGTAGGACGGATGTGAGTTCTGCGTCTGACACCTCTCTGAACTAGTCTGGTTCTGGTCGGACAGTTTAATGTTGTAAGTAGCAGCAGAGACAGGGGTGGACATGTTAATGTGCTGCTATCTAGGATGACGTCTCCCCTCAACCGAGACTCAGAGCTCTGGAGAACATTTCAGGCCACCCAGCTGACACTGATACTCCTGTTGAACAGATAAGAGGTCACCCCCAGCGTCTCTGTAGTGATTCCAGCTATCACCACGTTTGTTCTTGTTAAACAGGCCGTTTAAATTCTGTCTGCAGGCACTTAAAAGTAGCAAAAAATAAATAAATTTTCTTCAATTAAAGCTGCCCTCTGTAAAGCTCAAAATCCTCCTCCTCCTTCCAGCCAAACACAGGACAGAACCTAAACTGTTAAATTGTTAAAGGTGTGATGAGGCCTTCCTCCAATTAAATGCTAAAGACCAAGGATATGAGCAATGATTTTAGAAGGAAATCATCCAAACCACCGTCTCAGACCATCATTACAGGAGCTGGTATTGAATTTGTAGTATAATATCTAGGAACAATCATTGATTGTGACCAGAAATTTGATACTAATTCTGACGCAATCTCTAAGAGAGCTCAGCAACGCTTTTATTTCCTCAGGAAGTTAAATGTTTTTGATGTTGACAAGACAATTATGTGTTTGTTTTATAAGTCTTTTATTGAATCTGTTCTTACTTTTGCTATGATTGCATGTTAAGGGAACCTGAACATTAGGGACAGAAACAACAATATTCTGCACTGCAATAACTAAAATCTCACTAAGATTAATTTTCTTAACTGAAGGCAAATTGAAGACTTTTTTTCGTCTGACAAGATATTTCTTCTTACCAGGTGTCTTTTGTGTCAGAGAATTTCACTTGTTTCAAGTTTTTTTGGCCTAAAGTAGCAAGTGAAATATTCTCGTTCTGTTGGCAGATAATTTTGCTCATTTTAAGTAATATTTCCCTAATTTTAATGCATTTTTCCCCTTGTTTTTGAGAGCTCAGTTTTTGCAGTGTGAAGGTGGCTGGTGAGGTTATAGCTGTCTCACAGACTGCTATCTTTGACCAGCAGGTTCTCCAAAACCGTCCTCAGGTCGTTTGACTTAGAGTTCAACAATTCAAGTGCAATAGGAGCAAAAACTCCTCTGTTCCCTCTGTAATAACGCCGCTAAATCGTCTCAGGTAACATCATATTTAGAGACAGAGACTGTGTATCTTTTGTGGTGTTTATTCTGATCCATCTATGTTTTATCTTGTGCCCTGACTCCAAGTCAAGTTTCCCACTTGGGATAATAATAAATGAACTGAACTGAAGCTTAGTGTGTGTCCAGTTATTTCCTCCCCTCGCAGAGCTTTTCCACGGTGAGCCGATGTGTCGGGATGCAGGAAAGATGCTAAATTCAGCGTCTCACATCCTGATGTAACAGGTCTCAGCAGCTGTGAGACAACCTGCTCTGGAAAAGTAGACCGAACACACGGGCAACGACACTTGTGAGAGCTCGTATGTATTTGTATGTGGGTGGGGTAGGAAGTGATGGGTGGGGTATTTACTGTACACACAGCCCTCAGTCAGTTTCCTCGTTGCACAGCGCACATATTTTCCTCAGTGGTTAAAGAGGCGGGTTCAAACCGGTCCACTACCTGCCTCCCGACACACACAGTTATTTTACGTCAGCGTCGCACCACCGTAGCTGCCACAAAGAGTCCTCAGTGTGGAGCACAGTAGGTCTGTGATGGCGGCTTTGGTGGCCAGTGATGCAGCTGGAGTGGGAAGAAGGGTGAAGGGCTGTAACGTCCAATCAGGACACTCCATGTGAATTCGTAGGAAACACACAGGATGCAGTTTTATGACAGCAAACCTCCTGTGTAGCGATTACAGCGTTGAACCATTGACCTCAGCTCTCCATACGCTCCTCCATGATTTAATCACACAGCATTCGGCTGTGTATTTGGCCCAGAGGTTGTCCTGCACGGTCCTGACTCAAACGTGAGACCTCGCGCGTGGGAGGCGGATGTGCTAACAAGGAGGCTAAAACCCATGGGCGCTAGCATCTGTCTGTAGCTAAAGGCATTAGGGAGGGAGGTTTACTCACTGCACAGTTACCGTTACACCTACGGGAGGGGAAAAGTGCAATCTGTCTGCCTTGAATGATGAAATGTTTAGCCTCTGTGAAACCACAAACTTCCACACTGAAAGAATAGAAAAGGATAAGAGCTCATTCTGGCAGAGAGACTGACAACACTTCTAGCCAGTGGCTGGTTAGCTTAGCTTAGCATAAAGACTTTGGGGAACAGGGGGAGGGAGCTCAAAAAAAAAGTCCTCCAAATTCAGTGGCAACATAAGTTGCTTGTCCTTTCTGAACAACATATTTTAGTGTTTCCTGATGCTGGCGGCACACCAGAGGACAAGTGGGCAGATTTTGGATCCGATTCGCTCCTCCTGACATTCCTTCCCGAGCCACGGCTGGTCGTAACAGAGTATAGGTCCAAATGATCCTGCCTGTGAGGGGTTCACGGACATCCGGCTGGATCGGACGCACCCCAATATCCAATAATAAATATTAATGTTTTATCCGATCAGAAACTCGCAACAGCCGATGAGACCGATCTGACTGCTCACACTATAAAATGTATAAACCTGCTGATTCCCTCTTCTCAGCCTCGAGTTCATCAACAGTTGGATTCTGTTTTGTTGAAGTGAAACTAGCTGACAACAAAGTCCCCTGAACCGCCACTCTGAAATTGTTCAGTCTGGTACGTGCATTCTTAAGATTAAAATATTAAAATCGGTTAATTCTGTCTGTGGGAACCCACTAAATACAAATATCTCTTACAACCCTTTTATGATTTGACAATGCTGTAGTTCAGTTTTGTGCACTTAGGAGACTTTCATTAGGGTTATTTTAGTGTGGTCAAATCAGAAAACAGATTCTCCAAAAACGTCAGATTAGAATAAAATGTGTTGTTCTGGTGAGCAGTTCAAGTATTTTCTTGTTTAGTTTTAAGGGCTTGTTGTCCAGGAATCAAATGTCATGTTAGGGTTAAGGTTAGTTTGGGTCATTTAGGGTTTTTTTCTCTGCTGTTGTTTTTTTACCTGTAACAACAAGAAAATCTCAGCTTCTAAACGACAGACACTGTGCTGGGAAAAGAAAGCTAATATGAAGCTTGCACAGCATCATCACTATCTAATTGCTGTGTAATCTTTTTACTATACCTTCTCCTAAAGACAGCAGAGAAGTCTACGAGTGCTTCTCTTCATGCCACTATGCAGCATTGTGATTAAGGTTCTTTGTCTTGTTCGCAGAGACACATTCATTATGAGGATCAGTGCAAGTCCTGATAACAAAACCTTTGAACTTCTCAGGTCTGACGGTGAAGCACAGTCCTCCTCTGCAGGATATACGACAGTTTGGAGCAGATAATCTCAGCCTTTACCCTTCACCCTCCTCCCACCTCTCACCCCGTCCTTCCCCACTGTGGGAGAGCGTTTAATGGCTCTTTCTCTGCCTGCCTCGACCATGAGCAGAGCCACACTAATAAAATATGAATCTGGTTCTTCCTCCCAGCGTGGCACTGTGTTTTAAAGGAGACGGTTGTATACGCTGGGCTTTATCCTCTCTTTATACCATGTCAGAGGTCAAAGTTCAGCTCTGGTCACAGCCGAGTACGATATGAAACAGGCTAATACTTTAATCTTAAGAGTTATATCCTATGTCAACTCCTTTATGGGTTTATTGCTTTAAAACAGTATAACATGAGGAAAAAACTCTTTAACTGAAAGACTAAAAATAAACAAATTTGAGTTAATGTGATGACCAGAAAACACGAGATTAATCTCCCAGAAAAAGTGTAATTGGTTGTAAAAGGGAAAAAAACGATAAATATATATACACATATACTATAATAAGCCAGAGGCGGAATATATCTAAGTACATTTACTCAAGTACTTTGTACAAATTTGAGGTATGCCAAACTGTTCCTTGTGCAGTATGATTGACGCCTGCCTAACTGGTTGAGGTAAAGGCGTCGTCGTGCTTCGTCCGAACTCGATTGGTCAGATGTGGAGAGGCGAGAAAGTAAGCGGGGTTTTAACTCACATGCAACTCCTATTGTCAGTGACGGTGTGAATGTCTTGTGCAGCGTTTTGCTCACTCGTAACTCTCAACTCTCTCGTGACGACTCGCTCTTCATCCTGGACGCTTGATCGTTTTGATCATGCCCAACCCGTTCTCACTCCTACGTCTTCACGAATGGACGCATGGTCAAGACCCATTGGCGTCAGTTTGTAAGAGTAGAGTCACTGTAGAGTCAGTTTTGAACGGTAAAGGGAGGTGTAGGATATTTAACAATAGTAAGGAGGTGGTTGGGCCAGAAAGAGGACTTTCAACCAGGAGACTGGTGTTCGTACCCGTATGAGACAAAACAGTCAACATTAAACGTTTTTATTTAAGTCATGTAGGTTACATAAGTTGCATAAGTTAACTGACGTAAGTAACATCGTTATTTTTAACCTAAACTCTGATCTTTTCCTAAACCCAACCAAGTTCTTTTGGTGCCTAAACATAATCAAATTCAAAGTTTCACAGCCTTAACACAAACTTTTATTTTGAAAGTACAACCAGACATTGGGGCGGCATGGTGGTGCAGTGGTTAGCAGCGGGTTCAAACCCCAGTTGCCCCTGCCTTTCTGTGTGGAGTTTGCCTGTGTCTGCACGGGTTCTCCGGCTTCCTCCCACCAAAGACATGCAGACTAGGTTGATTGGTGACCCTAAATTGGCCTTAGGTGTCAGCGTGAGTGGTTGTTTTTCTATGTATGGACTGGTGACCTGTCCAGGCTGAACCCGGCCTTTCGCCTGACGTCAGCTGGGATTGGCTTCAGCCCCCCGTGACCTCTTACGCAGGATAAGCGGTTGACGATGGATGAACCGGACGTTACACATTTATTATTGCTAACTTGACGGCTGAGCCCTAAACGTCTAAAAACTATGGTAAAGGGTGTTAAAATCACCAGGGAGTCTTAACCAAGTGTCCATATGTGACGAGTTCGGACTGAGATTGTGTTGTCCTTGAGGAGACGAACACCATGGTCTGAAGCCCGACGCCACAGTCATGTGGTTCCATGAGGTGAGTCTTCACTTACAAGCAGCTGTATATATTTTGTGGCTCATCTGAATTTCATTTGTTTGAGCAGTGAGCAAAGTGTGTCAGTGTTTTCAGCTTGAATAAATGTTTACGCTTCATTTATATTTTTGCTTAACAGGGGAAAGTTCAGAAAATATGTTCTCAGGAAGGCGTCTGCAACACAAATAGTGGTGGAAACATCCAAACACACACACACACAAGGCTATTTAGGGCAAAATTCCCTTTCAAGCTCCAGCCAGTAGATGGCAAACACGTTACTCAACACGACAGAAACTTCTATTCATCAGGCAAATTAAGAGACCTCTTCTTAATTAACATCGCAAAGCCACATATTTCTGCACACAACACAAAAAACATTCATTTAACCTGTTGTTTCCTGATCACCAGCAATTTACACAAATTGAAGTTGACTGTGTGTGTGTGTGTGTCTGGGGTTGACAAGGGCCACTGCAGGAAACTGTGTGTGTGTGTTGAATGGGTGGGTGCGGGGGTAATGGGTGGGGGTCAGGGTGGAGCCGCCGAGTCTAAGCCAGCACACAGAGAGGGGTTGTTGGTCTGAAAGTCGCTCACTAAATCACTTGCCCTCTGCTGCACAATATGGTCGACCACAACTATGATAACTCCTACAAATATGATCGAGCGCGCTCGCAGGCGACGAGCTGATCAGTGAGGAAAGCAAACAAAAACCTCAGTTTATAGAGCAGCTGCGGAGGCAATTTCCCGCTCCAGTCATCCTCGCGACTGAAGGAAAGTGGATGCAAGTTGCAAAAGACCAAAAAGCTCATCAATCAAATCAAAAAATGTCAAAATGAACTATTCCAAAAATTCACTGTGACAGACTGACTGGCGAAGATGCTGCTGGTGAATGTGAATGGTTTTAATCAGAGGACTTACAATAATATGAGCTGTGATGTTAATATGAAGCTACCACCAGCAGCTAGTTAGCTTAGCTTAGCATAAAGACCGGAAACAGGAGGAAACAGCTTGTCCCAGATCTGTGACAAAATAAACTTTTGGCCAGGAGCCAAAACTTCCCAGCTTTAAAAGTGCTGATAGGAAGACGTTTTTACTTTTGCACAGATTCAAACATGTTCTGTCAGGTAGAGGTGGAGCCGATTCTGACTACTTTTTATTTACTCATCACACATTGTTGTTGCAAATCTATGCTAAATATTATTCTGCAGAGGAACTAGTGGCATGAAGTCGAAATACTAGATTACAAGTTCTACTTAAGTACGTTCTAGGCAGTCAGCCAGGTGACTGACCACTAAACCGATAACTTTCATTCACTCACATCGATAACATCCTCAATCAGGGAAATAGTGAGAATAAAGTAAAGGGGGGCCCATGTCTTGGCCACTTCATAATTAAATCTGCCTACAGCCTAATATGTGTGGATGTCTGGATCAACTCCTCTCAAGTTGATCTGTCATCTCTCTTCTTACAACACGTCCAGTGAACCAAAACATGAACGAGAGATACACAAGGCCTGTCTGAAGTCCGCTTTGGGGACTGCCATGGCTCTTCCTTTAGAGCCCAGACCTCAGCCCCAGTGACCTTTCCCCTGTTATGCTGTAACATCACACACAATCTCTTATGCTGCTCTAGAAAAGACCTGCAATAATGTTAAATTCTTTAAAACGTGAGAATTATGGCCAAACAGGTCATTAAGGTTTATGCTTCACAAACCAAACGTTAACTATAAAATAATGACTTATTCCCTCAGCCCAATCTGTAAGTTAAACAGAGTTATAAAACTAGTGATTATCAGCAAATACTACGTTTTAACTGTAACTTTGACTCATATTTAGTTGTAAAGTAAATTATTTAACTCAAATCTCTACTTTTAAGTTATATGGTGAAACTGCTTTTTGTAGATCTAGACCCAGAAACCTTGAATCTGAAGAAACATCAGCTGTGAAAACTCTTCTTTTTATTCCTGATGTGACCGTGATGTTATTTTTTAATATTTATGCATCAATTATTCATTTTATGATGGTCTCATTTTCTTTCCATTTCCACATCTTAACGGTTTTGTATCAAAGTGGCTGTGTAAATAACGTTTCTTTGATTATTTATTATGGTTCTCAGATATATGATGTGGTAATGTAATCAACGTGATCTTTGTTGCGCACCAAATCCTTCTCTGTCTTCTGTTTGGATCTCAGCTTTGCTTTTCCAATAAAGGCAAAGTGCCAAAAAAATAAGTTTACAAGGACACCCTGTCAAACAAGAGTGGGAACGGAGTCTGAAACGTCCTTAAAGGATTTTCTCCAGATGTTAATTACAAGAATAAAAATTTGTAAAAAAGTATTTTACCTTGCTCAGTGCGCTGCGTTGCGGTGGAAGCCCGAACTCTCCGGCGGTCAGGATGCAGAATGAAGCGCAAAATGATTACGCACGTAAAGGTAAGACGAAACAGGCGGTGTGGATGTTTGCCACACTTCTCTTAACTCTCAAGAGGAATCAGGGGAGGCTGCAGAGAGAAGCTCACTCCTCCTGAGTGTGTGTGCGCGGCTGCCTTTTACACGCAGAGATGAGAGGAGTCTGCGCTCTGACGCATGCAGGTGAAATTTATGCAAAACTGCGGGAAATTCCGGTGAAATCTGCAGCTTTACCTCCAGATCTTTCCAAACCCGCAACAAACAAAAACAAAACGCGTCACCTAGTTGTAAAAATCAAGACTGTGTCATCGGGTTTGGCAGTTTGCCCCGCATCACTGCAGTGGAAATCCAAGGAACCTGAACTGGGTCTGCAGTGTCCGGGTTGTTGTTTTCAGCCCCAGCCCCTGTTGCTCAATATGTGATGTAGAGTTGTTCCCGCTGCTCCTCCTGCCTCGGGACTATCAGTCCCATAAAATGTTGTGTTTAAGAGTTCAGTACATCTGTTCTAATAATACGCTTACAATTACCATGAAACACCTGTGAAAATCAAAAGGCACTTTACTGTCAGCAGTTAGTCCAGTTTTTATGACACCATGTAATCTGTGGTTGCATTTTACATTTCAAACGTGACTAATTAACTGGAGAAACTGGAGTGAACACTTCTACTTTATGTCCTGAAACTGAAACCTATTAATGTGACAAGTAGTGTGTGAAAGTAGAGATCCTAACTCATTGATACCAAGTAATTCATTTGGCTATTCCATTTTTGGGACATGTAATTTAATTTCATTTATAATAGCTAATGTTTATTATAGGGTGGATATTACTTTGGTCACTGTTTAAACTAAACAGCGAGTAATGCTAAGAGGTGGAGCGCAGATAGATGGTGCTGATCCTTGTCTGTGTGGATTAATTGTTCGTCAATGTGTTGGTAATGCCTCGGGGCTCCAGTAGGGGCCTCACGCTTCTCCTCCTCATTCAATTGAGACCTTATTTTGGAAAATTGTACGGTAGTCAAAGGCAAGGGACAACAAATATTTTGAATCCGTATGAATTGTGCCCTGTATTAGACATATGATGTTTGTCAATTTAAAAGATAAATAAAGTCAAGAAAGGTGCTTTTTTGTTGTAAAATTATTGAGGTATAAGACTGTGAAAATACCACAAACCTAAAAATCAGCCCATACGCGTTTGTGACGTCGTAACTGTTTCAGTCATTGACTGAAGCTAACGTTTCTGAAACTAACGTCAAAACACTTACACAAGAGGATGATGTGATTAAAGGACCAGGAGTCGTTGGATTAAATTCATCAGGTGAGATATATTTCTGTGTGGAACATAGCTAAGTTATCTAGCTAGTAGCAAGAAGGCAATGAACGTTAGCTAGCTTTACTGTGCTAACATGTTCCATACGTATTGTGCGAGACGAGAGATGGTGTTCATTTGAACAGGTTTCACACAAAATGACATGTAACTTTACTGTTTTACCACAAACTGCAACCTTCTTGACTTGAACATTTTTAATTTAAATTGACAAACATCATGTGTGTGATTCAGGACTCTCTCGCCACTGACTACCGGAGACCTCATGGCTCCGTCGTTTCCGAGTCCAGGCGTTTACTTTGTCGTTGGTGTTTAAGCTAGCTACTGTTACGTCTACATATGAGACAATAAATAAGTGGATATGTTTAGAGTACATTTCATTCAAGTGTTTTGTGATAATGTAGTTTAAAAAAAGAGTTTTAAAATGTCACGTGATAACTTCGGTTAAAAGCATCAAAAAATGTCGTGGATTAAAACTCGGTACTGAATTCTTGGCCAGATTCTTCAGCTTGTTGACTTGTTCTTTGATTAGATCTTTTTACCTAAAGAGTGTTGGCAGATCTCGCAAGAGAGACTGTGAGACGAAGGGGAGGGAAAAGTATCATGAAATGATCTGCGAGAGATTTTTAAAAGATGCTTTTTAAGTTTTTGTCATACTGCACATTTTTCGTCATACTGCACATTTGCTGCAGCTCCTCTTTTCACCCTGTGTTGAAGGCTTCGTTTTAGCTATGGAGTGATACATCATGTCTCTAAATGATCTTTGTTGGGAGTTGCACACGCTCAGTTCCTAGTTAAGGGCTACTAGCCAATCAGAAGCAGAGTAGGGCGGGTCAGCGAGAAGCCGGTAAACAGCTCGGGTTCAGCTGTACGTGTTGCCGACCAGCTTGGCAACATGGACTGGAGCAAGAGTTTCAGAGCGGTGAGTTATTAATCTGTAACAAAAGGATCTTTCATCCATAAAGTTTTAACCGAGCTCTGTCTCTACATCACAGTAACAACTTTATGTCCACTGACTGCCTGGAGGGTAGCTAGTGTTTGGAAGGGAGAGGAGAGCTGTGTGCTGCAGCTCGCTGTTTCTGAGGGCGTGTCGGAGCAGCCGCTCGGTGAGCGTTATGTGAGGCGCAATTTGCTTTCATCCCTGTGACATCACAAGGATGAAAGGGAAGCGGTGAGGACTACAAACGAGCTGTTTTCAGTTCAGAGTTTTCTGTGGGAGATGGGAACTCCCTTTGGGCTGGACTTTGGGCTTTTTCCCTTTGCAAATCTATTACATGCACAAAAAAGATATATAACTCAATAAAGGAAAAAGCCAAAAAGTATAATACCACCTCTTTAACTACAGTTTCATAACATGCCCCAAAAGTGATGACTTCTAAAACTTGTGAGTGACTTTACAGAAAAACAAGCAGGTTTGGCAAAGGAGGATCTAAATCAGGATAGTTTCTAACTTTAGATACTAATTAATTCAGATAAAGTTTGGTATCTAACGCCAATGCATTAAGCAGTTTCGTATGTTGTACTGTACAGGCACATATATTAGAACAGAAACAAAATTGTGAGTGCCCCTCTCAGAGGTGCTTAATAGAAACTGAATTGCACACACATACATCAAAAAACAACAGCGCTCTGTCAACAATTAACATTTATTATAAAACCAAGGCAGGCAGTTTGCAATGATAATTCTATAGCTCAGTTCTTAATAACAATATAATATTGCACAAATCAGTTAAATGAATGTAAAAACACAAATAAAATGCGATAAAAATGTGAAGCAGAACGAGAGATAGTGAGCATGGGAACCAGACAAATCTGTGAGCTCATGCTTTATCTGCTCTGGCAGATGCGTCTAGTCGCAGATTTCCAGCTGACCTGTCAATCACAGCCGTTTATCTAATATGGGGACAGGTTTGATACGATGACTGAGGAGAGTCTTTGAGACATTTTCACCAACAACTTAACTTTCGAGAGCCTGGTAGTTTACAGAACGGCTGATAAGAAGACATTTTATTCTCAAAGTCTAAATACATCAGATTTAAGAAGCAGGAGTTTAACCGTCTAACATCACTTTACTACAAGCTTAACTCAGGAATACTTTGTCATGCGGATGTGGATGTTCTGGTCCGACTAAGACAAAGAAGGAGAAGACTCCCGATTCCTTTTATCTGCTGCTGTTGAAATTGTTCTTTATTCAAACCGGCTTCTTTTTCTTTCTGTCTTCTAAAAACGGATAAATCCTGTTTGATACTGGAAACGTTAGACAAGGTCATACAGATTTTAGGAGCCTTTTTTTGCGGGGTTGTTGTTTTGTCGTCTTAGTTCCTGTTTTATTTTGAAATGATCCTTCCTGGTGTGTCTTGTGTGACGTCTGAACTCGCTGTCCTGGTTGCTCGTTTGCGTCTGTGCCAATGTGTCTCACCTGTGTTTGGTAATCCTGCCCTCTCTGTGATTTCTACTCTGCCTGTGTCCTCCTGTCTTTGTCAGTTTCTTCTGTTTGTTTCAAGCGTCGTTTCCTGTTTGGGGCTTACTGCTGTTATGCTGTTTATAAGTTTTCGTTCTCGCTTCTTTAATAAATACAAAGAACTGAATCCGCTCAGCCTGGTTGTCTGTATTTTGGTTTCATTGCTCCGATTGGTTGCAGGTCAGACAGAGAAACTGGTCGGTAAAAGACAAATTCCATAATAAACCATGTGATTGGGGTCTAAATGCTGTAATGCAGAGGACAGTGGTGGAATGTAACATGTTCTCAGGTTCCTGTATTTTAATTGAGTCTTTAAACTTTTTCTCTGCTACATCTCAGAAGGAAATACTTTTTACTTCACTGCATTTATCTGACAGCTTTAGTTCCTAGCTACTTTACATACATAACAAAAGCTTATAAATCATTATGTATTGTTATAAATTAAACTTCCAACAGTTTATACAAGTACGGCTGACGCGATCATTTAAGTCCTTTTTCCTGTAAAAATATTTGACGGTTTCAGCTTCTCACATGTGAAGAGATGCTTCTTTTCCTCTGAATGATTTTAATAACCATAATGTTTGTTAATAACGTTGAGGTTTGGTGTTTGCGAAAGTGTCACTTTGGGCTTGACTGTGACGGCAGAATCTTTACAAACCAAAACAAGCAATCCATAACTGGAGAAAATAATCATGAGCTCCGGCCTGATACTAAACAGTCCAGAATGAGCTGCAGCTCAACAACAGCAGCAACATCCTGCTTTACCTGAATGCATTAGGAATAATATTCTCATGATATTATATGTAATAGTCCAACAGGCACAGGGACAGCTCACTGCTTTAATGCTTTAAGTACATTTTCCTGATTATACTCACATACTTATACTTAATTATTTTTGTTTATTCATTTATTTAATATCGACTGGAACCTTCAGTACTTTTATTTTTATGTCTGTTGTCTGTGTTGTGTTTAAAATGTCTCCTACAAAACAAACGCGTACAAATAGAGAAACCTGAAGCAGAGACAGAGAATCATTCTTATTGTCTCTCTCGTCTTCGTTTCTAAAGATCAGAACAAGAGACTGACTAAAACTAAACTGAGTTCATCTTCAGCTTTGAATCAACAGAGCTGCTGGACGAGTCAAAGACACACCAACAGTGACTCCGAACCGTGTAAACAGAGAGTAACTGCTTTCTAAATGTTCCACGTGTCGAATCCCGAATGTGACGAAAACCCGGATACAACACATTCTGGTAGAAGTCAAAGAGACTGAGCCGAATGGGACGTGTCCCAGAGGAAGCCCTTCCTTTGTTTACATCAGTAAATCCAGTCTTCAGTGTAATTAGGAACAGTTCCTGGGTGTTGGGTTGGTCTCCGTTCAGATGAACCACATGCTGTGGGGAAAGTTTCACAACATGTTCACTCGAGAATTAATTACAGTCTCATTATCACATTCCCCCTCCGTCCGTCTCTCTCTCTCTCTCTGCATCCATCTCTGCTTATCTCTCTATCACTGTCACTGATTCACATCCTCACTCCTCCGCCTTCTTTACAGTCTCTCAGAGCAGCACATCTGTTGTTTCTGAGGTACAAAGGCTCCTTACAGTGACGGATGATTAGAGACCAACAGGGCGCAGAGCCACATATCAAACAGTTTATCTCAGAAACTCACAGCCTCTCAGGGTTATTGAGGACAAAACAATTCAAAAAAGATTAATAAGGAAAATTAAACATCCAAATTAATCTGTTAGCTGTGATCGGAGCTGGAAGAAGCACTAGACCTTTTACCGCCGAGTAGAAATACTCTATAAGCGTTAAAAATCGTACTTAAAGGTTCTGTATTTTTAAACCTCGGCCCCAGTTTCACATTGATTGGTGTTGAAATAACTCGTATGTGGCCTACAGAAAGTTTGAATCTGTGCAGCAGAAGCTTCAATCGGCAGCTGAAGCTGCTGCAACATATTCCTTCAGGGCGATTGTGCCTGAAAATATCACGTCCACAAAAAGAGCTTCTTGTTGGCAGAGACAGGCTCAGACTGTTGCACCGGGTGTCTGGCAACATCCTGGAAAGGATCCCTACGAGGGGCTCCCGCTGACCCCCTTTGTTTTTCACAGGAAACTGAAACTGCCAGTTCTTTTAAATTAAGACTTAAGACTTTTCTTTTTACCACTGCCTTTAATTTAATTAAACGTAAGGCTGTAGATTAAAATCGTACACTGTGACTTTTACTGTCCTGTTTTTTTTTTCTATTTAACTCTTTAAAGTTTATTTTGTCCTGTTTTTATTTCCTATTTAACTCTTTAAAGTTTATTTTATCCTGTTTTTATTTTATATTCCACCTTTTTAAAAATTATACTTTAATGTGTTTTTTAACTCCTTCAAAACATTTTTATATTTCCCTGCTGCTTTAATGTTTTATGTAAAGCGCTTTGAATGACCTTCTTGTTGAAATGTGACTTACAAAAAAACTTGCCTTGCCTTGACGTCTCTCTCAAGGACATTTATCCTTCTGAAATCTCATGAGAGGTTGTTGCGGCGAATTCTCGCCTCTCACGAGAGTTCAGAGACTCCTTGTGTTTGGTTGTGCTTGCTTGATGTTTGGCTGTGTTGTAGACAGCTTTGACTGCATCACATGGTCGTCAGATAGAGTTTACAGATCTTTCTATTAAACTGAGAACTTTGTGAGCCAACATGGATGAGAAATGTCATTGTCACAAGTGTCTTTATGAGACAAACAACAGCGTCAGCCATTTCAGCAACGTCCAGGCAGCGCAGGTCTGCTGCCAGAATTATCTGGTGTCCATCAGGAACAGAGGAGGAAGTCAAATCTCTAATGCAGCTATGAACGATGCATTTTATTCTATAATTTGAAGGACTTTTTGGACGTTTTATATTTTGAACTAGATTTTAAATCTTGACTTCTTCAAATTTGCTGTGATCATAATTTTTAATAACAATAAAAAGATTGTGACGGTGTGAAAGGTGTCTCTGGTAGTGATGAAGCTACAGAGCATTCGGGCTGAATCTGCAGATCCCCTCGCCTTAATAGGTTCAGCTCTTTGTTTATCTGACCATAACTTTCCTGTCTCTCCGCTCTTACTGCAGCAGGCAGCTGTTCCTCTTGCTTGTTTGTTCTTCGGCCGTACCACATGGTCTTCATCAGCAGACGCGGCTTTTAGCACATTTTAAACCAACGGATGAAAAAACTCTCAGATAAGAAACAATAAGATTTACTCATCCGAGGTGCCGTGACTTTGCTGGACTCGGGTTTCCGGGCCGTAAACCAAATGAGCCTCATGCATTACTCCTGCTCACGCTGCTAAAAGTGCACCATTTACTGCACCATTGTTACGGTCAGTGAGCTTTACAGCAGAAGGTTAAAGTAATAAAGAGTTGAAAAGGGCAGTAATCTGACTGTCAGCTGCTGAACAAGAGGTCTGTCTGAGAGAGTAAATCTTGTTGTGAACTTAATGAGTTTTAGTCAGTATAAACTGTTGTCATGTGATGGAGGCAAACTGCTCACCTGAATGATTTCAGTGGCCAAAGGTATGTGGACAAACAACTGTGCACGTACCTGTAAGTGATAGTTGAGCATTAATCTGCTGCTGTAGGAGCCTCCACTCTTCTGGTTTCAGGCTTTCCGCGAGATTTTGAAACCTCGCTGCTGTGATTTGCTCTCATTCAGCCACCAGAACGTTAAGGCCTGCTCACAGCGGCGTTTAAAGAGCCAACATTTTGCTGCAGAATCAATTCCTTTCGATGGAAAGTAGAGTCACTCAGCGCATGACCCACAACTGCTTTTGCTGAGTTTCGTCAAATTTGAGTCAGTTTATGTCGCTGACAAACAGCAAGCTTTAAATTCAACAATGGAGGAAGATGTTGGTGTTTATTAGCTGTGTCTCACCGTCATTTTTTATTAACTCTGTCGTCATTAATGAATGAATGAAATGATCAAACATGAGAACAAAATGCCAGTTGGAGTAAACGGTGCACAGAAATATTGTGAGAGACTAACATTAGTATATTGAATGTAACTGAGTACATTTACTCAAGTACTGTACTTAAGGACAAATTCAAGGTTCTTGTAATTAGTATTTCCATTTTATGCAACTTTAAACTGAAGGATGACGTGAAATGGCTGGAATATTGTTTCCCATTTACAGAACCAGGGCTGTGTACAAAGATCAGGTTGGTTTTTCAGCGCATACACAGAACGGACAGCTTGTGTGGAGATATTTGCTGAATTTGACACAAAGACGTTTATTAGAATAGAATCTTATACTCCATCTTTTAAGATAAATAATCGATTTAAACCGTTGAAAACAGGCTGTTTGACTGACTCTTTCATGATACGTGGTTCCACAGAATAGCGACACTACAAACCTATGATGATCTCATAGACCATGATGCATTGCTGCAGAATAAACTACCCAACAGGATATAAAGGAGCTGAAATACGTTTAACCTTAAACATCTAAAACCGTGAAATGCAACATCCACATTAATGCTGCAGGAATATTAATAAAGAAACATCAGATACAAAAGAGAAACAGGGAGCGAACTACGGGGGAGCTTAGCTGTCCTTACTAAGACATCAGCTCCCCTAAAAGCATGATTTGTGATATTGACAGCATGCTTTACCAACATTAATCTCAATTTTTCTGTATCATCATGGATCATGTGGAGCGTCAGACTTCATCCAGCCAGAGGGAACGATCACCTACTGTACGCAGCAGGCCAGAGGCTCCGCGATCTCTTGCCCCTGGTCCGGTATGGATTGTGCTGCTGGTTAGACCGACGTGCTGAGAACAGTTCGCGATCGTTCCCTCTGGCTGGATGAGTATCACGCATGATCCATGCACTCCTGCAGCCGGGGGCTTCCCGCAGCGCCACGCAACTTTCTAAATTCTTCCCTCTCATGTGGAAAAGAAAGGTCAGGTCACAAACACAGCCGCAGCTGTTAAAAGCTATGGTATAGTTTGCACACTGGCAAGAACATTTTACTGCAGGACTTTAACTAGTTGTGGATTTATTTCATACTGTGGTATTAGTACTTTTACTTAAGGATCTGAATACTTGCAAGCTTCTTAACAGTTAGCTTGCAGCCGCAGTAGTTCACCAACCCGTCCTGTGAGTAGCCTCTACGTCAGGGGTCAGCAAATAAGTCTGACATCGGGCCAATTTTTTTCCAAGCCGTTCCGTGGCATGGGCCGGAACATTATCGAATTATTTCAAACCCTTAGATACTCATGTGCATGTTTAGCTCAGTCGGTAGGTGCGGGACTCCCGTTGGATGATCGATCCTAAAATCCTGTGAACTTTTTTTTTAGCACATGGATTCCCCCAATGCCTGTTGGTGCATATTCGATACACCTAGGAACCTTTTGCAGGCCTTGGTGTCTCGTTTATGCCTGTTGCTGCTAATTTGCATCATACCTGAATGTATATCTTTTCTATGTTCTATAGACAAATTAACAATCTTCACATGAAATGAAAATGAAATGAAAACACAAATATTTTTTTTAATCTTTTCATTGTAAAAAATATCAGACCTATAATCAGCCTATAAGGACACTTTTTCACATGCTCTGAATAAAGCATGTGCTGCAGTGCGTGCGCATTCATAAACCTGTGGACACTTGTCTTCATTCCCCTGAGGAAATTCAGAGGAACTCCATTTTTTTTAGAGGTGTGTGAAGTAAACGAGAGACTCTTTTGAGTGTCCTTTAGAACTTTTCAAAGTAAAAGCTCTCAATGAACTCAACATGAAGCATTGCTTCAAAAAACAGTCTCAAGCTTTTATTTTGGAGGCACAATCACTTAAGAGGAAGTGATTATGTGAGTAACTATTACTGTCATGACTGAGATCTATTTCAACATCAGTCGCTATCAGTTTATTCATTTTTTATTTTTCTGCTATCAAAGCAGTCTGGACGTGGGCCAGATATTATAGGCCAGTTCTGGCCCGCGGGCCGCCTATTGCAGACCACTGCTCTACGTCCTCAAGCCTCTTCTTTTATGAAGTCGTGCAGATGAATCCCCCCCGTAGCCCTTTCTGGTGCAGCTGGAGCTCCAGTTCGTCTCTGGCTTTCTGCACAGGAGGTCAAAGTACGCAACAAAGTAGGAAGTGCACTACTGTCTAAAACTGTCTGAGGTACCCCACGACCCTGTCAGACGAGCTCAACACCGCTCACCATGGTCTGGTTGTGTTCTTCTAAACTGATTTTTAAACTGGTTGATACGTATTTAGACTGTGTGGCCACACTTGGTTTTCATTAGTTGTACAATCTGCACAAACCAAGTGCTGCAACTTTAAGCGCACACACCCTCGGCTGCAGAGAGACTGGACAGGGGGTCTTTGTCCTCGTTCAGGGTGGAGTTCAGGGGAATTTGGCTTAATGACATGAACACACACATGCCGAACACTGAGACTTTAACATGCTGCAGCTCCACCCCAACAACTTAAAACACTTGTAGTGAGCTCCATTCACTATTCATGGTGCATAAGAACTGAATGGAAATGAAGCTTTTTTTGTATTTTGTTTTATTGTTAACATCTTTTATTTCACTCCAATTCAAATCAGCTTTATTGGCATGAATGTATAACAACAATATTGCCAAAGCTACATATAAATTACATAAGAGCAATTAATTTCATACATTCTATCTCTCTCTGTATGACTTTCTTAGATATTTTAAAGGAGTCATTTGTATCTGAAAATAACTTCATGTTTGGGGTTCAGCCTGAAACCTCTCGGCCCAACTGCTGCAATTTTGTATGTTCTGACTTTGAAATGTGTTGCTGTGAAAAACCTGCATAAAAAGAAGAAATAATTAGCAATCAAGTCACGCTGACTCATTTATCCAGGTGCGCAGAACAGAGCTGATCTGGAGCGTCTGTAAACCTCCTCAAAGTGGAGCTGAGCTTCTGAGAAAACTGAATCAAACTCTGTCAGAGTCAAAACAGAAGCTGCTTTCTGAGGTCGGGTCTGCACCTTTCTCCACCCTGCCCCCTCCGACTCCATCAGCCCACCACCAAGCACACACGTATACAGGCTGAACGTCCACCGATCTGTTTACACCGCACATTCTCTGGACGGCACGCTCTAATGTGGCTTCCTCAGAAAGCTGCCTCTGTGCAGCCGGTAGTAAATACACGCTCGGTCATTATGCCCCCTCCTCATCCTCAGCAACAAGAAGTAAGCTGAAGGCCACTTTGCCAGGTGAGAGAGGAGGCATGAAACACAACCTCTGTCTGAGACGTTGACGTCTGACAGACCTGAGAGCAGGTTCAAACGCAGGACAGCAGCACGGGTTATTTCACTGACCACACACTCACATGTATGTTTAATATCCAACCAGCCCCTCTCAGCGACGGGTGAGAGTAAATGATTTTAAAGGGTCGGGCTTTTCTAGCCACCGCCTCAGCACCACCTTAGGAGAAAGCCAAATAACACTTTTTTTTTTTATTGAATACTGAGATGTCCCAGGTGCCCTGAGGATGAACCACATCACTTTTTCACCCTTTGACTTTTCATCTAGCGCCACCAACAAACCAAGGTTTATACTTATCCACAGCAATCTCTCAAAATCTACTTAATAGACCGGCATTTTGTTCAGACGTTCATGGTCCCCAGAGGATGGATCCTACTGACTTTGCTGATCCCTGCCACCATCAGGTTGATAGTAAGTATGTTAACTGTTAAATGGATTGCCATGAAATGTGGATCAGGTTCAGACCTTCATGTTCTCCTCAGGATGAACTGTAATCAGTTTTCCTCTAGTGCCACCATCAGGTCAACATGTTAATTTTCGTTTTGACTGAATACCTGCAGAGCTAACGACATTCCCATCAGCTTCAAATTTTAAGTTCAGATTTATTTATACAGCATTATGAAACAACCATACCAAAGTGCTTTCCAAGCTTTGGATACTCAAACAATATACAAATTAAAGACAGATGAAAAGGTCAAGGTGTCAAAACTCAACCGAACTGAAAGCCAACGGATAGAGGTTTGTCTTAGCGAGGACTTTTCGAGCAGTTCTTGTTTGAAAAGACAAAAAGATGTGACGTGAACAACACTGCAGTCGCGCATTTATGTCAAGGATGGTGCTTTCAGTAGCGTAGCTTTGGTTAGTAATCTGTTACACTACTAGCTACTGGGAAAAGTAGTAATATTACAGTAACAACACTGAGCTCGCTTGCCGCAAGTATTTAATTTGTTTCTCCCATGATCATCGTTTTTGCATTTCAAAATGTTTGCTTTGTTGAAATCACATCTGTGTAAACTAAACAGAGGCGAAAGAATAAAGAAACTCAGCAGGTTGGTTGAGTTTACTACGTTTTTATCCATCACTGTGGCAAAGTTTTCCAAAGACAGTCGTGTTGTGGGCTAAACTGTTTACCTTCTTCTGTACAAGCAGAGGCTTCACAGAGCTGCTTGAAGGACTGTGGACCCTTTAAACCTCCACCACAGTATTTCAGCGTTCTGCAGAAGAAACACTCCACATGATGAAGGTAAAGGGAATGAAAGTAAGTGAGAAAATGTATTTATATTTCATTATTTGGGTGAACTGAGACTTGTCAAGTGAGACAAATGATAACAGGTCATTACCTCGCATCTTATGTGCTAAAAGAAATAAAGAATATTTGTGCAACATCAGTCACACCCAGCTCTTTTTAAACCGTAAGCTTTAGTACTCTTGAGGGAGATCATCTTCCTCAGCTGGGTGTGCCTAAATATTCTCTCTCTGAGTTTTAGATAAGTTTGTCAGTTCTGTAATTTTGCATTTGCAGCCCCTTTGGAAAGTTATTTGGGACTTACAGTTGTATTGGGAGCTCTGCACTTTTCGTTATTTCAGGATTTGTTTTTGTGGTTTAATGGAGAGCAGCAAGGACTAGGAAAATGTTCTTAGTGGAAATGAGCACGTCACAGTCACATGGCAGCCGATCGGGTCAACCCCATAATTGAGTTTGGTGTGCAAAGTTTCAAATCCACTGATCTTGTGTCTCAGCTAAACAGAGAAAGAGGAAGTGTGGAGGAAGAAAGGGAGTCACAGTGATGAAGATGACTGAGTCGAGTCTTTCCTGGGATGAGATACAAGTTTACTCCCAGCTTCTATCTCAGCCCACACATGTGAAACAGGAGACGCACTCGGAGATTAGCAGAGACTCAGCGGCACCTAGTTTACACCGGACTGTCACCGCTGGTGAGAACTCTCTGTGGGAAACGTGACTGTGGTGAAAAGGATGTCATGAGTCAACAAGGGCTGAAAGCCTTTGAAGAGACTGAGGCTATCGTGAACAAGAAATGTCTCTCCTCCAGTCAACTACTGAGTTTTTAAGAAAACAAGTGGAGGTTTTACTTGCCTGAAGTCAAAATTCACCAATTTGTTGATACTAAAACAGACAGTTTCACTAATTCAATGAACACTTTCAATGTTTCTTCATGGTAAGAAGTTTCTGTTAAGTGGTTCATGGTCTTAATACAGCTACCTCTCAAAGCAAGAATATTTAGTAGAAATGTCTAGCCTTGACTATTTGAACAATGATCAGATATGTATTTCCATATTTATCAATTCATTGTTTGGTCTTTATACTGTCTTTTTTGAACGGGGTGGCCCAGATAGGGCAATGACGTATTCAGAATCAGAATAGCATTAATTTACCATTTCTGTTTCAACTACCCATATCGCCTTTGTTACTAACATCTTTCAGTTTCTTACATTCACGTGTTTAAAATTTAAATTTAAATGGGAAATATCCAGTCCAATCCACTTTATTTATATAGCACAATTTAAACAAACACAAGGTTTTCAAAGTCCTGGACATCCTGGACATCACAACAATATAAGACACAATATGATAAAAGTAATAAAATAAGATAAACATAATAAAATAAAGTAATAAAATAAGATAATATTGACATAAAATAAATTAAAATTAAATAACGAGAATAAAGTGCTCTGCCACACAACACATTTATAAAAATAATAAATAGACCAACCAATCACATCTCAACAGAGTGGCACCATACAAATGTATTATAAAGCTACTAGCTATTACTTCTACAGCTTACATACTTTATTCTTTGAGTCGTCAAAAAGTAATTCTACATCCAAAAGTGGCTACAAACAAAGTAAAATGATGTGTAAAAGCTGAACCTCCGGGCCGGAGTGCTGAAGCACCTTAAACCTGCATTCTCTCTAACAGCCAGCAGGGGGCGACTCCACCGGCTGTAGAAAGAAGTGTGATTGTATAGAAGTCTATGAGAAAATGTTTCTCCTTCTCAGCTGAATAATTACCCCAGTAAACACTTTCCTGATGAGTTTATGGTCTCAGTCGCTAGTTTCAAGTCTTCTTCAACACAGCATGATGTTCATTTAGTAAATTATGGTCCCATTTAGGGGAAATCAGACCATAAAACAGGGGAGGCTTTAGGGCAGGGCTACCTTGGTGACCTGTCAATCAGGACAGAAGAGACTATCCTATCCGCTGCTCTGTAACCAGTGAAAAAGCTTATTAGGAGTCGGCTGTTCATTTTCCCGGTAAGTACATTTTGTTTTAAGGCTGTTTTTAGTTAGCCAAAATTAGCATCCCAGCTAATATCACAGTTAAGGTTAATTTCTGACGCACCTTGCTAACCAAGCTTAGGGTGATCAGACGTCCCCGTTTTCTGGGGACAGTCCCCGGTTTTGGTGGCCTGTCCCCATCTGGAGCTGTCCCTGGAAATGTCCCCATTTTTAACTGTGTGTTAATCACAGACTGTTTAAGGTGTTGACAGACCTGAAGTCAGATTTTACGTGGACAGAAAACCTGGACAGCAGAGCAGACAGGTGTCGTGCTCAGCATGTTGAAGCTGTATCGCCCAGCCTCTTTACAGCTACAGCTGCTTTTATCTGGATCAAACAGACACAACGTGCAAACAAACATCACTTTATCATCCGTGGTAACAGCAAAGGTTTGTCTTTGTGATACTTTAACATTTCTTTTAACGGAATAATCCCAGTTGTGGCCAAATAAGTGTTTGCAGTTTAAAGGGTGACCAGGCCGGACATTTACGTGATTATCTGCAGTAACAGAAGCCTGTTGTTGCTGATGGATTCTGTGTTTGGTGGCCTCTGTGTCTAATATCCTTGTTTATATTTGGAAAACAGACTGTATCCTGTAATTAACAAGACTTACTGCTGAGTTATATGTAAAATAAAGGCATGATCTCTTTTGCAGTTATCCTTATGATTCTATATTATTTAACTTGCTGTGTCCCAATCCGGTCCTTTTTACCTGTTTAAATACCTTTAAATGGCCAAAACAACCCATAACATGCAGTATTCCACTGCCAGAAAGTGACAGATTATAAAACTGAAATTGTCCCCATTTTTTATTTCATATATTCTAGATAACACTACAATATCAGGGTTTGCCATGTGATGATGGGTAGAAACGCGGCCCCTCACAGCCTCCCTGTTTTGTTCTGCAGCTAAATAATGAGTGCAAGTAAATGAATTAGCCCTCTTTTATTATCAATCTGTCTAAATGAATATTTACACACACAGGGTGAGTTGAAGAGAGGAGGGACGAACATGCAGGCTGCCAAAGAAGAACATGATGAAGGAAGGTCTGACAGGATCTTTCACTCGGTCCTGACTGAATAATCCATGAGGTGCCTGACATGTTTTCATCTCTCTGCAGACCGACTGGGCATCGCTGTGCCTCGGTAACAAGAGCTGGGTCAGGATGAGTACTTTCAGTGCGAGACTCATCCTTCCAAAATGCACCACAGCGCGCCACAGGAAGTCATTGCTGAGTCTTTAACTCCTCCCTCAGAGGGTTCAACTGTACCTTGAAAGTGCAAGACTTCAGAAATTAATGTCCAATATTCTTTGCAATAATCCACAAATGTGCAATATTCGGGTTTACTTGAAGGACTCAAATCCATTTCAGCTCTCAACATTATCAGTAATCATTATAAACATTTATTCATTACACTTCTGTCACATACTGTATGATACTGCACATATTTCCACACTCCTATTTATATTTAAAGTGTTATATTTTCTTTTTTGTGGTTGTATTTTCTAGTTGCCAACTTTTTGTTCTTATTATCTCTTAATGCCTTGAGTAGCAACGTGAGCAACCGTAACATAATAATTTCTCCTTTAATAAAGTATTACTGATTATGATTTGGTCGATTTGCCCTTTTAAACCGTAAGTTTAGTGGCAACACAAAACTTAAGCCAGCAGATGTCAGTGACGCTACAGTTTTGATTAAGAGGTTTCACTGGTTAAAGATGAAATATTGTAGATACTGTTTTCATGGTATGTGTGAAGTTCTACAAGTACCGGACAGCTGTAGGCAACTGAATGGGTCACAAAACAATATTCTGCAGAGCTGCACCTACAAAATCAATGTTCATCAATGAATTAATCATTAGATATTGATCATGGTGTGTTCACACAATGAGCCGACTCGCTGTTGGATCACAGTCCAGCTGTATGCGCCGGAGCCCCTGCACATGTGTGTGAACTCTGGATTAAAATCAGAGGACGTGAGTTTTTTTATTTTTTATTTTACATTTGTATTTGAAGAATACTGATTAAAAATGCTGCCACTAACCCAGCTTCATATGCAAAATCCATTTTAAACATACTGTTCTGTAGATCTGGACCAGCTTTGAATTAACTTTTCTGATGATGCCATTGAAAAGCAATGTAGATTGTGAATCTAAGATACTTAATCTGTCAAAATATAAGTAACTCTTGATATAAATAATCACATCTTTGATTAGTTTTCTTTAAAGGGAGGTCTGTCTAGTTATAATAAACCATGTTCATCAAAATTAGAACAAAAAATTATGATATTTCTGTGGAACAGCTTGTGATTGGGGTTACACCGATCAGCCAAAACATTATGTCCACTGACATGCGAAGTGAAAAACACTGATCATTTCATTACTGTGGCACCTGTTAGTGGGTTGGATATATCTCTAATTTAATCTGTTAGATGCAGGAAAAAGTGGGAAGCATAAGGATATGAGCGGTGTGTTTTTCTGTTGGTTATAACATCATTATTCCATAAGTGCGAAATTGTGACTGGAGCAACCAAGAAGCACATGATCCAATATGCAAGGAATATGAAAGATGAACTAAAAGTATAGTTCATAAATGGGACACCAAAGAGATATCATCAATTTCATAAAAAATACAATTGAGGACGCTGTGGGCATAATTCAGTCAATGGTATTAGCATAATAAAAAGATAAAATATTAAAATACAAAACTACATTTACATATATTCATATCAAAGTCAAACATTCAAACATTTCACAAATGTACCCCGAATTCGAATCTATATCAGACACAGAAAAATCCTATTTACTGGGAGAAATGCCGAAATGTCAAATAATTGCTGCAAAATATATCTCCTCCTGCCACGAACTGAGGCCAAGCAGTGGAAACTCACACCGATAAATAATTGTACCAATTTAAAAAAATATTATTATTATTTTGATTGTTTGATATTTTAGTAATTGTTCTTGTGTTTTTAAATCTCACATTTGATACTGATTTTTTAGTTTTTTAAATTAACTTAATTAACTTTTTTAATTAACTTTTTTTTTGTCTATTAATACACACACACACGTTTATCTATTTTATTTTAATGTTTTAATATATTATTAATATAATATTTTATTTTCACAGAATTTTTATATATTTTTTTTTATTAACGTCTACAAAAAACTTTTTCTGTTTCATTTCCTGATTTAATGAAATGTATGAAATTAATTGTGAATTAATTATGTAATTTATATGTAGCTTTTTGCAATACTGTTGCTTTACATCCATGCCAATAAAGCTAATTTGAATTTATTATATCTGGAGCTGGATCGTAGAGAGAAGCATTTGTTCGGCAAACTAAGTTTTAAAAATATAAATCTTGCTTCCAACACACAGGACTGATAACAAGGACGCAACAGCTCCGTTCGGCGACAAGAAGAAGAAGAAGAATGGCTGTGACGTAAACCAATCACAGACCACTTTACTGCTGCCTCGTGACCAGCGACCAATAGGAAGCTTCGGTATGAGCGCGGAGAAACGGATTTGTTGTTGTGTTGACTGGAGACGCTGATATCTGTGTGTTTACCGACAGTATAGTTTTGTTTTAAGACCTTAAAGTTCGCCCGTCATGAGTCTGTCTCTAAGGTAAGCCACTCCGTCTCCGCTGCTTTATTTATTATTTAGATAAAGCTCATTTTAATGCAGCAAAGCTAACGCTAGCTCAGGTTAGCTAGCGTTAGCATGTTCTGCTTATATTACTAACGTTATTAGCTTTATGTTTGACAGCTAAAATGTCCGCAAACCTGTAATTAACTTTCTTTCTGCTTGTGTAGCTCACGGTGCTTATTTCCTCGTGTCACGCCGCAAAGTAACTGCGTGCACTGTTTTGTTAAAAGTGAATTTAACGCCTGTTAAATCGAGCTTTGTATTTTTATTTACCCCCATTGAATGGTCTACAGGTGTTACATTAAATTACGAGACTCAAGACATTAAATGACCTGATAAGGAGTTTCAGCCATGGTTTCACCCAAAGTAACGTTTTATCTCCCCGACAGTCATACTTTATTTAGAAACATGGGCACCCGTGCGTGTCTGTTACATAAAGCACTGACGTTACTTCTCCCAGAAAACTGCTGCAAGTAAAAATGGTTTGGTATTGTCATGATTATTTATTTTGTTTGCATCGGAACAAAAAAAGATCTGAGACATTTCCCTAAAGCACTCCAAAAAGGGCCTGGCACCCTCACTTTAATATTTAGCACACCGTATGGAAAAAATAACTGAAATCAGTCACCTCCTGTAACCATCACTGAGTTTCTGACACCTCTGTGTGCTGCGATTTTGGACCTCTCTTCTTTTGCCAGCTGCTCCAGGTCCTGGAGATTTGAAATCTCTCCACAGGAGCTCTATGGGATTTAGATCTGCACTCACTGCTGGCCACTTCAGAGCTTCTTTGGACCCCAGAATTCTTTGGTAGTCTTCAGATTTCATACATTTCAGACATCCGGTGCCTGAAACCCCAAAACATCAGAGAACCTCCAGCATGTGTGACTGTACTGTTTTCTTTCATTTTTTGTAAACAGATGTGAATCAGATACTAAAGAAAAACTCTATTGTAGTCTCATCTGTCCGCTGGACATTCTCCCAGAAGGAATTTGGCTTCCTCAGGTTTTGTTTCCGTGTCAGCAGTGGCTCCACCTGGTTACCATAGCGTCCCTTTTCATTCAGATAGTGCGAGCTGACACTGCTGTAGCCTCAGTCTGCAGGTCAGCCTGAAATTGTTTGGAAGGTAGGATGGAGGGTTTTTTCTATTCAAACAATCCTTCATTGCTGTCTTTGAAATCTCTTTTGTCCAAGTCCAGGGAGATTAGCCGTGGGCTGTAAACTTCTTCACAATGCTGTGCACAGTGAACACAGGAACATTAAGATCCTGGAGATGGATTTGAGATTGTCTGTGTCTTTTCTTTTCTTTTTTTTTAGTTTATGCTTAGTGTGGTGCAGACAACACAAAGGTTGAGTCAACCTTTCTTCATTTTAACTCATTGTAAATGTTTTTTCTATATTGCCAGCACCTGTGAATTGCTACAGGTGAGTTTAATTTAATTCCACATGCTGGAAATACAATTTATTTCTGAAGATTTTGAAAAGGAGACGTTAATTTTGTTCTGTGTGGAAAATCTCTGAGTTTTCTTTTCTCTGCTTTTTTGTGATGTTCCAATGCAAACAAAAGAAATAAACATGAGAATACCAAAACATCACGTGACAGACAGCCATATTTTTAACCATTACTGTAGATGGCTACAAAAGTGGTGCCATTTGATGGTTGTGATTTCTGTGCACTGAAATCTGTGACCCGTCAGATTTGGTGAAACATTGTCTTTATGAAAAAGACCAAAGTGGGGTCAAATATTGTCAGGCACTGAAATAATTATTATTGCTCTACAGACAGACCTGTAAGCTACTGTTTGTGCTGCCACAGCTTTCTAAATGGGGGTCATACTGGGGGTGATTGCACAGTGGATGAGACACATGCCTTTGGTGTGAAAGACCCGGGTTCAAGTCCACTGTGACACCAATGTGTCCCTGAGCAAGACTGAACCCCTAGTTGCTCCAGAGGCGTGCGATCTGACATAGCAATAGTCAGTTGCTTTGGATAAAAGCGTCCGCTAAATGAATGATTATTGGTGTAACACTGTCATCTGTCCTTCCAGAACTGACCTTGCGGCAGACAAAACCAAGCGCAAGAAGAGGAGAGAGCTCAGCGAGGATCAGAAACATGAAATCAAAGAAGCGTTCGAGTTGTTTGACACCGACAAAGATAAAGAAATCGACTACCACGAGCTGAAGGTGAGCAGCGAAGGAAACTTGGGCTTCAGGTTGTTTTACAGTCGACGGTTGAAGCATTTGCACGACACAGTGTGATGATGTTTAATCAGGATACAATTAAAAGCTGATTATAAAGGGGGTACTAGTAACCTTTAGTTTACACAGGCATCAGGAAGCTGAAGTTTAAGGAACCTCCAATATAGCTGGAGTACTCGTGTAGATACACCTGATCCAGGTTTCTGATCGCTGACTGTCGTGCTTGCAGGTATGTGTCGAGTCCTGTAATAGTTAGTAAAACAAAAGAACGTAAGTGATGATCAACACACTGAAATAAAGAGAAAGTCAGGCAATAAAATTTATCCTTTCCGTTACAGAAGTCAATCTTGTTTCCCATTAACTGGTCATACAGAGTTCAGACAGCCAGAAACCAAACTCAGTTCATTCTCAAATCAGAAGTATTGTATTCATCCCAGAGAGACAGTCCTGTGTTACGGTTGCTTACTTTGCAACTCAAGGTATTAGAGGAATAGAAGTAATAACAGTTAGTAGAAAATATAATAAAGCATGCTGTTTACAAATCTAAAAAGCAGTATTAACGATGAGTACTGATAGTGCTGAGGGGGAATGGATTCATGTTCTTTGAAGAAATGCAGTATTTAAATGATGAGGTAGAGAAATCAACGACTTTCCTGCACACAGATCATCAGAAATCTGGATGCTGTTAGAATCATAAATGCAGAGATGTACAGAGAAATTATGCTATTGTGAAAATCCCCACAGGTGGCGATGCGTGCGCTCGGCTTTGAAGTGAAGAAAGTGGATGTTTTGAAGATTCTCAAAGACTACGACAGAGAGGGAAACGGCAAAATAACATTTGAGGATTTCAATGAAGTGGGTGAGTTCGCCTTCAGGTCAGAGAGACACTGCAACAAGTGGCTGAGTGCAGGGAGGAATCACGACACACTGTTAACCTCTGAGGTAAATCCTCAACATGTTCATACCTTTTTCTATTTTGATTTTTTTTTCACAGTGACTGATCGCATCCTGGAGCGAGACCCAAAGGAGGAGATCATGAAGGCCTTCAAGCTTTTTGATGATGATGAATCAGGAAAGATCAGTCTGAGGAACCTGAGGCGAGTAGCTCGAGAACTTGGGGAGAACATCAGCGATGAGGAGCTGCGCAGCATGATCGACGAGTTTGACGCTGACGGAGATGGTGAAAGTAAGTGATCGTTACATCAGTAAGTCAACACCCCGTATCCTGAACCGTGCTGCCGGTGATACAAGGTTCCAGTTCTCTAAGTGCTGTAAAGTGTTCCTACGTGGGGTCACGTGGTTTACAAGTGAACAGACACTGTATCCTGTAACAACACCAACAGATATGTGACAGAACTACTGCTGACACAGATTCTTGGCCCAGTTCAACAGGGATATATGAAACTGATGCAGATAGGGTGATGTTTGTTTTATCCTTCACTTCACATGAAATCCAGTGTGACTGAAGCAATCTGATCCCAAAACAGCAACATGCTGTTGCTTCTGTATCAGTCTGCTTCACTAATAAACAAACATTTAAACTCTAGTTCAGCACCTTCTGACTGAAGATGGATCTTTAGAAATGTGTTTTAAATGGACTTCTAGACACGTGATGCCTCTCTGCTGCCATCTGGTGGGTTTCACTGGTCACATGTCGCCCATCATCTCTTTGGTACCCGATAACGGAGTCAGACAATATTGTTTCCTCTAAATATTCAGTGTTTGCAATAATTACCTAGTCCTCCACTCACGTCTTGATTACAGGCGTACACATTTCCGTGGTTACTAAGTCAAAAAGAGGCGCACTGTGTGATAAAGGTGCACAATATCCCATATCGACATGAGCTTCATTACTCGGTCCAGCAGTGCTGCAGAGAGGAAGGGGGTCATTTTTGGAGACATATGCCACGCCCTCTGCTGGCTTCTACGGCAGAATTTGATTGTGTATGTGTGAGTTATTTTCAGATTAAAGTAATTACACTTATTACTAATATAATATGTAGTAATATAAGGTATTTTATAGATATTTACTCTGGATTATTAAGAAGACTTGTACCTGCGTCGTCTGTTCTGTGGCAGGTATTTTGACCTTACCTGGAAAAGCACAGGTGTAGCTAAAAACTGTAATTACGGGTCTGTCCCGGTGAGCTAGCAAGCACAGACCTGGATGTGGTGCACCACTTTTTAATTCAGTCATTGTCGAGAGATGAATCGCATCATAGTGATCAAAATGATCATCAGTATTATCATGGTTTTGTTAAAATGTGCTGGATAAATGTTTACAATTAGAAGCACTTTGTGTTTGCATTAGTGTATAAACAAAAATATATTATGTAAACATGTAAACCAAATCACATGTGCATGAACATGAACATAAATACAGTCTTGTTCAGGGCTCTGCAGCGTTTCTCCTGTTGAACACTATTATGAGCTGGAAATGAACAAAATGTGTTGGCTGGGAGACTAAACTAGGTAAGTGTTATCATGTGCAGTGGGCGTATACAGTCTGCAGACACAACGCGTACAGCAGCAGAACAACAGAGAGCTTCAGGTTACAGGCTGTTGTAAACGTGTTCCCTCTTTCTCAAGTCCACACATCAGCATTCAGCTAAAAGTTAACTTACCTTACATTCGCTAGGAAGCAGTGGGTGGTGGCATGAAGATGAAGTGTTGCTCCTGGTCGCGCCGTTTTCTTTGGTCATGTTTCCCTCAGCAGTCTTAGAAAAACTAAAGTTCGTCCACACTTCCACAATGACCCAAAACAAACCCACGCTCCTTGCGGCACATGAGACCGTTGCTTAGTTTGGGGGCGGTACCCCGTTTTAATCACAGTTGAATTTTTGAAGCGGTAAAAGAAACCTTTATGGTTTTTACCGTGGTTTATTATTAAACTGCAGAGAGTCAGGAGATGTGCATGCTCATTTAGTTTTATCAGCCGCTCTGGAACTGGACCTCGTCTCGTCGGCTCTTATCCAACAATATTTATAACTCATTATTTAAGCAAAAATACCAAATATCACCTTTTTTCCAGTTTCTCAAAGCTGATCTTTGTCCCATCGTTGACAGCTAACTGGACATCTTTGACTGTCGGGATGAACAAAACAAGACATTTGAAGATGTCACCTTGGAGTTTTTTTTTAAATTTCAACAGGCGTTTTTCTCTGTTTTCTGATGTTTCATAGTCATTTTGGATGGATAGATAGACAAAATAATTAGCAGTACCTTTAAATGACTTGCCCACGGACATTCAGCTTACTTTCTGGTTTGCCAAGACTTGCTGCTGTTGTTTTTAGCTGTAGCCATAAAAATTACTTTTACTGATGGGTTTTTTTTTTTAGCAGTACTTCCTTAAAATATATTTACACCTGAAAGATTCTGTCTGACTGAACTTGTTTTTGCCTTTTCCAGTAAATCAGGAGGAGTTCCTCTCCATCATGACCGGAGACTCCTGATGAGGAGTTTTGGTTAGATCGGTCGTCCGTAGATGAGTGACTGAACGGAGTGTCCATGACGGTGAACACATGAGCGTGTTGAACGAGTGTCGGCTTCCTCTCGAGGGTCTGACGTGGTCCGGATCTGCTCATTGGCCTTGTGGTTTGTATTTGATTCGTCACATAAAAGGACTGGACTGTTTACCACACTGCTCGAGTCAGTCCAAGTGTCTTTGACATGTTTCTGTCTTAAAAATAATCGCCAAAGTGAATCGAAGAACATTTCAGACTGTGTTAAATTTGCTGTTGTTAGTCTTGTTGATTTATATTCAAGATCACTTTATCAGTCTTTCTATCAAATCCAAATAACTGTTGGGGAAGAAGAAGAGAAATAGGTGGACGTTTTTGTTGTTGATTTCCTGTCTGTGATTCTGTCTATGTGTTTTCTTTAGGATAGGAAATGTGATGTGAATATTTGAATGTACTATTTATTTTGTATTAAAATAAATCAGTTTACCAACAAGTCTTTTTTTTTCAACACTTGATGGTTTTTACGTCGACAACATGACCCGCTTCAAAAAAATACAGAAGAGATGGAAAAATAAGAAGGGAACTAGATATACAAGACAACGTCTTAGTCATGTGACATTTTTCCTCACAGTAACTTAATTTATTGATGTACATTACAGGAGGTTCACCAAATATCACTGGTATACACTAATAAGAAGGCCTTCCACAAATGGTGTCCAAAACATGTTTTTAGCCACATGACTGGTGTGGTTTTAGGGATCGATCTGTCTACCTCTACCGCAATTTGAAGGATAGTCATGGAAATTAGTAAAGATATTCACAGTTCCAAGATGATGAGTCCCGACCATTTTGGTGACCCCCAGACTTATGGTCCAGCGCCGCCGTGAGGCTGATATTTAAAGTTTTTATTAAAAATTGTGTGTTAACACACACATGTTTTGCATCTCTTTGTAGTCATTTCACATCTCTAGTATTTTGAATCTTGTTTGTAGACATTTCACATCTCCATAGTAATTTGCATCTTTGTAGTATGTTGCATCTCTTTGTAGTCATTTCACATCTATAGTAATTTGCATCTTTGTAGCATGTTGCATCTCTTTGTAGTCATTTCACATCTCTGTAGTATGTTTCATTTCTTTGTAGTCATTTCACATATTTGTAATATGTTGCTTCTCCTTCTAGTCATGTCACATCTTTGTAGTATGTTTTTATCTCTTTGTAGTCATTTCACATCTCTAGTAATTTGCATCTTTGTAGCATGTTACATCTCTTTGTAGTCTTTTCACATATATAGTAATTTGCATTTTTGTGGCATGTTGCATCTCTTTGTAGTCATTTCACATCTCTAGTAATTAGCATCTTTGTAGCATGTTACATCTCTTTGTAGTCATTTCACATCTCTAGTAATTTGCATCTTTGTAGCATGTTACATCTCTTTGTAGTCATTTCACATCTCTAGTATTTTGAATCTTGTTTGTAGACATTTCACATCTCCATAGTAATTTGCATCTTTGTAGTATGTTGCATCTCTTTGTAGTCATTTCACATCTATAGTAATTTGCATCTCTTTGTAGTCTTTCACATCTAGTATTTTGCATCTTTGTAATATGTTTTATCTCTTTGTAGTCATTTCACATCTCTGTAGTATGTTTCATTTCTTTGTAGTCATTTCACATATTTGTAATATGTTGCTTCTCCTTCTAGTCATGTCATCTTTGTAGTATGTTTTTATCTCTTTGTAGTCATTTCACATCTCTAGTAATTTGCATCTTTGTAGCATGTTACATCTCTTTGTAGTCTTTTCACATATATAGTAATTTGCATCTTTGTGGCATGTTGCATCTCTTTGTAGTCATTTCACATCTCTAGTATTTTGAATCTTGTTTGTAGACATTTCACATCTATAGTAATTTGCATCTCTTTGTAGTCTTTCACATCTAGTATTTTGCATCTTTGTAATATGTTTTATCTCTTTGTAGTCATTTCACATCTCTGTAGTATGTTTCATTTCTTTGTAGTCATTTCACATATTTGTAATATGTTGCTTCTCCTTCTAGTCATGTCATCTTTGTAGTATGTTTTTATCTCTTTGTAGTCATTTCACATCTCTAGTAATTTGCATCTTTGTAGCATGTTACATCTCTTTGTAGTCTTTTCACATATATAGTAATTTGCATCTTTGTGGCATGTTGCATCTCTTTGTAGTCATTTCACATCTCTAGTATTTTGAATCTTGTTTGTAGACATTTCACATCTCCATAGTAATTTGCATCTTTGTAGTATGTTGCATCTCTTTGTAGTCATTTCACATCTCTAGTAATTTGCATCTTTGTAGCATGTTACATCTCTTTGTAGTCATTTCCCATCTCTAGTAATTTGCATCTTTGTAGCATGTTGCATCTCTTTGTAGTCATTTCACATCTCTGTAGTATTTTGCATCTTTGTAGTATTTTTCATCTCTTTGTAGTCATTTCAGATATTTGTAATATGTTGCTTCTCCTTCTGGTCATTTCACATTTCTGTAGTATCCTGCATCTTTTAGTATGTTGCTTCTCTTTTTAGTCATTTCACATCTCTGTGTGAGGCTAATATTTAAAGTTTTTATTAAAAAGTATGTGTTAACAAAGTTAACACATATGTTTTGCATCTCTTTTTAGTCATTTCACATCTCTTTGTTGTCTTTTTGTAGTAGTTTGCATCTTATTGTGGTCCTTCCATATCTCTTTGTAGGTGTAACTTCTGACTTCTGACCAAATGTCTGCATTACAGGCTGAGTCGCAAAACATCAGGTTATTAAATTTTAATTTATTTCAAGCTGTGCATGATATGTCCAGTTTACTGTATTTGATTTTAGCATTTCAGTAAGTTATCACCATCACCTCTCCTGCTGTACCTTAGCTCTCCACCAGAGGGAGGCACTCATGCATGGCTTGTAAAGCATAAATGTATGTGGTGACAGGGAACAGCTGATCAGAAAATCAGACTCCACACACACCCTGTTCTTTTAACTTTTTCATTCACACAAATCAGAGCAGACATGTTTTTGGTTGGATATAAGCTGCCAGCTTCACTTAGCCTTTGTAAATAACTATAATTTAGTTTAAGTGCCTCTTATGATTTACAGAAGTAATTAATGTCAAAGTAAAGAGCAGCCTTAGGTCTAATTAACAAGTCGTGTTACATTAACATCAACAAATGATGTAACTGCATTAAATGATAAAAGGGATACTTTCCGCTCAATGTTTGGCTGATGTTTAACACCACAAGCGACTCAAATCCTAACAATATACATTAGAATGACATGATGAGTGTGTTGAAACAATAAAGGCAGTTAGCCAAAGCTGCTGTCACACATTGAACGCACTACAGAGATGCAGAACACTGACCACAAAACCCTTTAGGCGGATCCTCATGAGCTCCCTGTTATTTGGCTCCCAGCAGGCCTTTACATATTGATTTAGATGAAGGTCTCTGGTCTGGAGTTGGTTAGATGAAAACACCGCCTGCTCTACTTTTCATCTGTCTCAGCCCCCCGTCTGCTGCTCAGATGATTAAGAGGACTACGGTTAGCTAACCCAATTTGCTTTGGTAATAACTTGAGCCAATCGCACAATGACAGAGTAGAGGACTGTGGTTTTTCTCCTGTGTAATGAAGGTTTGATGTTTCTGAGGGAGACAAATGAAAGTGACGCAGTAATAAAAGGCTGAGGAACACTATCTTGTACGAATGCAAACACACACACAAATGCTGGGATTGTGTTGCAGTTGAGTGTGTTTGTGCTGAAGGTCAGCATCGTTGTCGATTATCAGAACCTGCATCTGGTTATTATTGCGGGGGTAGATATCATGACTTGCCCTTGCACTGGCACATGCTCAGCTGTTGGTCCCTGGACCAGAGCAACACATGGTCCAGAAATAAACCAACCCAGTTCCTCCCCAGTTACAACCTCAAAGTCGCCCCCCTGTGGTTTGCGCTATGTGACTGCACACACACTCTGTCGTATTGCTAGTAATCATCTGTGTTGTTGTGACTTCTAAAAATAAGTCAGTCTGGCGGAGCTTGCCAGGGTCTGATTGCTCCATGGTTAGGGGTAATAGCATACAGTAGGTTAGCTTGGGCTCCAGATTTAGATGGGCTAATAGGATGAAACCACATTTACTTATGTTTTTACACTGGAGTTTGGGGATTCTGCAGAAAAAGAGAAACAGCATCCTATTAATGTATATCCCAAGAGAACAAGACCTTTGGTGTGGAAGATCTGGGTTCGATTCCCACTGTGTCACTTAGCAAGATAGTTAACCCCTAGTTGCTCCAGAGGCGTACGACCTCTGACATATACAGTGATTGCAAGTTGCTTTGGATATAAGCATCAGTTAAATGTAACATCAACAACAAATCTCTTTAAAGAAATTTACAGATTGTAACATTTGCAGAAACTAAAAAAACAGATTCTAGTAAGAAAGTTAAAGCAAAAGAGCTAAGTTAGAGCTAGCTAGGGAGATTGTTTTAGGAAGTTTGAGTTAAAGCAAAATTGACTTGCTTTTCCTGCCAAATGATTGAAATAAAAAAAATAATATAGATAAACCAGCATCTCAGTAATCCAGTTTGTTATCACATAAGTAAATGAGCAGCAGCTAAATATCTCAAAATTGAGAACACTTCGAAGTGAAAAACTACTTTTGTGAGATACTGTAATCCCTAATTGACCTTAAGTTACTGTTTTCCCTCATATTACCTGAATATTATCCAAAAGCAGACTGCAGTATCTCATTTTTTTAAGATTATGTAGCAAATTTTTGTATCCCAAAAATTCGGTTTGTCTGCATTAGGTTAGGTCGTTTTGAATAATCCTTGCGCGCCCTACTTGTCAAAAAATCAAATAGCCTGTTTCAGTTGGTTCATTTCTGGCAATAAAGGCTTTGGCCAATCGGGTAAGAACTAAAAGAGGCAGAAGCTAAATGGAGTCAATAAAAACAAAAACAAACATAAAAAGCTAGCTAGTCCAGCTAGTTTAGCTCAGCAATAACTGTCATTTCATCGTTTGACTCTAGTGGATTTTTTAAATAACATATTTAAATGTTTTTCCCCCTTCTGAAATAACATTTTTTAAACAATATACTGTCTTTGTTACTGAACATGGAAATACTCATAGAAATATAATAGATATTACGGCCACTAGTTTTAATGATTTCAGCTTTGTTACTGGGTATTAAAAGTAAATAGTCATGTTACTTGTTACGTCACAATTACTTTCCACTTTACTGGAACAACAATTAACCTGATTAGTCAGCTGCGGCCTCTCAGACCAGAGGACGCTGTATCGTATAGGTTATTTAAAAATAATTTAAAAACAAAGCAGGTCCCTCCCGACATTTTAACTGATCATGTATTTATAACAGCATCAATGAGGATGGTTTTTACAGTACATAATATTTCTTAACCTCAGTGGCTGAAATAGAAATAACAAAGTAAGCCTCTCCCGACTTTTTAAACTAATCCCGTATTCATAACAGCATCAATAAGGATGATTTTGAACGGAGAAACATAGAAAGTTTGGCGTCAAAAAAACCCCCGCATGCTGTTTGGGATTTTTTTAAAAGTCAAGCAAGAGTCTCGACATTACTGTTTTGCACATGCACTTATAACATTCTTCCATTAGCATTACGTCTGCTGTCGCTGACGTGCATCGTGGTCGTGCATGTTATATTAATATGCAAAATGAAACACAAACAAACAGATCCATCTCTGAAATGGCAGTTTATTATTAAGTTGCAGTTTAACTTAATAATAACTTTCTGCAGCCAGTGGAGTCGCCCCCTGCTGGCTGTTAGAAACAGTGCAGGTTTGAGGCACTTTTCAGACCCGGATGCACTTGGCACGACTCGGACCGCTTGTGAATTGAACAGCTTCATAATTACAGCTGAGAACAAAGGTCAGCCTAAAAATATGAACCCTATTGTTGTGACTTCTTTCTGCCTTTGTAGGACAGTATTGAGTTTGAGGGCTCACTATGCAGTGATCATTAGAGTGAAGAACTGAGGAACAATACTCCTTTTGTCAGCCGTCCTATTAATAAAGATGCAGCATGTCTTCACTGCCAGAAGACCCGCTAACAAGAGCATAAACAAATGGCTGTACAGATCATTGTCTCGACTCAATTACAGGGCTTTTAGGGAGTGTAGAAAATTTATGGAGAGGGAAAAAAGACTGTGGAATTGTTTTCCAAAAAATGCCTTTTGTGTGCTTCATGGACCAAACATGTCCATAAACCACTTCACAATCAACAAGTAGCTAGTAGTTTAACCTTAATGTCTCGAAAAACATTAGACATGGATCCTTATAGTTAGCAGGGATTAAACTTTATGTTTTCACCAGCTGCCTTCACTAGGCTGGTAAAACTAATATACCATAAAGAGTTAACACACGATACAATGCATGTTGAGCAAAGGGAAAAGGTTTCGGTGCTGTGGCCCCCTTCAGTTATTCACTGACAGCAGAAACAAAAGCTCATTTTGTGGCTCTTTGTTCTGAAATGGAGAGCAGCCCGATAAACAGAAAGCATCATCTGTTGTGTTTATTGTAATTCTTGCAACTGGTAATTCCATCCTTTATGTGCAATTTGTGCTACGTAAAAATTATTGTACCATTAAAGCTTGAAATTGGAGCTGAGTTGACTTTATTACTAAAAAATACAAGAGGCAAAGCAAGTTATTTGTATAGCACATTTCAGCAAAGGGCAATTCAAAGTGCTTTACGTAAAATATAAAAGCAACATAAGGAAATTGTTCACCTATAACTCTACAAATAATCAGGCCTGTCACCTTCCCTTGTTTTACTTTTTTTGATTTCCCATCTTTCACACTAGTCAAACCTGATCCTCTTTTTTTTTGTACAATGTTTTTTTCCTCCTATACACGATTGTCACTGTTAATTCAGATTGTTTGCACTACGGTCTTGGTAAAAGCAGTCAAAACAGCTGAGAAAAACTGCACTCGTAATACTGCTCGGCTCTGTTAAGACTGTCAGAAGAGAAAAATGTTCAGCCCATTTACATTTACATTTACTCATTTAGCTGACGCTTTTATAAGATAAGACCGTGCATCTTATCCAGAAAATAATAGAGTTTCAAAATACCTAAAAAATTGCTGCTAATAACGCCGGTGAGTAGAGCCGGACTTATTTATCGGCTAATATTAGGTTATCGCAGATATCAAGGGGATATTTTAACTGTAAAATGTCCCACTGAGTATTTATCTTTTCTCATAATTAAAAAAACAAATCTAGGTGTAACCGCACTCAGCTATACTTTACTGTAGCTGGCTGGTTCAATCAACCCCTCGACTCTGCGTTGTGTATTTGAAATGATGAGTACGAGGCGTTTATCTCTCAGTTGTGCCGTTTATTATCTGGACAGGAACAGAATATGAACTGGTCAGTCATACAGTTGGATCGCTTTAGGCAGCTCACACACGGCACACTGCAAAAGAACGGTAAGTTGTTGATGCTAGCTAGTTTAGAAGATGCATTTTGTCGTTACTTAGCACGTTAAAAGTACCACAACCTGCTCATAACTCGTCTTATCCACCTTTCCATGAGTTACAGTGCACACGTGTTCATGTAGTTCATATTTATAGGCATAATACACAACATTTGTACACAGTGCTGCGTTTAGCAACTCGTGAACAAACATTACAGGCGCGTTAGTGTAGTATTTACCTACTATGTCTGAGAGAGGGCGCCCTCGAGCCAATAAATCCCCACAGATACATAGACAATAAATGAATGACAAGTGGAAGAATATATTACATAAAGTCTGTTACATAAACATGGGGAATACATATAAAGATTGTTGAAAAATGATCAGCCGACGTACCTTTGTACCGTTGTCAGACTATTTAAAATTTAAATATTGAAATCAGTATCAGCTTTTTAAAAACCCAGTTTCTGTCGGGCTGTACTCGGGGGAGGGACTTTTTTAAAAGTCAAATTCATGATTCAGCCCCCCCGACCACAATCATTTTGGTACAGTCCCTTACTTGTCCCTTTTGGAGGAGCGCTGATAAAATACTTGTAGTAAGAACAGGATGAAATCTCTGCTCAGTGTGTAAACCTTTAAAGTGACTTGCTGCTTTATGTGCTTTGCTTTTCGTTTCCGTCTCACTGGAAACCAGAGTTCAGCTCTTGTGTCCAGCTGTCAGTCATTAGGCGAGTTATGCCGACCATGTGACAATACTTACCCTCTGACCCCTACAGAGACAAGGGGACACAAGAGGAAGGGGGGGAGGGCGGTGTTTCTGACAGGTTTGATTATATCTGCGGCGACATGTTGGCATTAAACTAACCGACAAACACCCGTTTATACAGAAATCAGTTATTTGGATGATTCTAATTTAAAAGAATCTGTGAATGGTAATGAGCTAAATTCGCACGTAGTCACGGCGGAGAGAAAGACAGAAGTCCGTGATTCGGATGACGGTGAGTGTTTATGACGTGTGTCAGCTGGGAGTGTGACACCAGTGTCCAGGTCGGGGCCGTGACCTTTGACCCTTTCCCGTAAGAACGACCTCAACCTGATTGGCCTCCGTGGGCGGAGCTACATTGTGAAATGATCGGCATCTTAAGCAGCTCGTCGGTGTTTTGAATTTCATTGACACATTTTATATTATCTCTTGTTTTTTTTATATTACAACAGAGCTGTGATGATTTATTGATCAGTTAAAGAGCATCCTCCAATAATTTTTTATTTACAGACTTTCAACGCTCAATAAAAAAAATCAGCAACATTAAATTCATCAAAGAAAAACGTCATGGAAGCAGCTCTGTGTTGCATACTCGTAAATCAGAATCAGCTTCATTGGAATGTGAACACAAGGGCTGTGACTCCGGTTTTAAGTTGCTCTCAGTGTTAACACATTTTACAGGAAGATAGAAACAGACATAAAGCTACAAGGACAACAAAAGCATATAATTTAATTTAACTATTATGTTCTGTAACTACAAGTAGCTGAAGAACAGCAGAAAATTAATACTAAAATGAACTTGTTCCAGTTTTTTTTATTAAATTAAAATGAATAACATTGGGTTTTGGACTGTGATGGATATTTATCACTGTTTTCTGATGATTATAGACCAAAACAATTAATCAAATGCACATTTTAGCTCAAACAATTAGTCATTTGATTTGCCAACAATTTTTTATGATCAATGAATTGCTTCAGTTTGTTGTAAAGGCCAAATATTTACTGGCTGCAGCTCCTTTTCTCTGTTTTCTTTCATCGAAAACTAAAGACCTTTGAGTTGTGGAGTGTTTGTCTGATAAAACGAAACATTTAAAGTCGTCATCTTGGACTTTGGGAATTTGTGAAGGGCTTTTTTTTCACAGTTTTCAAATATTTTATTGGCTTAATGAATCAAATAATCAACAGATTCATCGGTAGCTGTTACAGCTCTAGATTTAAAGGTTTTATTTGTTGCATGCTCTTAACAATATGTGTAGGTAGCATTCTCGTAAGGACGTGCTAAAAAAAATCTAATGTGCAATAAAGAAGAATAATTAAAATAAGATTTATAAAAGGATAAAAAAATATCTGTATTTTATGACACCGGCTATAATTATTTGGAACTCTTGCATAGTGGAGGGTGTAATGGCAGATAGTTGGATCTATGACAGATTTAAGTATTCAGTGTATTTTGAACTTGCATCAGTATTAATTGGGGACTACAGATGGAAATTAGCTAGTAACTAAATCTGGTACAACGCATCTCTTCTCCTTATCTGAGATTCATGCTGCTGTACAGTGAATAGAAAAAGTCTGCACCCCCCCGTTTAAATGTCAGGTTCTTATTATGTAAAATAATGATAAATCATGTCAGAACTTTTTCCACCTTTAATGTGAACAATTCAATAGAAAAACAAACTGAAATCTTCCAAGGGGAAAAATAAAACCCTCAAATAACCTAGTTGCATAAGTGTGCACACCCTTAGACTAATACTTTGTTGAAGCACCTTTTGATTTTATTACAGCAGTCAGTCTTTTTGGGTAGGAGTCTGTTAGCATGGCACATCTTGACGTGGCAATATTTGCCCACTCTTCTTTGCAAAAGCGCTCCAAATCTGTGGGATGATCTGGCCTCTTCAGATCATCCCACAGATGTTCAGTTGGATTCAGGTCTGGGCTCTGGCTGGGCCTTTCCAAAACATTCATCTTCTTCTGGTGAAGCCGTGCTTTTGTGGATTTGGATGTGTGCTTTGGGCAGCTGTAGTGCTTCTATCATGTTCTGACATGATTTATCTTTGTCTCATTATTTTATAAGAACCTGGCATTTTAACAGCAATCTAATAAATATACAATAATAACATAAAACCTTTGCACTGAAAAATCTTGTTGAGGAAACCAAAAGCAGTAAAGTGAAAGTATTTTACAGTGTAAATGTTATTGTAATTACTTATTTTACAACAACATAAAATGGATTAGATGGTTCTTTCCGAGTTTGCACCGACATTATAACTAAACTGTGTTGTTTTTGCAGAGACTGTTGACTTCCTTCATGGAGATGGCATAGGAGGGGAGCGGACGCGAGGAGGGAATGCCTCGAGACGTGCCGTGGATCGTGGACTATGCCTGGCAGCTGGGTGAGGATGGATTAGTTTACACTCGCTCATGGCTTTCACAGTAACTTTATCTCACCCAGCCCACAGCACACGGCCGCGGACTTTAACCAACACTCAGTCAACTAACAGACACCGAGGTGTTTGTATGAAAAACTGCGCAAATCAGAATCACACTATCAGATCCTGGTGAAGTGCAGTTCAGGTACAGTGAGGCACTTTATTCTGAGCGTCAGGTGAAGAGGAGGCGGACGAGGACGAATGTCTGAAGACGTTCTGCTTCCAGTAATAATATTTTCAGGGTCTCTCTCTGCACACATCTGGTTCTCTTCAGACTGTGCTTATTGCTTCTGCCATTGCTTGTTTATGTTTCTCCAACACCTCGTCCAACTCCTACACTATCTGAGGTTAAACGTTACGTAATGGACTCCACACACGCATATACTGTAAATGCAAGCATCGTTTTACTGAGACAAGAAGACGCAAACCCCGAAACTGTAGGACATGCAGACCTTGCTGTCTACTTATTCTGATAATTATCCGTCTCTACGACACATTTTGTTAAATATTTGTTTAATTAACATTCAGATAACACATTGAGGAACGGCGGCCCTGTTGTCCCAGAATGTTGGGACACAACTACAACCCTGACCCACAATCCAAAGAAATGGAAACAATATATGATAATTAATTAGTATAAAATATTTTAAACATTCACGTTTAAAACTTGTGAGATTCAATTTACACTAAAAAAATTTTTTTTAAATCAGCGACATTACATTCACCAAAAAAACAAACAAAAACATAATGGAAGCAGCTCTGTGTTGCATCCTCTTGTTGCTCCAAAGACGTGATGTTTAACAATTCATTTTTATTTACTGTACAGTGTTCAGACTGGGCAGGAATGTGTGGGTGTGGCCAGCAGGAGAAGCACTGAGCATGTGCAGAAGCGAAGCTGGAAAACCTTTTTGGCTTTTAAACTTGGCGAGCATTTTTCATTAAAGTTACAGGGCGCCAATTTTGAGTCCACAGACCAGGGGTGAGTTCAGCGCAGACAAAACGTAGCAAAACGTTTTTTTTTCAACGGAAACGGTGGTTCCATGAACGCCATGTTGTGTAGTAAGCGCACTGAATTTTCCCACCTTTTTAACGCCGTTGTGTTTACAAACTTGTGGCTGCTGATTGGGTAACACCTGAGAAACGCCCAGAAAACGGGAGAAAAGATACCTTGAAGCCCGTTGCAGAACGTTGCAAGGAAACATGTCGTTCAAACAGTAAACGCAAACCGGTGCAAAACGTTTTGAGATTGAACTCGCCCCAGTTCTTAATCGTAATTTATACTTCTGCGTCAAATCGACGGCGTAGGCTACGGGGCTACGCAAAGGCTACGCCGTCGCTGATCGAGTCGACGCGGACCGTAAGCTCTGTGATTGGTCGGCTGGTAGCCTTGCAACGCCTCCGAGCCGACCGGAAGTACCCAGCGCTTTGAAGTAACTTTTACTAGCGGCCTAAATGGCGGCTGTAACACGGTGAATCAATATGTTTGACCGTCGCAACCCGAGCGAAATGTCTCGTTTCGCTATCAGAATGTGATCCACTCGCTCGGTAACATTTGAAAAGGCTACACCAGCCGCACGTTTACAATTTTACCCCCATTTACGTTTGCGGAGCGCTAAACCGGAAGTTAGCCTGCTCGGCCGGCAAAAGTCAACACGGTGGACGCTGCAGCGCTACTAACGACTAGCGTTTGGGGGTGTAATCGCAGAATGACGGACACACCTACGCACAAGTATAAATGCATGGCTACGTGCTTAGCTACGCCGTAGGCTATGCACCCTACGCAGGAGTATAAATGGGCCTTTATAACACATCCATGGTTGTGACAAAACCCAGTTTGATGTCTGCAGCACCGAAGTCACAGGTCAGAGCTCATTCACTTTTTGTTCTCCGACGCCAAAAACACACAATTTTCCACCTGGTAAAAAATTATCATCAATATCTGCTTAAAATCTTAAGGAATGTCTGCAAAAACAGGAGCATAGTGTTCATTACTTCACAATGTTTTTATATTTTAAACAGATAACCGTGGGAAGAAATACACAACAATTCAGGTCCAGTACAGTCTCTGTCTTTAATGGACGTCTTGTACTTTTGGGAATTACTCCCCCCTTTACTAAAACACATTAAAGTAAAGAAGGATCTTCTGTAATGGACCATTTTAACCCAGAAAGGTGGCGATGGGTGCACATGGGTGACTGCGGCTTCAGTCTGATGATGGTTGAAGGTTTGTTTAGACCTCTAAACGGGCCAGAACTAGGAGGATTTCCCTGACAGCTGAAATCTGCCATAATTCAATTTCAGCCCCGTGTTTCGGCGGCTTCCTGAAGACAGGGTGAAGTACAAACAATCACTGTTAGCCTTTTCCCCTCCTTCCCACCTCTTTTCATTTCCTCCCTTCCTCACGTCTGAATGGTGCAGACAGCAGTCCAAACAGCCCGTCGAGGGTGGAGAAAGGCGGGGTGAATGAACAGCACATTTCTTTTCTTCAGGAGGAGGAAAGGGATGGATGCAAACCAGCGGTGGGGAAATTTAAACACATAACATTTAACACACCAGAACATTTCACACATTCCTTCGAGCCCAAACGCTAACGTTTGCCCTCGTCCCCGACTCTGTGTGTTGTAGGAGAGAAATCATGCGCAAAATTTATTTTCAGGCGGAATTATCGTTTTACGCTTCAGCTGTTTCCATCAGCAGGTCCTCGCTGACTGAAACTCACTGACCTACAGTGGGTAGCATGGAGCGTCCTGGCAAGCTGCTTTCAGACGCACGTTGCATAATGAATATTAAGCTGATTATATCAGATAAGATATAAGATAAGATATAATGGCATAATTTGGACATGAAGAGACAAAGTTAAATGAGCTTGTGTGGACCAGTTGCTGCTGACAGTCAGGAGGTCAAATTCAGACTGTGATGTTTAAAGCTCATTAATCAATATTTTGTATACATCAAACACTGAATCACATAAATGCATATAATGTGAAAGGAAACACTTATGGTAAGAAAAACAGAGGGAACTCCCAACTTTGCAGCTTCATTGTCCTGTTTAGCCTCTTTTAGCTCACGGTTCAGTCTCGTTACTTCACACTTATTACTTCCATCTTGATATGTGAGAGAGCTCGCAGACATCCCTCCAGATCACTTTATACAAAGTCAACACATTTTCACTCCCAGCTCGTCACATTTGGATGCCAACACGTTCTCATCTCAATGCGTTATAAGTGACGCTTTCAGCCGATGTGACAAAGCGTAAGGATTTTACGCTAAAGGTGCCCTTCAGCGTCCGTATGAAACGCCCCCGTGTTTCCTACGTTGCAGCAACACAAGGGAGGCTAACAGGTAGGGTTAGCCGGTCGCCATGCATACATTCAGTGACTTGGGTTTAGGCGCTAACATTTCGGATGGTTGGGGTTAGGGTAGGGGCTTCGGGGGGGGCTGTCAACACCTTTATCACGAACGTAGCTAGCGTCTCATACAGACGCTTCTGGAGGAAGGATACCTTTTGCGTCAAATACCTACGCTTTGTCACTCTTTCTCAAATCGTCGGAATATGACGCCCTGAGATGAGAACGGGCTCTGGATACTTGGTCAAGACCCCTTGGTGTCGCTGACCCTTGGTCGACTTTTACGGCTTTGCAGTCATGTTAGCAACAATAAATATGCAACGTCCAGTTCGTCCATCCATCGTCAACCGCTTATCCTGTGTACAGGGTCGTGGGGGGGCTGGAGCCAATCCCAGCTGACATTGGGCGAAAGGCGGGGTACACCCTAGACAGGTCACCAGTCGCAGGGGTTGGACTCCACAGAGAAAGGCTGGGCCTACCGGGGTTTGAACCCACAACCTTCTTGCTGTGAGGCGACAGTGCTAACCACTGCACCACCGCGCCGCCCAAACTTGACACTTTCAAAATAAAAGTACTTGTTCACATGGAAAGTTGCAATTTGGTTACAAAAGTACTTCGTTAGGTTTCGGAAAAAGATCATGGTTTGGGTTAAAATAACTACGTTATGTGCGTCTGTTAACTTTTGCAAACTTAAATTAAAACATTCAATGTTGAGTTTGTTTTTTTTGTTTGTTTCACATGGAAAACGAACACGGGCATCTTGACTAAAAGTCCAGTTTCTGGTCCATCCGTCCACCCAAACCAACTCCTTAGTCAGACTTTTCTGTTACATATCCTACAACTACCTTAACCATTCAAAAGTGATGCTTACGCTTCCCTCAGTGCATTGAACTAAGACGCAAAGGTCTTAGCGGTTATCCTGCTAGCTACAGTAGTTTCAAACTTAGTAATCCCCCAGCTGTAAGAACCATATATACTTTACATTATGAAGTTGCACACCCAAATTTCACCTCAACAATATCCAGGTTTCCATCCAAATGTATTTCGACTAAATCTGCAAAAGAAAATGTGAATTTTCACTGAACACATGAGGCGAGAAGTAAGCTCACCAATATGTTTTGTGTGAACCAACGCCAACGCATAACTGATGCCAGACAGATATCTAGCTAAATATCTGGAGCCATCGGCCGACTCGAGACCCACATCCAACCAATGAGAGCAGGCAGCTGGAAGAACTTTAACACGCCCGTTACAAGACAACAAGTCGTGTTGTCTGAACAGCACAGCGATCTGCCAACGTTGAAAGTTGAGTCTTCACTGGGCTTTAAGGAAACATTAGCTAGCATACAGCCAGTGGCCTTATTTAGATATGCTGTAGCTGGCCACTGTGCATGTGCTGCTAGATTATATTAAGATATTGATGAATGACTGATATATTTATTTTGCTTTGCTTTGTTGCAGCGTTTGGTACCAATGCACGTCACCTTGACCGCCATTGTTTAACGCTAACAGTACCACTATAACCGAAAAGTCCAAGTAAGGAGGTGGTCGGGGTGGACAGTGGGCCACAAAAACGGACTTTCACCCAAGAGACCAGTGTTTGTTTCCCCTGTGAAACTAAAAGTTAATATTGATTCAAGGTACCTAACTTACGTAATTAAAGTCATGTAAGTAACATAGTTATTTTAAACCAAATAACTGTTCTCCCTCAGATTTGTGAAGTGATCCACTGTTTGGAATCAAATGTTTTACATGTTCTGACCATAAAGAGTTTAAACCACAATTAACCATCAGGTTTCTTCAACTTTCACTCAGGAGCAAAAATCAGCTTTTAAACTCAAAAGAAATAACGATTTGATACTTATCGCGATAATTATCGATATCGAAAGATATGAAACTTTTTATCGTGATAACATCTTTGGCCGTATCGTCCAGCCCTAGTGTCATGTGTTAATGTGAGGAAGGTTACAGGCTCCTCATCGCTCCACACAGATCAGATGTTTCTGACGTGAGCTACGTCGCACTTTGTTTTTCTGAATAACCCCAACAGTTCCAGCTCAGCCAGCTGGAAAAACTGTTTTGCAATATTTTGTCTGCTTTTCCCCTTTTTTAGTTTTTTATGCCCAAATTGAAAACGCCCATAAAAACAGGTGGATGGAAGTCCTCCCACTGAGAACATCATGGCGTTGTAGGACCTGACCTGTGTCAGCTCTCTCACCTGCCTGTTTTAACTAATCTTTGGTCCAGAAACCGGCTTTTTCTGCCACGTTTCTGAGCCAATATTCAGCGTATTCGTAGATCATCCAAGTCCACCGAGGCCGCTGGTCTCTCTTTCCTCGCTCTGACAGGAGTGGACAGCTGAGGGTAATCCTCCGCCCAGCAGATGCTCAGTGTGCTGATATGTAGGACATGCTCACAGGTTTGATCTCTCTCTCTCTCTCTCTCTCGCTGCATATGTAATGTGTAGAGCCCACGGTGTTTGGAGCCGTTATCCTGGGCTCTTAGACCAAGGCCCCGAGTCCCAGCGACCCCCCCCCCACCCGACACACACACACTGAAACACACACATGCAGCATCACTGACACCTCAGAGCTAAATATACCGCGAGTGACAGCGACAGGTGACCGGGCTCCTCCGCAGGCCGGCCAGCTCGGACGCAGGAGGTCACAGGGTGTGAGTGTGTGATTGTGAGTGTAACAAGGAGGTGGGTTGATGGGACGGAGGGGGGAGGTGTTTGAGCATCAGGGTCTGATGAGTCTAGACTACCTCTGCTCAGTGCGGACTGAGCTCAGATCCAAAAGCAGCCCAGTTCTGGGTCCCCCCCCCCCTCTTGAAAGCCAGCTGGTCTGGCTTAATGTCGCTTCTTTCGCTTTATTTTTAAGAAAACCCTTTCTTGTTTGATACAAGGGATCGACCGAGCAAACCCACAGCTGGAGCTGCTGGGGAACCTTCCAGGTGAAGAAGACAGAACAAAAAGCACCGGTGAGTGGACTGTGACGCGTGCTGATGGATGACGCGGGGGTGTTAAATATTCGGGAAACTCAGAACACAATTGGAGCATTGCTAAATGTTGGTGAAGGGAAGAAAAGATGTTCACTAGACTGACAAAGTATTTAAGATGGAAACTGAATGCTAAATTAGATGAAAGCAGGGAGTTTGTTTGTTTTACCACCTGGGGGCAGCGGAAACAAGCTATAAACTGACCTTATGAAGTTTTTTATGGCTAACGGGGAAGCAAACAGTTATTTACACATGCAGCACTTTAACATTAATTCATTTCAGTTGGCAAATAAAAGTCCAATATTCACTTTCCGTTTGCTTTTGGTTTAGTTTCCAGCAGCTCCTGAGGGACATATCTGTCTCTTCAGCTACTAAATGCTCCCTAACTGTGCTGAGCAGCTTGCAGACAGAGGGTCTATCAGTACAGCCTGACCTAATAGCAATACTACGCCGATACCAATATTGATATTTTGACGAGGATTCATTCAATTTGGTTAATTCGACTTTTGACCTGAAATCTAAACTCGCTCTCTTGTGGACAAACAAGATGTTTCTCAGCAACCTTAAACATTTCTCCTCCGACATCACTGTATCTGCAGTAGGCTAATGTCAGCCGATATATTGATCCGGTTCTGTTTATTTAAAAAACAGCTGCCTTCTGCAGCATAAAAAGCGCTGGAGAGAGCGAGCTGACTGTGAAACCAAAGCGATTAATCGGCTGAAAGAAGCTGGAACACTCGACTCTGTGATAGTTTTCTGTAGGTTTCTCTTTATGAGTGACCACTTTCACATTCTGCATAGTCTTTGGATCTATTGTTAATAAGAAAGTTTGGATCAGTGCAGCTTTAAATTAAGTATTGTGAGGCAGTGGTCAGTAGCTTGCTGTTGTGGGGGCATTACTTGTTGTGCCACGTTAATCAAATGAAATTTAACTTTAATTTTGCAGGGTGACTTTGGATTTTGAATTGTGTGTCCTGATTTGTGTTTATATTATTGAAGCTGGGTGCTGTGATTTTAAAAAACACATGTTTACAATTTAAATAATAAAAAAGGTTTGCTGGACACATTTTCAAATTGAGAGATTTCAGATTCAGATTTGCATAAAGTTTTAAGCAAAGCAGTTAACTGCAGATGTAAGTGAATGTAAAATAATTATTATATAAATAAATATGTGTGTGTGTGTGTGGGGGGGGGTAATCAATTGTTCTGTGCATTTAGTCCTTTTTATTCAAAGTGTATGTGGCTTGTTGGTTGGACTGATGGCGAAGGTGTCACTTTGGGCTCTGGGTTGCTGTGATGTCTTTTCTCGCTATTTATAGAATTTTTTTACAAACCAAACAATCGATCTGGAAACAAAGCCAGCAGATTAATCCACGTTGAAAATAATTGTTTGCTAAAGTAAAGAAAAAAGATTCTGAATGAGCAGTTTCACAGATTTTTTGGTGATGGCCTTGTGAAATCATGTTTTCCACAGACCCAAACAGTTTTATACGTCACAGTGTTGGGAGTTTATAGAATTGCTCAACTTGTGGTTTGTGTTTGCTTGTTCTTTGTTTTCTGCCTCCGCTACTTCCTCCTCTTCCTCCTTCTCTCATTTATCTCTCTGTGACATCCGCACATTACATTGTTTCTGCAGCAAATAGAAGACCACTGCAGGAGCCTAAAGCCTAATGCGTGCATTAAGAATTAAACTTAGATAACATTGCAGGAAACGTGCTCAGAAAGGTTTTCTGCTTCACACAGTTTCCAAAATAACTACAGATATTCTGAATACTTATTTACTTAAAATCTGTTTGTTAATGAATAACAAACAGATTCTATTTGAATTTCCGTCCGGATGTGTAGTGACACAACATATACATAAAGCTCACATTTGTGGTTCTGGATTTAAAAAGACTCTCCCCATCGATCCGTGTTTCAGGGCCTTGAAGTTATAAATGTTACTCATGCAAATTAAACACATAGTTTTTATGTAACGTTACTCATCCAAAGGGATTGTTCGGGGATTTTTAAGTCGGGCTTTATAAAGTACTTATACACAGTCACCGGCAGTAGATGGAGGTCAGGGCTTTGCAAACCAGCGAGCTGGAAAGAAGCTACGCAATGAACTGCTGTGGACAAGGTCAGCAACATATTTTAGCTACCTGAAAGAAGGCCCACTGAAAAAAAGTTTAAGTGTACACTTGGTGTTTAATATTTTCAGCACGTACATCCTGTGTCAGACGTTTATTTCCGTTCTGCAGTGCACATCCAAGTTTTACTGTTGAGAAAATGTAGATCCAAACCAAAGAGCTGCCTAATGGCAAAGTAAAGCAGTGAAAATATCCTAAATGTAGTGTACTCTTTAAACTGGGGTAGCAGGGTATACTGTTTTCAGCCTTGACACTGTGGCTAACTTTGTTGTACAAATATGGATTGTGCCTTTAACTTTCATGCTGCATGTTGCCAGGGGCGCCACTTTGTGTTGAAAAGAGGTGGGGACGTAAACGCTCAGATTAGAGGTGTGACGCTGCACAAGAAAAGCCGAGAAGATGTTTTAAGAGTATTTTGAAGAAATGTTTAAAGGTGTTTAAATATATAGTTGGGAGGTCTGGGGGTCCTCGCCCTGAAACCTTTGAGCATTACACACTTTTCTGCCCGAATTTATGGGGGAAATGTTTTTATTTAAATAAAGAGAAACACAAAAATCAGCTGGCAGGTGATCAGGTCAAAATATAAAAATATAATGGGACATTGTGCAGTAATCAGTAGCTTGTTATTGGACAAGGCACATTTGTTTCTTCTATATTTGAAATGCATAGCAGGTTTTCTTATTGTGCAAATAAACCTTTCTGAAAGCATTTTCATTTGTTATTGAACATTTGTTTTTCAAGCTTTTTATCAAAAGAGTTTAACAATTGCTTTTAAAAAATGATGAGGACGATCTCAGCCATTTCAAACAGTGGTGGGGACATGTCCCCAGGGTCCCCAGTGTAAATGACACCTGTTGGTTGGCTGTGGAGGGGCTCGGATTTCTGCACTACACTACTGGTTTTGAAAGTGCAATAAAACCAGAGATGACACGATTAGTCGATTCACAGGCAATTAAACTTTTTTGATACTCGGTTTAATTTTTTTTATTTCTGTCGCTACATGCAGCTTCAGTTTTGGTTTCAAATGTGAAAATCTGCCGGGTCTCTGGGAACTGAAGTTCTTTGGGTTTCAGACTGTTGTCCGGTGAAAAACAAAGTTAACCCAGGACCCTGAGAAACACTTTTCACGACTTGTTTTAGACGAAATGATTCGATAATGAAAATAACTTTTAGTCGCAGTCCTGCTGTAAACATTATTAGGGTAGAAGTGAAGGGATAATGTGCACTTTTAGTAGTGTCCACTGAGAGGCAGTGGTGAACCTCAGCAGCACAATAAATGTTTATTATCATAGTTTGGAGAGCGCGCGCGGGTTGAAAACATGAATTAAAACTTTAAAAAGGTGTCTGTCGCCTCTTTAACTCGGGTGTTACATTACTTTTATTCTGCTTTATTTCACGCAACGTGGGCTATTTCACGATCCTGATCTATTTCTTCCCTCTGTGTCTCTGCGCGTGCGATGGCACGTGTGTGCGCGCGCGCGTGTGTCTGTGATGATGCCGCCTCCTGACGCGTCCAGGTGCTCGCTGACAAACCTGAGGGGCGCGTGCTCCAGGAGACACACCGATGGACTGAACCGCTGGACGGAGACACGCAGAGAAAGTCACGGAGGACATGCGGAGAGGTAAGCTTCAGCACGGTGTGTGTGTGTGTGAGTGATGCGGGGAGTGCGGGCTGGACACGCCATGTAACGCATAAACAACAGGAAACAAACAGAAGCGGGATGAAGCCGAACCCACACATCCTCTTCCTCGAGTTTCTCCGTGGAGCTTTATTTCCTCCCCTCGCATCAGATTAGAGAAGTCCGGAGAAGTTGAAGCGCAGAACTTATTTCCAGTCTCATCTCTCTCAGCTCGCGCAGTTTTGACGGTCAGGTTGTAGTTTGGAGTTCCGGGGCTGCAGCTCGGGTAGCGGGGCTTCGTGCGGACCTTCACCCGGCAGAGACGGGTGGAAACCCTTGGGGAGCTTTTCTGTCAGAGACCACTGCGCCATGCGAGGAGTAAAAGTGCGACATTTCCACAGCAACACTTGGTAAGAGATGTTATAGCAGGAGAAAGTTTAGAACTTACAGAAACCATTCTATCCACTGATTCATCCAGAGCGTGTTTATTATTCTGAACCGTTCAGGGACTCTTTTAGAATTAAATTCACCCCCCTCTCGTCTTTGTGCCTTATGAACCCTCAAAATGCAGCTGAGTCGTGCTGCTGTGTCGGCATGTGAAAGCGCAATTCTACCGATCAGGGCCGGATTCAGCTATTTGGGGGTCCTAGATGCAGATTCAGGAATGGGGCTTCCTTTGTACCTTAAGCCCCACTCAGACTGGATTTATGTGTCATGGGGAGGTGGAGTGATTTTAACATTACCTGCGCTGGTCAGGGATTTTAATCTATATAAAGCCATCAGGAGAGCAAGGTGTGTGAAATCTCATCAGATGTGCTGCAAGTCTGCTGTTGTCTCTGCAGAAGGGTTTTAAAAGCTTGTTTTTTGTTTATAAATATGTACAATTATCCTTTGGCTCAGGAGGTGCAGCGGGTCGTCCACTCATACAGCCTGTTCGATCCCCGGCTCATCTTGTCCTCATGTGGAGGCGACCGGTTGATAAGCTGGTACTGTTTACTTTTTGGCAAATTGGCGCAATTAATAGAAGCTGAATTAGCTTGTTAGTGATACTGAAGAAAACCTAAAAACATGATGATTCTCAGGCAGGTTCTGCAGCGTTTTTTCTCTATTTTTAAGTGGAGGTTTCTTCTGGATCAGAGATAAAGATCCTCGGGAAGTGTCCGTCACATTAAATATGTGTTTCATGTCAGATCTGATTTGAGTTATTATGGCTCTGAGAAGGAGTGCGATTCTAGACTGAAATTCTCCCCTTCAGCTCTCTGCCGTGCGTGCAAGCATGTCCTGTGTTGGAGAACTATTTCTTTTTAAAGCGTCACACAGTGATGCAGTTAAATTGTTAAAAAAAAAAGGGCAAACGCTCCTGAACTGAAGCGAGGCCGTATCCCGTGGAGATGTTGTCTGTGTGATATCATTCACGTATGCTGAGCATGTGGTGCGGCGTCTGTGCCACAAAGTGACTCATCCACTGCTTATAGAGGGGGTGTCCCTAACCAGACCACATGCATTAGATCGAGTTACCTGCCTCGACATTACCGAGACCTTAAAAGGGACTTTAACCAGTAATTTAAATCTGCATTTGTTTGTTGAACTTAATGACACACTTTGAACTTTGTTGACACTTTGTCATCCAGCCCAACATGACGAATCTGCTTTTTGCACTCTGACAGCACACAGGTGTTTTGCAGATCAGCTGTTTGTCCTCCTGCTGACTTGAAAAGCCCCCTAATTTTGCCCCGAGGTAAATCTGTGTTTACGGGAATATAATCTATGAAGGATAACATGTCCCACCACAAACGCTAGTCTCCCACAGAAGAGCACAGATGGCTCGAACTTGAGTGACTCGACTTCATGGTCTTCCCCGCAGTAACAAAGGCGGTTCACAACACATTGTTTAGCCCCGGAGGGTCTCGGACAGAGGAGGGTTTTGTGCGCCGCTGGTTTCAGTTATTTCCCTGAATTTTTCCACTCAATTGACTTGAATTTACCATCAAAAGTTATATGAAACTTTAGTTATATGAAACAAAGAGTCCTCAATTTCAGATAAAGTAGTGAAAAGCAGAAATGTCCAGCTGTCATTGGCATTTTTGAACTGTTTCTTGCTATAGCTAATGGAGCTAAATTTAGTCTCCCGCTGTCTTGTTTTAGAACTCAAACCCTGTAAAAGGGTCTTAAATATGCACTTTGAAGGCTACAAACGTGATCTCATGCTATCGTGCAAAGCTAGTTGGCCAGATAGATCTAACATGATCCTGTTTGGATGCTTTGCTTCTGAACTCTAAATACTCATTTACAGGAGAAAAGGCTTTTAGGCTAGCTGTCCCCCCTGTTTTCTGTCTTTGTGCTAAGCTAAGTTAGCCAGCTGCTGGTTGTAGCTGTGATAATGCAGATCTAACTCGGCAAGAAAGTGAAAAATCGTGTTTTGCAAAACTTGTTATTCTGCCCTCTATTATGGCTCCGTAAGTTTCATCAGCTACATTTAGTCACAAATAAAGGCTGCAGCCAATGGTCATTTTCATTATCGATTTAATCTATAGATCATTTTCTTAGTTAATCGATCAGTTGTCTGGTTCATAAAACGTCAGAAAATGGTTTTCTAAAAATGTCGATTAGTGTTTCCCAAAGGATGACAAAGGATTTTGTCAAAATAAACCAAAGACGCTAAGTTTCCTGTCATAGAGGAGGAAAGTAACCAGAAAATATTCACATTTAAGAAACTGGAATTCGAGAATTTTGCATTTTTTTCCCTGAAAAAATGAAACTGATTATCAAACAACTAATGATTAATCGACTAATCATTGCAGCTCCAACGATAAGATGGTTTGGCACCTTTTCCTTTAATCTTATCGATTGAGAGTTCGGTTCCGGGTAGGTCTGAAAAAGACTGGACAACGGGCTTCCTGAAACCTCCCTGAGCGGATCACATGGTTCCTTTCACAACTGTCCATCCACCTCCCGTCTGGGTGCCCCATGCAGGAGAGCCTGACACCCTCTCCACCCTCCACCCGCCCCCACGCAGAGATATGCAGAGTGTCCTGCCAAGGAATACAAGGGCACCGCCGCGCGTCACCCATCGGCTTCTGCTCTCTGCCGCGTGGACACAATGTACGGCACATATGCAAACAGGCGCACGCGTTCACAAAGCCAAACTCTTTCGCTTGAGGTTCGGCGTGGTGCAAAGTAATCGGCGAGGGGAGCAGCTGAGGACTGCGTGAGATGGCTGATTTCCATCTCTCTCCCTCTGAAACAGTCGCTCTCTCTGTCTGTGAACCAGAAACCCGTCGTATTGTTGTTGGAGGGAAGGGGGGGGGGTAAAAGTTCAGTCTTTTATTTTTGGAGTCCGTCTGTTTTACACTGGGTCTATAAATAGCAGGGAGGTTTGTGCGGGTGGGTGTGTGGAGGGTGCGTTTGGTGGAGATCTGCTGTCAACCTGGAAAAGATCAAGCGGTGCATTAAATCACACCTACGGATACAGCGCGCGCGCACACACACACGCGCGTTATGATTTTTATTTAATGCAATCTTCCCTCAACATCACAGCTCAGTTCGACTTAAAATTCCCTTTTTACGACAACATGCTGAGTGCGCTCGTCTGTGAGTGCTCTAAATTTAAACCGTGTTGATCCTTGTTGTACTGTTTTCCTGAAGCGAGTTCGGCTCACAGGCAGCGTGACTCAGACACTAGATATTCATGTAATGCTCTCGGGCTGGCGTGTTGCTGCTCGCCGCAGATGATTCTGATAGTATCACGTCGCTTAGAGCTGTCAAAGTGTTTTTGGTTTGTTTTGGCAAAACACATCAATTATGTTCATATTCATCCACCCTGGAAACGAAGCAGCTGAAAATACCAGAGGAGGTGGAACAAATACGCTGAAGTTCATCAAGGCTGCAGCTCAGGGTTATTGGCATTAATTGATCTGCTGCTTATTTACTGGAATCAATTCTTTGTAGACTAAAGAACTAAATGTGGCATAAAAGGAACTACAACTTAATCTCGTTATGCAACCCTGTGTTGTAAAGTGATAAATAAATCTAAACTGAAATGTCAGAAAACTGTCTTTAAATTGTTGAAACAGTGATAAACCAAGATTATGAAATTTACCATCATCAGAAAAGCGTTTGAGAGTTTGGGGACATGTCACGTGAGGCTCGTTTATGTGTTTTGACGGGAGAGGGTAATAAAAAAACTGGAATCTCCCGTGAAAATCAGGAGCGTTGAGTCCAAGATAAACACACTTACTGCTGGTTTTGTTCGTCCTGTTAGGTTTGTTGACAAGAAGAAAAACATCTAGAATATAACCAGACTGAATCTTTTTCATATTTTAACACTGGTCGCTTTGCATCTTCAGTGGATTCTGTCACAAATGCAACAGAAGAAGAAGAAGAGCGACTCACATGTCAGTGTCCGTCTTGAGGGACCTCTGCGACCTGCAGGGCGAGAATCACAGGCAGCGACAGCCGAAGCTACTTTTTGGGAGCCTAGCTAGCTTGTCCGTGTAATTTAAACCATGCGAGACAGTTAAGGACTAAATGTACAGAGATGCAAATATAGATTGTCGCGACTGAGGGGACAACGGAGCCAAGATTGGCCAAGAATCGGAGCAGTGGACGCCGTATTGCATTCTCTCTACCGTTGTGACGAAAAGAGAGTCAAGTTGAGGTGGTTCATGGGTGCCGGCGCCTGTCTTAGTGAGTTCTAGGTACGTCCAGCTGGGGAGAGGCCCCGAGGACGACCCAGGACCAGTGTGAGGAGATTAGATTGTGGAGGATAGAGCTCCACACTGGTCTGGGAACGCCTCAGGATCCCCACAGTCAGAGCTGGTCAGTGTGGCTGCACCTGCAACACGACCCCGGATGAGCGGTGAAGGTGGATGGATGGGCTGTAAATAGATCGAATGGCCTTTGCTGAGGTTTGAAACAATCAGACAGATAAAACATTAATCATTCGTTGATTCAGTGGAGAAACAAATGCCAAAAATTTGAATGGTTCCAGCTGCTCAAATGTGAGGATGTGCTGTTATTCCGTGTTTTACATCAGAGTTAAATGAATATTTTTATTGTCGGTCAAACACTGAGACCTTGGACAAAGTATTCACCATTTTTAGCAATCATCATCAGAAAGCAATCATCTGTTGCAGCCCAAGTCTTGTTTAATAATAATCTTAATGTTAATAATGATGATGGTGTTTAAGAGATGGGCGAGATAAAGCCAAACGGTAACATTTGAAGAACTGGGCTGGTTTGAGAGGAGCGCCGCAGTGGGAGCGAACACCTTAGGTCTCCAGTTTCAGTCTCCGTTTCATCCCGTGTGCCCGGCGGCCTTCACCTCCTGAAATCCAGCGCGCCTTTCCTTTCTTCGCCCTGCTGTGACGACGACCCGCAGAGCTGCCAAGAAGACCTGCCATGTGTTTGTTTGTGTGTGAACATCCAGTTAACTCGGCGACCCGAGCTCTTAATCTTCAGGAGCAAGACACGGGTCACGTGGCACGGGCACGCTTTCAGACGCTACATGCCTGCTCGTCTTTAATCCAAACCGGCAGAACAACTTTAACTAGTATAACACGTAGTTTTCCCCACTTGTGTGTGCTGCACCAGAGATTAACAAAGGATTTGTTGATAGAGTATATCACATTCCTCTGAAGCGGGACGGTAGGCGACTTCTTCTTCTTAAACGAGGCCGATTGGCTTAATGCGAGGGGTCAGAGTGAGAGGTCAAGTGTCGGAGTTAAAAGGTCAGCTGCTGGGACTTCTGTCTGAAGAGAAAGTGTGTTTTTGTGTGTGTGTTGCTGTTTCCACATGGTCAAAACTTCATCACGCACGTCATGTCATCCGCTCTGAGCAGCCTGCGGCGTGGGTGAAACAGGAAGCCAAATGTGGACATGCCTTAAAGGAGAATTCTGATTTATTACAACATATTTTTGGTTAAGTGTAATTTATTGGACGAGAGAAAAAGATGTATAATCAAAGAAATAGCAAGAAAAAGTTTGTTTCATCTTTGGTTTTGGTGTCCCTTCGGCCCCAGCAGGGCTCTAACAGGCGACAGAAGAACAAGGCACATACAATAACAATATATACATTACACTTTACAATGGCTCCTTGAACTACTATTTACATGATGCTTCATACAATTTGAATACACATTAATAAGTAATGGGATGAGCGTAGAGCCTGGTACAGATAGCAAGCACGTCCCTTATTGTGTCGGGACGCCTGTATCTTAGTTTTGAAGGTGTTAGTTGTGCTGTAGCGTTGGGAGCATCTGGGAGCACGAGCACGGTGATCAGTCAGACGATCAGACAGCTTGGAAACAGTTAAGGTGGTTAATCTACATCACTTCATTTCGAAGCAGGAAGTCGGCCTGTAATCTGCGATGGGCCGGTTTGTTCTTCGTCTTCAGTGTCTCGTCCGCCAAAGCTGGAAAATCATCCATCTCTTAGGGCACACCGAGACAAGAAGAGAAGGGGCTTATGGGTAACCTCAGGTGACACAGCCTCGCCGGACGATCCGACAGACACGCCTCCCAAATCTCAGCAACGTGTAGAGCGCACCTGTGCGTCAGGACGAGCTTACTGGTTGATCCAGCGTCCTGTTCCAGCATCAGACTGCTGCTGCTGATCTCCTGGCAGAGCAGGGGGAGATAAAGCCTGGTCAAGGCGTTTTAATATCGCTGTCCATCTTGTTATTGTCTTGTTGATACATCACAAGTAGGGAGGGACGTTTATTTGTCACACGATAACAGGAATTATATAGTGAAATCGCTGTGCACCATTCAACTAAACTCTAAAAACCACTACATTCTTCTTATCATGAAGCACCAGGCAATAAAACAATTATCGCAATATCATTTTCCTCAATAACAATATGATAAATATTTAATATATTGTCAATGAATGTTAAAATAATAATAAATAATAATAATGATAAATAAAAAAAGATTTTATTGTTAATTTTTGAATGTTCTGCCTCAGATTTGTGAAGTGATCCGCTGTTTGTTGTGACCATAAATAAAAGTTTAACCACACAGTTAAACATCCGGTTTCTTCAATTTTCCCTCAGGAGCAAAAATCAGCCTTTAAACTTTAAAGAAATAATGATCTGACATTTATCCTGATAATTATCGGTAATAGTATGACTTTTTTTTTTTATCGTGATAACATTTTTGGCCATTTCCCAGCCCCATGAAGCAGACTGTATTAAATCATCTTGGCTGAAATGTGCTGTGTAGATACATTTTATTAATATTATTGATGACATGAGTTTCCCGCTTGCTCGCTCGTCCCGTCTCGACTCCACCCAGAGAGGAAGTTTTCTGGCGAGCGGTAAAAACAAAATCCTTTCTTCAAATGTGGTTTCTCAAAACCCCCGTAGAGGTTTTTTATTTTTATAGCATGATGATGAGCCAAACTCATCCGTCTTTATTTGCATTCTGACAAGCTCGGTTGTTTCACTTCCCCCCTGAGGGCACAGTAAACCCCCAGAGGAAGCTGGGTTTCTGGGTGTGTCAGGGGGATACAGCAGCAGCAGTGAAAGGACGGGGGACATGCGAGCAAACAGACAATGTGCTGCCTGTCTCTGCGTGCACGGCGGTTACGCTCTGCATTGTAGCGTGACGTGACACCCGCACGCAGTCCACTTCTGGTAATTAAAAGCGGCGTTCATACATGTTTCTGTTTTGAGTTTTGTTTTGCTTCTGTTGTAGTTTTTCACAGCTGTGGAAATGTGTAGATGTTCACACGCAAGCTCTCCAAGCGTGACACTGAATCCTAAAACCAGTTTGTCCTCCTCCTGTCAGCCGTGTGTTTGTTGGTGTGACTTTGTGATGTTTTTGAAGCCCAGTGATGATGTTCTTGTCTTTTTTGCAGGAGCCAGCAGTTTTGGGATTGAAAAGTGAAAACGTGCAAGCAGCTGGAAGTCAGTCAAAGTAGCCAGAAGAGAAAACGTTTGTGGGGAAAAAAAGAGGATACATAAATAAAAAAATTCCGCCAAGATGGGGAGAAAAAAGATTCAGATAGCGCGGATCATGGACGAACGGAACAGACATGTAAGTATACTGAAGACCTCGAAATGTTTACGTGTAACGCTTCAACACAAGTCTGCAGCAGCACAAGCTTAGAGATTAAATGTGCATCTTATTCACCTGATTAAAATCGCTAAAACATTTCTCACGTCAACATCGGTTCTCAAGGTGCGTTCAGACAGAGAGAGAACCTAAGTTTTGCCTGAGCAGCAACCTCCAGGGCTGAGAAATGAAGCCACATCGATCCCCTTGGACCCCACGCGTCAAACAGCAAACATGACGATGGGAATTTGGCATTTTTGTTGTGTTGTTTAGGAAACAGAAGTGACCAAATTTGGATGAGTGGGTGGAGCTGTGTAGGGTATGCATTGCTCCGCCTGACAGGTTGCAGTGCTTTCTGGTCTATTTTCTTCTAAATGGGACCATAATTTACTAAATGAACATCATGTTGTGTTGAAGAAGACTTGAAACTAGAGACTGAGACCATAAACTCATCAGGAAAGTGTTTACTGAGGGAATAAATCAGCTGAGAAGTAGAAACATTTTCTCATAGACTTCTATACAATCACTTCTCTCTGCAGCCGGTGGAGTCGCCCCCTGCTGGCCGTTACAGAGGATGCATCTAGAGGTTCCTGCTTGGTTTTTACCCCAAACAAATAACTGTTTGTTAGCTGTAAACTAGCTAGTGTTTGTGTTCAGCTCAGCCTCTTGTCTCTGTACATTTACAGAAAAGATTAATAAATAAGAGTAAGCAGACGTTTAAAGACAGAAGTCTTCTCATCGTGATGCAGCTACAGAGGTTAAAGGGGGGAAAAAAAGCTTTGTGAAACCATAAAAATAGTGAGACCAGCTGTCGCCCATCTTATTTTGGCAACTTTGGATAAATCCAGCAAAACACCCTCACATGGGAGCAAAAACAACTTGTCTTCTATGCGTGTGCACTTGTTACACATCACAACATTGACCGCAGAATTTGGTATCTAATAAAATATGAGATTGATGAGAACATTAATTCAGAGGTTCACTACAGAGAAGGGGGGGGAGGCAGCATCTCTCTAGTCCGGTTCACAGGAAGTAGGCTGTGGGTTTCAGCGTGCCATTGGCTGCTATTTCTGTTCAAATTTCTGGGCACAGACGCTGCGTCCTCGGCTTAGTGCCGCCCAAGACGATTGTTTGAAGTAATATAAACAAGCCAGAGCGTTTTGTTCCCTCCTATACCAGAATGGTATGATAGTCTGTTCAGAAAGACCTTTCTCCAGCGCTGAGGGTGGAGGTCCGGCCGTGCGGGACTTGCATCTCTCATCTTTAGCATCTTTAACAGTTTAACACTTTCATACTCCTCCTCTCGTGGAACAGGATTTAAATATCACGAGGGCTCTCTCTCCGCAGACGTCCTGTCATGTTTGAATAAAGCTGTAAGAAACGTTAACGTCCGAATGACAGATAGATGAAGCCGGCAGCGTTGCGCATTCGATATCTGTAAAGGGCTTTAGACCCTCCCAGTAAACCAGCCGCATGCACAACACACGGACACACTGTAGTTCCTCAAACCAGTGATTCATGTCATATGATTCTCACAAGCTGAAGTGTGAGTCTACCAAAGCCTGCTAGCTCTGTGCAAAAGATATGAGTAGCGAGAGCTGATTCTCAATGAGGCTCACATACAAATGCACACATACGAACACACACAAGTCTGGTCTGGGGGAGCGGTTCCTCTCTTCCTGTTATGACAGGAAATGCAGGCCCATATGCTTCCTGACCTCCAATACAAGGGCAGGATTGACCTCATCACAGTCCTTTCCTGGACTCTGTGTGTGTGTGAGACTTTATCTTTAAAGCAGCAACGAGTGTGTTTGTGAGGTTTAGCTCCTTTGTTACAATTATATAGGGTTAAAGGGGAAACTACAGTTTACTACAACTTGAGTTTTCTGCTTATAATAACATCATACTTGATTGTTGCGATCATTGAACGCAACAGTGTCGCTAAAAATAGGCCCAACAGGGCAACAAACGCGAGCAGACGGGTAGGAAACAAACCTTCAGGTTAATCAAGCTTATTTAGGAGAGAAAATAAAGGTGAGCAGCAAAATTATGACCCGAACTGTCCGTTATAAACATCCATCACTGACTCATTTCCTGCTTCAACTTTGACCTACTGTATTTATCGTGGTGTGCAGACAGTTTTCCTGTGCGATAAAGGATTTTTACAAACATCTCAGGGGCACTAACTTTCTGTTTCACCTCCAAATAAAGTGGGTTAAATGATCTAGAATCAACGTTTGGCTTGTTTGCAACCTGCCTGCTCATGTTTCTTGAACTGCTGAACCTATTTTTAGCTGAGGAATCAGAACTGATGCAAAGATAAAGTCCAAGTTGTGATTCACAGTAGGTGCTGTCCGTTTTCTATGTTTCCTACAGTTTCAGGCAGCCATTGGTTTCCATTCTTTTCAGTGAAGTATTAAAAATCAATTCGCGGACTCTTAAAAAGAAGTTGTGTAATCCACCACAGTGAACATCAAGTCTGCATTTAGTTACATTATTTATGTGTGGTGACGTTGTTTTAAGTGCAGATTGATTTTTACAGTCTGCGCTGCATCTCCTCTTACTGTGCTGAAAGTAATGGAAACAAACGGTAGACACAATACAGCCAACTTTAAATCAAAGTGTTGAACTAAACATTGACCTGATGTCAGAGGATCACCAGAGTTATTTCAGTTCATCCTGAGGGGAACATGAAGGTCTGAACCACATTTCATCACAACTAGAGCTGGACGATCTGATCAAAAATGTTATCACGATAAAAAGTCTCATATCTTTCGATATCAATAATTATCGCGATAAGTATGAGATCGTTGTTTCTTTCAGGTTTAAAGGCTGATTTTTGATTTTTATAATTGTGGTTTAAACTCTTCTTAATGGCCCTAACTTCTTTTTAGCCCCAACACTTGAGGCCAAACAGTGAATCACTTCACAAATCTGAGGCAGAACATTCAAAACAATTATGATAAAATCTTTGTCAACAAATGTGCACGAGTAAAATTAAATGAAAGCTTTTTTTCAGTGCTTTTTCCTCAACAAAATAAACATCTTAATAAAAAATAATTCCTTATTCGTGTGTGATTCAAGTGAATAAAATCCAACATTTGTTAAATAAATATTTAACATTATGTTGTTTTGAAAAAAAAAATATTGCAATGATTATTGTTCTTGTTTTATTGTCCAGCCCATAATCACAAACCATCCAATAGTTGGTGACATACACTACCGGTCAAAAGTTTCACAACATCCCCATTAAATAGTGCAAAAGTAAGCAACTTTCAAGGCTTCATTTTCTTCCACTGCTGCAGAATAACCAAAGAAGGTAAAGTTTAGGTCAACAAAACTGAGAAATAGTGAAATTTCAGATTTGAAACACATTTCTACAGTAAACACCTTGGAGAACAGCCTGTTAATACACCCTCAGAAGCTTCATTTATACAACATTATATATATTATTAAAGAAGGGAGACAGAGCAGCTGGTTATCAGTTGATCCTACAGTGAAATAATGAACAAAGGTCATTTAATTGTTTATTTTATGTGAAAATGTCTGTTTTGGTGACGTAAATGTTGTTTCTAGTTTTGGCAGTTTGCTGCTTACTTTTGTGCCATTTAAGGTTTTTCACTGGACTTGAAGTACTTACATTTACATACAAACTAGAAAAATGGGGGGCTGTTATGAAACGTTGGACTGGTAGTGTATTTCACCATGAACCACAAATATCAACCTCATGGTGGCGCTAAATAAAAGGTCAGAGGATCATCAAAATCAACAGGATTCATCCTCTGCGTGTTAGAAAAATCTGTTTCGAATTTCATGACAGTACGTTCAAAAGTTGTTGAGATTTTCCACTAAAAGTCAAATATGTGCCAAAGTAATGTCAGGGGATCATATTAAGGCGTTAACCTCTGGGGACCATGAATGTGTACATTTCATAGCAATCCGTCCAATAGTTGCTACGATATTTTTAATGGAGAGAGCCACTAGAGTAAAGTCTGATCTGATGTAGTTTCTTTTCTCCATCTTTACCTTTCTCTCTCTTCTCTCCAGGTGACTTTCACCAAGCGCAAGTTTGGTCTGATGAAGAAGGCGTACGAGCTGAGCGTGTTGTGCGACTGTGAGATCGCGCTCATCATCTTCAACAGCACCAACAAGCTGTTTCAGTACGCCAGCACCGACATGGACAAAGTTCTGCTCAAATACACCGAATACAACGAGCCCCACGAGAGCAGGACCAACTCCGACATCGTGGACGTAAGTAACACACGCACGCATATATAAAGGCGTCACGGGGGAAACATATTAGTCGATCACCGGAAACCGTTTGCTGAGTCGTCTGTGATCTTCATGTTTTGGATAAAACAAACTGTAACTGACAGTTTTTTATTATTTGAAAATGTTTTTATAGACAAAACAATTAATTATACATACTTCCTGGTTTTCTTAGTGTTCTGTGATCGTGACCTTGAATATTTTTTGGGTTTTGAATTAGCATCGGCTTGGACTCTTAGAAACATTACTGACATTTTTCAGTATTTTCAGACATTTTAGAGTCTAGATTTTGATCTAGCATGGATTTTGATTTTGACCTAGACTAGATCTAGTAATTGATTTATCACGAAGTAAATCAGCTTATAAATCCATACTGGAAACAATGTTTACTTTAATCTACCGATTATTTTTTCAAGTAGTTAATCCAACAACACATTATTAAAGATAAAATGTTATTACTCAATATAACAATTAAACATAAATATCAAAATTTAATATAATTCAATATTTTATTCAATCATCCTGAAAAAGAGACACATGAAGCTCATTAGAGCTCATTATAATAGTCGCATATCTTAAAATGACAAAAAGCTAACAGGATTAGCGGTGCTGACTTTCCGCCGTCTTGACAAACCGCTCCGTGATGCTTTTTCGCTTCGCGTGTTCGACCACAGCAGTTGTTCATTTCCCATTCGCCGAGCTCACAGAGCAGCACGCTGATTGGTCGCTGTCTAAAATACTCCCTAACTTTAGACACTTGAAGGCGAGCGCGGCCTTTTAGCTGCAGCTTGTTGTCGGGAGAATTCCTGCCTACGCCGGGTGCAGCAGCGCACGTTATGTGAATCGACTTATTTTGGGATCTAACGTCGATGAGTCACCCCAGCGCTAAATTTAACCCTAACCTGTTTTTTATTATATTTTCGATAAATGATCCGTGACTTGAGCCCGAACCGCGAGGTTTTTTTTTGGGCACCGCAAGCGTCGCCTCTTTGTCAGAACTGTTGCTCAGAGCCACAGCTTGGTTTGCAGTGCGTGAGTGAGACAGTACTGTACAGACTGAACCTTGTTCTGCCCAGGCTTATGTAATCGTGTTAGGAGAACACAACAGCAAGTGTAGGCCTCTGTGCGCGCTCACACTCTGTGGACATGTGCACACACTCGCACTCTGTGGTCACTTGCTAAGCACACCGTGTCATCAAGGTCAAATCTAAGCTGTCAGAAGTCAAAGACAGGCAGGAGTCATCTGTCAGATAAAACTAATACAGGTGCAAATGACAAACATTCCTTATTTGATGACAGCGAGAGCACGGCTGCACTTTTCTCCACATGTTAACAGTTAATAACAAGATCACACACTTGTGGACCCCTTCAAAGTAAAAGCTTTGCCCGTGGGCTTCGTGTTGAGAAGCAGACGTGCTGCTGTGTGTTTGTGAGTTCACTCTGTGTGCACATGTTCATGCTGGATGTGGTTGTACCTGAGCTTTTCCCTCCACGCGACCCTCCACATGGCCTCTTGGCCAGCGCCGTCAGAAGCGGGCTTACCCGCTCTCTAATCCCCTGTAATCTACCGCAATCCTGTTTAGCTCGTTACTATAATCTGTCCAGGCAGCAGCGTGTCCACACGGTCTGACCCAGCCGGGTTATTTACTGCTGCCACTGCGTCCACGTTTACCTCTGCATTAAATTTCCTCTCTCGCTGCTCTCCAGCTTCCTTTCCCAGTCTGTCCGGATTATTCTCCTCCTCTTGTTTTGTCCCGTCTTTTTGCTTTTGTTGCTTTTGGAGGGAAAGTGTGGCGTTTAGGTGCTTCTGGTTAATGAGAATATATCAGCAGCATCTGACTTCCTTCTACACAGCCTGAAACTTTTGCCCCTAACCTTGTTTCTGTTGACACAGTTTATGGCTCTTAAATATTAAATGGGTCGTTAAATCTCTGCAGAGGTTTCTAAATAAAACTGGAGTGACACCAAGAGTGAAAAGCGTCTGGTGGTTGTGCCACTCTTGTTTTAGTGACATATGCAAAGATCTACAACTGTGTGCCAGCAAGTTTCTCAATTAATCGATTAAAGCGTCTATAAAATGTCAGAAAATAGCGAACATGCCTTTTTATATCTTCCCAGAGCCAAATGCGACGTGTCTTTAAACTGCATAGGCTACATGGGTTGTATTGGCTATTTAAATGTATTTCAGCTGGTAATAAGGACTGATTGAGCTTTACTCTGTATTTTTGGCAAGTGCAATACTACAAAACTTCATATTGCAACTGGTTGCACAGAGCAAGCAAATATAATGTCATAATAATGTAATAATAGGCTAATTTTATTGCCTATAATAACATTTTGTCAGACTTCAACTGTGATTATTCTGTTACAAGAAACATTAACGTTTCAAATACATACCACAGACAAAAAGTGATGCTTATTTGCACGTTATGACCGTTTGAGATAAAAGCAGCTGTACTCATCTTAAACATGCTGAGCGCGCTCTGCAGAGGGCAAACAGCCAATGAGAGAGAGGAGCGAGTAGGCTAACGGACACCTTTTGCGATTTTTCTGCCAGAAATTGCAATTACGATTAAATTTTTAAATTTTGTTTTTTGAAGTTTTGCTAAAGTTCAGTATTCACTGCCAGTCTATTTTTGATGGAAGCCACGTGAAGCAGCACAGAGCAGCTTGAACCTGACCGGAAGTCAGACACAGAAACAGCAGAGAGAATCCGATTTTCAACATAAGACACACTGTGCAGACTCCTGATCGTACATCAACAATAAAAACAGTTAAAATAGATTAAAAAAAAGAAACAATTTAACTGCGTAACCATAGTAGAAGTAGAAAAATGAAGGACAACTGAACAAATAAGCAAAATCTGAACAAGTCAGCAAAACCAGACAGGCAAAACGCTCTTATTGTGAAAGGCTCCATGTAGCCTGCAGAAAGCTGAGCGGGCTCCCTGAGAGCTGTTATCTTTTCTCTGATTGGTGAGTAGGACCGTAACAGGAGGCGCATGGCGCTTGTGATTGGCGAGCAGATCTGTCACACAAGGATGACAACGGAATAAATTTGTAACTGCAGGACTGTTTAAAACGGATCTGCTGTATAATTAAACTACATTATAATCGGCGACGATTAGCTAATCGCGTTCTTTCAAATCGATGTGAAAACGATTAATCGTTCAGCCTCACTTGCAAACCTACATTGACATCACTGAAAGTCGTGCGCGTTGGCGTTCCACGAGTACACGTTGATCCAACCGTCGGATTAATGTGCGTTTTTCATTATCTATTAATTTTTTATCCTGTAAAATGTGAAAAATGCTCATCACAATTTCCCGGAGCTCAAAGTGTCATCTTAAAATAGCTTGTTTTTTCCAGTCAATGGTCCCAAACCCAAAGACTCTTCCATCTTAAATGACAAAGAAAAGCAACAAATCCTGACATTTAAGAAGCTGCAAATGTTTGAAATTTGTGCTTGAGAAATGATCGATTATCAAAATAGTTTGCAGTTTATTTTTTTTCAATCGACTAATCGTTGCAGCTCTGATATTAAGTTTGTTATGATACGGGAAAGGAAATGATTCACTGATTATTAATACAAGTGTCATGTCACTGTTGGTGTGACGCTGACTGCCGTCGTATGCGGCATGCGGCTCTCGTCTTTGTGTCCTGTGCTTATTCTTAGTGATGCGTCACGTTGAGACGTTACTACTGTTCGGCCGCCACATGACTCATGGAATCGGTCTTGTTCCACTGGAACATGCTGCTGCTGTGTGTCACATAAAGACAACCACACACCACTTACAGGCCTTTTCCACCGACATGGAACCGGCTCTGTTCTGGTTTACGCACCTCATTTTTGAACCGTTCTGAGCATTTTGACTGAAAAATAAATTGGTCCGTCACGTTCTTGTATTTTACTGAACGATAAGTCATTGTAGACAGCTGTCACTGCACTTCTCAACACTTAAAGGGTAACTTTGGTATTTGCACCCTGTTTCCCATGTGTTTGTGTCTATGTGACATTTTTAAAAACTGGTCCAGGATTGAGCGAGCGCACCGCGTTGTGACGTAATCCTTGCTTCCCGTCAAAGTACGTCCACCAAAGAGCTTGTTTTTGTCACTGACAGGCTCAGATTATTATTACAAGTGTCAAACATTATGGAAAGGACATTATGGGCTATATCGCTCTCGTCAAAGCCACCAGACTCCATTCACAAAAACAGGCGTTTTACCTCTCTGGTCTACTGCTGCCTTGAGTGGGTTGTTTGTGTTATTGTGTGACTTTGGTGTTGTTGAGGGCTGGACAATAAAACAATAACAATAATTATGGCAATATATTTTTTCAATAACAATATAACAAATGTGCAATAAATATTCAATAAATGTTTGACTTTATTCACTTGAATTACACACGAATTAGGACTGTTTTTTTACCAAGATGTTTATTTTGTTGAGGAAAAAGGACAGAAAAAGAGCTTTTACTTAATTTTCCTCGTGCATATTTGTTGAAAAAGATTTAATCATAAATGTTTTGAATGTTCTCCCTCAGATTTGTGAAGCGATCCGCTGTTTGGAATCAAATGTTTGTCACGTTATGACCGTATAGAAAAGTTTAAACCACAATTAACCATCAGGTTCCTTCAACTTTCACTGAGGAGCAAAAAATCAGCCTTTAAACTCAAAAGATATAACGATTTGATTCTTATCGTGATAATTATCGATATCGAAAGAAATAAAACACAATAACACAAAGTAACCTCCCGAGGCGTCGCTAGATCAGCAGCTCCCGCGTTCTAAAAGGTAAAATTACTGTTTTTATCGATGGAGTCTGGTGGATTTATGCTGGTTACTTTTTATTAAAAAAAAAAAGTCTCACTGTGTAGAAAACCATCAGCCACTTTTTAACAGTTGACAAGACACTTTTCACATCTTCAAGTGTCTTATATTTTTTCTGTTATTAAATATCAAAATTAACTCGCACAACTTTCCCCCCCAATATTTCTCGCCTTTTATCAGGGTGGTGTGGAGATTTGAGTGCACTAAGTTTAGAAAAAATGAGGTTAAAGGAATATTTTTACTGAATAATAACAGCTGAGGAAATGATTAAAAGCTCTGGAAAAGGCTGTTACACTAAATGAACCCTGAGTTAGGATGAAGTGTGTTTTATTTATTGTATTTTATATTTGTCTTTTAGGGTCACATGACCAGAAACAACTTATTATATTTACTGTACATTACGTCGTATATTAAACAGGAGTTAACAGACTTGTATTTAAGCTCTCGCTGTGTGTGTGTTTGTTCATACACATGGTACCAGTGTGTTTCCCGAGTGAGCTGATGGCGTTTGATAGTCGGCCAACGCGCTACGTTTAATCTCATTGCCCTCTGATTGGATGAGGAGACGGGTAGAAGTCTTTGTGATGCATGCGTAACCTCTCGGGGCAAACAAGCGGCAGCACATGGCCCGACATGGTGCCGAGGAGGCTGTGCCAGGGTCACGCTCGCTGTGCCAGAGTGGGCGGATCAAAGCTCGCCGCGTCGCCGCTTCTCTCTGATGGTGGGTAGAACAGCTCAGCTCATGCAGCTTTCTTCATGAGAGGGAGATGAGAAGATAGATATAAATGTCTGTATGTTAAGAATGAAGCTGGAGTCAGGGCGTTGTTGGCTTAGCGTAGTGTAAAGACTGGTAGCCTGGCTCTGCCCAGAGTTCATAAATAGGCCTACTGGTACCTCTAAAGCTCATTAATGAACATGTAAAACCGGGTCACAGCAAAGTTCATCCGCGTGTCCTCATGAAATCAGCGGTACAAGAGGCTGGGTGGAGTAAGCAGTGTTTCCGTTTCACACTGACATTTACAGCGAAGAGCGGTGTAATATGAGTGGCCGGATGGTGTACTCATAATGGTAAAAACATGCAACACGCAGCACATCTTGGCTACGTAGCGGAGGCGTGGGTCCGCCAACCATACTTGTGAAAATGGCGGCAGAGGAAGCTGCAGCAGTTCTGATCGTAAAATTGAAAGTGTGTTTATTTTTAATATAAGTGAAGTGAGCAAACAAGCAAGTAAATATTTTGGGGGGGTGACAGTCAAATGATGGCGACAGTGATCGGCCCGGTTACAGTTTCCAGTAAGCGCACAACGGCGGTGTTTGATTTGAGACATTATTCTATCAAAATTCACACACTATGAAGGTAAGTCCACGGTGTTCTGCATGTTAGCGTGCTAACGACAGTATCTGAATTCAGACACAGCTGCAGTGACTATTTGCACGGTTAGTTTTCAAACTACGTTAGCTGGTGAGCTGACTACCACAAGTCCAAAACCCAAAGATATTACATTTATCATTATGAAACAAAGGAAAAAAAAGAAAGCCAAACTCTGGAGCGTTTGCTGCGGTCCGCCACAATCCAGGACCGGAAACAGAAGGACCCTCTTCTTCAGGCTTTGTCGACGTAGGAACCGGTTCTCGATAGGGGGTGTAAATCACCAGAGGCCCCACGATATCATATCATCACGATTCTTATGTTGCGACCTTTTTCTCAACGTCGCATTATGTCCCCAAAGCAAAACCGTGTCAACGTCTATTTTATCTGAAAAGATTAAATTCTCTGTTTGTTCATCTCACTTTCTGTGGAGCTCAGTTCTGCGGTATTCTCAGAGTATTTTATTTTCGTGCAACACGCTTTGCAATATGCATCATATCAGGGACGTTTTACAGAGGAGACGCGCCACATTAAGAATCCGCTACAGAACTCTATAGGGAAAGTCCGTAACGCCAAAGATGGCGGTTATCCCGTCCCAGGAAACACGTTAAGCCAGTCGTGGGGTTTCACTTATGGAAGGGTCTGCTACGAATACTTAGTAGAAGTATAACTGGTGGGGGAAAACGCTTTTTAAACTTTTTTATTGGGGCAAAGTCATCAAAGTTTTTCTTAATCAGATTTTACTGCTGATTCTGTACATGCCGTCTTTATGTCCTGGTGACCAGTAAAAGCGCAGTTACGGCGCTCTCGGCTAGGAGCCTGGTCTTGTTAGTCCCAAATACCCGCCCGGAGGCGTTACCAAGATGGCTGCCGAGTGGCGGGACTTGCCTATAAGGACTTTGGTCACATCCATCTCCGTTGTCCCCTCCTTGCATAAAACTGGCGAACAAGAATTAAGTCCATACATTTGATTTAAACACGGACGGCGCTTTCCTGATTTTACTCCGATGCCGCCATTGTTTTATTACTTATATTAATACTATATCACTTCCTCCTGCACGCTGACGGTCACCCCTGCTGACCTCAGCAGAAAAAAAAAATCCACTAGCACTAAAAAACTATTGATTTTATTATGCTAGTACCAAAAAGTTAAATTCTCAGGTGCAATTTACATAATAAAAGATACTTGGCGTCCGTGTACCGAAACAGCATTGCCACAGGAAAACATCGCAACACTATGCTGTATCAGCCCCTTTAGCTCTGGATGCCCAAACCTACTGACTGGTCTGTGTTGGCCTCTGGATGAGAGCGACGAGAAAGAAAAGGGGAAAGTGAGTTGGACTGTGTGATAGTGAGTCCACCAATAAAATATCTGCCTGACAGGAATTTAGCAGAAGAGAGCCTCCTTTGTGTGTGTGTGTGTGTGTGCGCGCGCGCGTGTGTGTGTGCGCGTACATGCTACATAAGTACCAGCTTATTGTGTTTGTTCAGCCTGGGAACCTTGCTGCTATTTATAAAGCTGAGGAGTTCTGCATTCCTCACTTCTACTCTGTTAACCTTATTTTGCTTTGGCCTGCTCTGCGGTGTGTGTGTGTGTGTGTGTCAAGTGTGTTCAAGTGTGTGTGTCTTTATTGAAAACTTCATCTGTTTCTAATCTAAAACAGCGCGCACACACTTGAACACACTGACGCTCACATGCGCTCTCAGAGTGAGTCCAGTTCCTTTGTGTTGGCTGCCATCCCTCCCCGCTAAATGGCTGGAAACCGGTAGTGGTCTAAAAATAGCCCGGTACACGGCTAAGAATAGCCATGACGGGCTGCGAGTGTGTGTGACTGTGGTTTGCCTGTGCGTACGTATGACTGTGTGAGCCGCCGGAGGAAAGTAAAAAAGTAGGAAGAGAGGAGCAACTCAAGGCAAATCTTAGTTCCTCACAGCCTCCTCCTCTTCCCTCCATCCAGTCTGTGAATCATCACAGTGGAGATTTTAAGTCCTGTTTTAAAGCAATACTTTTATTATTTATCTTTTTTTTTTTCACACAAGTAGTGTGTCAAGCAACTATGTACATCCCTCCTGCTAAAGTGGTTAACTAGCAAAATCCACTGGTGAATTATTTACTCACAAACTGACTTTACTTGTACAGTGAAGGACAATAAAGCGAAGGACTGACGTACATAAATCACAGCAGCAGCACATAATTAAGATGCACAGCGGCCGCGTTAACGTTCCAGATGTTCCCCGACTTTACGATCATGAACGCTGCATCGCTCATGGCGGCGTTCCCAGCTGGAGAACGCGTTGCTGCCGAACGCGCAAGATCAGACAACACGGGACAGTTTAATACTTTCTAAAGAAGAGAAAACAGTTCTGTCTGTGTGTGTGAGGCGGCTAATCCGCCCAAAACTCCCTTTAAAATAATCAAGGAGTTTTGTGAGTTGTTGAGTTTGGGGGAAATATATAAACGTTGTGAAACGCTGTCTGCTACAAAATCGTTATTATTGAACCAACAGTAAACTCGGCAAACGTAATGCATGACGTTGTTCCTTTCTTTGCGTCAGTTTGTCCCGTTGTGTTGCAGTTCTGGCCTGCAAACTGCTTCGTCACTGAACAGCAAATCAGGACTTGTTTTCAGTGGAACTTTCTGTTGCTGCAGCAGAAACGTTCATTAAAAGATGTAGGCAATTTTTGAAAGCAGTCGTGACTGTTAATAAGCACATTCCTAAAACAACCTCAAGTTTAATTTAAAAGCTGAGAGCTAAATAAGACGCATTCTGTAATTTTGCGATTCATAATCCGAATAGTCGATTACTCGTTTCTGGAAACGAAAAGTTTGTTTTTTGAACTTTGAATCCTGCAAAGCTGCCATACAGGAGCCACAGAACTACAGTATAGGACTGGAAAAGCAGGACAATAGGTCTACTTTAAACAAACTTGGTAAGTTACAGTGGCTAACTGGCTAACTTCTCACCGCAGGCGCACAGATTTATGGGTAACAGGCAGCACTGAGTCAGCATAGATGCTGCCTTGCATTGCAGGTTGCATTGGTCAGGGGACACAGGAATCGAACACCATGTGTCTTATACACTGTCCCATCGCCATCCAACTCTTCTCTCCTGAGAAAAACTGTGTAGGTTTAGTTCCTCAGGCCGCATCTGAATGAAACGGTGCCTACTGAAATACACGAGTGACGAGGGGTCACAGGTGCACAGCGCTTTGGGTTAAGTGGTTATTTAGCAGCTGACTCTAAAATGTCCAACTGTCCCTTTTTTCCATAACAGACAATGACATGATGATGGAAGTTAATGCGTCTAAAGCTCTTTTCTGTTGCACTTTATTTCACCACATCTGATGCGTACTGTGGCTGTAAAATTCACAGGAACCTTCCTGGAAAGAGACATTTAATTTGGTACCAATGTTACCTGCTGCGCTTCCAGTTAATCAGTTTGTCTTTTTGTTTAGTGCAAAAAAAAAAAAAACCCAGGAAGGCACAGAGTTTAACAGATATGGAGGATGTAGTTCCATCTGCTGCCGGAGCGGTGGTAGTGGTGGGATGGTGTAAAAAGCTGCGTGTCATGTTCTTTGGCACACGTTCACAATCAGAGCAACTACGCACACACAGCGGTGCACACATTTACTCGTAGCTTCATCTGCTGTGGAAGTGGAGGAGGAGACCACCCACGATGAAGAGACCAGTGGAAGGAACTGAAATTGAAAAAAAAAAAAAAAAAAAGAATAAACTAAATCGATGGAAAGGAAAAGCAGCGATGGTGGAGGTGTGGACGGATTCTGGGAGGGCCGGGAGGGCAGCTGACTCCCTCCTCAGCTGTCTCCCTTTCCAGTCTCGAGTATCTCCAGGAAGCTGTTCAAACCACCTGCCACCACACAAACGCACAACCCGACACACACATTCCTGACCAGTTGTAGACAGACAATTATTTCCAAAAAAATTCATCGTTCATCGTCTACACAAGCGGTTTTCAACTCTTCACTCTATGAACCTGAGGGGTCACACCCTGATTGACGGGAGAGAAAAGAAGACTTGTGTTTAGACTGTTTGCTTTATTGTGAAATATTCAAATGAAATATTCATGGACATACAGACTCCGTCATCAGTATTCATACGTAGACGCTGCTTCATTTTTAAGGGCTTACAAGCCCAAAAAAAGGTTGGGGAAACTGTAAAGTAGGTTTTTAATCACAAACTTATTTCTATTTATTTATTTATAGTGTCTTTCAGCTCATTGTTTATATGTCCAGCCTACATCTTCTCGGAGAAGAAGCAGTAAAAAGGTGGAGCGTTTAGCAGCTGAACAGCTCGTTGCTGCTGCCCCCAAGTGGTCAAAAAGAGAAAAAGAAATTGCAAAATATTGGAGGTTTAAAGAAAAGATCTCCGTCCAGCTCTGTTCCTGGCTACACGGACCAGCTATTCTCTTTTATTGAAACAGGAAGGCGTGGGTGGACAGTGGACACACGGAGTACAGTGTGTGTTTGAAGAGGGGAAAGCGGGCTAGTGGAGTCAGCTTTGTGTTTTAATAGACGAGCCAGACGGACAGATTGTGAGGGAGGGATGGGAGTGACGAGAAACGCAGCGGAGGAGCAAAAAATAGCCTTCTACGGCCATCCCTCCAGGAGCCACGCTAGTATTGGCGGCGGCTGCCTCCCCCTCCTTACCCGGCGGACCCCCCCCTGCCCTCCCTTCTCTGTAAAGCCAAACAGGTGGACATGGCTGGGATGAGTGGGATAGCTGCACAGGGCCGACCACTGAGTGTGTGTGTGTGTGTGTGTTGTAGTGATCCAGTGACAGACTGGACTAATGTGCTGAAGCAGGACGCTGAGAGCCAAACCACATACTGTACAACACACACACACACACACAGTGGAAGAAGTACTTGGATCTTTCACTTAAAAGTACTAATATCACAGTGTAGAAATATTAAAAATGCAAAAATCTTACTTATGTCAAAAGTAAAAGTATCTATTTATTTTATTTCTCTCCGATGTCTGACGTGCACTTTATCGGTCTGATATGTACATATGTCCTATAATTTTGTAAAACCACCAAAGTAAAAGTACTCATTATGCAGAATGACCTATTTCAGAATAACATATATTATAAATTACTGGAGTAAAATGACTGTGTTCATCACTTTAATGTTGCAGCTGTTAAAGGTGGAGCTGAAAGCTTGTGGGTAGCTTGTCCCTGCCGGGATCAATAACATCTTAATCTGTAACTATCCATCAGAATTTATTTGTTGATCGCTTCTTGTATTATTCATCTGAGTCTGCAGAGTAACTGAACTTTTCTTTAAAAATATAGAGTAGGAAAAAGCACTATATTTGCCTCTGAATTGTAGTGGAAGTAACTGTACCCTCAGCACTCATCATCTGATACCTGCATGAGAGAGGCGATTTCACAACACTGAGATGAAGCTTTGGCTGGAGACGCACCAACATGTCTGATACGCTTTAATGTGTCGTCCTCAAACATTAAAGTCCAAATTTTTCTTATCAAAGTCTGTTGAAACGAGTGCGTCAGGTCTGATTGTACGTGCTGGGATCAATACTCACTGCTGTCTGACTGTGGACGTCAGCGGATGATGATGATGATGATGATGGTGACGCTGTCGTCTTACAGATGGCTGCTCTGATGGCGTCCTCTTGTGGTTGAAATAAACATTGCTTGTGTTTTAGTTTAAAGGATTCGTTCACATTTTTTATCTTTAAAACAAAACCGACTCTGAGATCGAATGTGTTGCAGATGAATTTTCTTTTTTCATGTTTCTGCTCTAAAGCCAGTCAATAATGTCTTGACCCCATGATGTATAGCAGTAAAAGAGCATCCACCTTTGTTTTACTCCATAAAGTAACACCGATGTGTTTGTTTTCCTCCGAGCAGACGCTGCGTAAGAAGGGCTTAAACGGCTGCGACAGCCCCGACATCGAGGCCGACGACTCTGCCGGCCAGAGCCCAGAGTCAGACGACAAGTACCGCAAAATAAACGAGGACATCGACCTGATGATCAACAGGCAGAGAGTCTGTGTAAGTTCACGAATAGGCCGGCAGTTTCACCATCTTCTCGGTGATGTTGACGCGGCCGACTGACTTGAGTTCTCCTGCGTTGTCCAGCAGGGTCTGCCGCCCTCCAACTACGACATGGGAGTGTCCATCCAGGGCGGTAACCCCAGCGGCCTGCTGTACTCCCACCCCAGCATCGGCTGCGGTCAGGGTAACCACAACCTGCTGCCCATCTCTCACACACACCTGCAGAGGAACAGCATGTCCCCTCAGAGGCCCTCCAGCACCGGGAACGCAGGTCTGTGTTTACGAACATGAACCCAACTCTATAATCAATCCCAGCGTCGTCTTCGGCGTCTGAACGTGTCCGTTTTGTCTCTGCAGGACTGATGGGTTCAGAGCTGACGAGCACTGTGGTCTCCAGCGTGGGTACGACTGCAGTTCATTTACATTCTTCCAGCCAGTAGATCAGACCGTTACAGAGCGCTTGTGACCAGTTAAACGTGCCGTTATTTGGGGGAAGAAGGGGAGGAGGAGAACTTTATTATTACACATATGTAATGAAAAGAGGTGCAGGGGGGGGCCTTAAATAGTAAGTGAAATATTCTTGTTCTGTTGGCAGATAATTTTGCTTATTTTAAGTAATATTTATTACTTTATATTTATTAATAATATTTATTTTGTTTTTGAGAGCTCAGTTTTTGCAGTTTATGACTCTGCAAATGGCGTTTTAAACATGTGGTCTGGAGGAAGATCAGGCTGATCAATGAAGAGTCAATTACTGATCATTCGTTCAGTATAAATGTCTGTGATTCGTTGCATCTTGACCAGCTTTTCTAGCCAGTAAGAAGTGATTCAATTAAACGCTGATTCACATCAGTAGAGCCAAAAAATGATTAGTCACCTGACAGAAAACTGTTGAGCGACTACTTTGATGACCAATTAAGTAATTTTTTAAAGCTCGTTTTAGCTTCTACACTGTGAGAATTTTCCAGATTTTTCTTCGTCAGATTTGATAGTGGACAGAATATCTTTGAATCTGAGTAATTTTAAGACGTCGCCGTGGGATCTAGGAGATTATTAGTCACTGTTTTCTGGCAATCGAGCAAATTATTAATTGAGATAATCAGTGGATAATGAAAGTGATCGTTAGTTGTAGTGCTGAGGGTGGGTGCTCACTTTGCACATCAAGGCATTAAAAGGAATATAATTAATAATAGAAGGTTGGTAAGTTGATAATGAGGTAAATATAAAAATATAAATAGCATCAATATTTTACTGCATGTGACAAAAGTGTAATGGACACGATTTAGCTAAAATATGAAGAGAATATTCAACAAGACACATAAGAACAAAAGGCTTTAAGATTTATAAATAGACCAGATAGATTTAAAAATAAAGAATTAATGGATAAAATTAAATCTTAGAACAGATAACAAGGTGGAATGGATTAAAAGTCCATAAAAACTGAGAGTATAACAGAGTTTTACACATTAGTTGCAGATTCTAATGAGTTAATATGAAGAGATCAACAAGATACAGAAGCTCATAAGATAAAATAACAGCAGTAAATAAATAAAAATGGATAAAATTAAATCACCATGTATCCTCAATAGTTTTAAAACAGCTCATCTCCACACGAAGTTCCCCTCGTCCAGTTGGCCCCCGAGGTCCAGAGGTGGATCTGTGGTGGATCCTAATGAAAGCCTGTGTTTGTCAGCAGGAAACGGCAGCTACAGTAACCACTGCACCTCCCCCGGGCTGCTGTCTCCAGGAGGCCTTTCCAAAAACATGCAGGATAAGAGTCCTCCTCCAATGAGCATGAGCCGTAAGCCGGACCTCCGCACTCTGATGCCCCCCTCCAACAAGTGCAACAACATGCCGACCATCGTGAGTGCTTTCGCCTCTATTCCCCCATCAGTTCACTGTTTGTATTTCCATTAGTATGCACGGAGGCTAATTTTAGTCTTTGCTTCAATGCTGCACTCCAGTGTGAGGATTTTGATCTGATGTTGGTAAGTAAACTCTTAAGTTACAGAGCAACACGCTGTCAGATACAGTCTGAGATTTGGTTTTATAACAAAAAGTGTATTAAAGCGTTTAGCCTGGTGTTCGTGTTTTGTTGCACCATTTAATTTTGAATCGACCCAAACAAAGACAAGTTGATCCTTGATCTCACAAATAGTCCCTTGTTGGTTCGAGTTGTCATTTTGCATCTTTGAGGCGTTAACGTCTTGTCTGTTCACTCTACATTTATCTGTTGAAGTTAATCCACTGCAGCAGCTCCGACCGCTGGTGTCATTTACACTGGGGACCAGTCTGAAATAGCTAATTTTGTGAAGAATAATTTGTTAAAAATATTCTGAAAAGTAGCTTGCAACAGTGACAATGTTTTGAGAAAGCTTTATTTGCAAAATAAGACACAGGGGAAATTCATGTTGGTACGCAATCACAGAGGAATGTAAAGAACATAATACAATAAAAGTAGAATTAGCTAAACTTCATAGATATAGAAATAATAAACACACTACAGACAATCAATATATGATAACAATAAGACATTATGTCAAATCTAATACATTCATAAATGTCTATTTCTGTGCAGTAGATGTGGTTTTGGCATCGTTCGACTGACATGGTGTGGATGTGATGGATGACTCTGTAGGATCCAACGCTGCAGCCTTTTGATGTGCCGTAGTTACCCGACCCGCAGTCATTTTTAATTCTTCTGTCTATATACTGAACCCCCTGTTTGTAGAGCTGCACAAATGTTGTGAATTGAGTTCACATAAACTGAGCAGAGTGACCCAATACTGCACTGTGATTATGAAAACACTGTAGGAGTGTCTTTCAGCCAATCACAGGACAGCGCTGGAGCAGAACACCGTATCAGTTTAAAGTGAGAAACAGCAGCTGACGTCAGCTCCTTCTGTTTTTCTCCTCTCTTTGCAGAACCAGAGAATAAATCACTCTCAGACCGCTCAGACGCTGTCCACTCCTGCTGTGTCCATCGCTGCTCAGACTCTACCTGGACAGGGGATGGGCGGGTATCCGTCCACACTCTCCTCTTCTTATGGCACAGGTACAACGGCGCGACGCTGCAACAGGCTGGGCGGGGGGCGGGGGGGGCATCATATAGGATCTGATTAATCAGGAGGTTTTTCTGTGTTTCCCCCCTCAGAGTTCTCCCTCGGCAGCGACCTGTCCTCTCTGTCTGGGTTTGGCGGTTCCGGTCTCGGATCAGTAACAAACTGGCAGCAACAGCAGATACAGAATCTTCAGCACTCGGCGCTCGGACACATGGGGTGAGCATCTGTGCGTGACGGGTACCATCGCCTGTTCGGCTCTTGGGCTGCACCTCCCCGACGCATTTCTTAGAAGAAACGTGACATTCAAGTCGGACGCCGTCGACCGCATTCCAGCACAAGTCAGAAAACCAAGATGGATGCCTTTAGCCACCGTTAGCTGTACTAGTTCATACGAAAACATTTCGCAGTATTGAGCACACACAAACAGCACAGCAACATGTCCACAGGTAGAAGTCGTACTTTGTGTACAGAAACAGGACAGTATGTTGCTGCAGGTCTCTTGGAGATTGAGTTTGTGAGGTTCTTCCGACTTTTAGGAGTCAGATATCCGACTTCAGGGGTCATTCCAGTAGAAACTGTCTGAAATTCTGACTTCCCAGTTCAAGTCGAACGCACCATTAGACCTGAAGCTCTGCGTGACGCTACAACAGCTTTCAAAACAAGGTTGATTTTAACGTTGCCAAAAACCCAACTTACTTGTAGTTGGTGCACCTTGGAGTCTGCAGGAGACGAGGGGTTGTGATGGAGCAGTGGATAAGACGCCTCTTGGTATGAGAGACCCGAGGTCGATTCCCACTGCAACACATCCACTAATGTGTCCCTGAGCAAGACACTTAACCCCTGGTTGCTCCAGAGGTGTGCGACCGCTGACATGTGTAGCAATTTAAGTTGCTTTGGATAAAAAGCTTCAGCTAAATAAGTAAATGTAAATGAGAGAGAGCAGAATGCAGTGAATCCAATCCAGTACTTATTATATTAGTAATGCAAAAGGAGTCATTAAACCTAAACTTCTTCAGGAATAAAAAATTAGATGTAGTGACTCTGGCACCTATTTCCAGGAAAAACACCTAAAAAATAACTAAATAAATCCGTAATCTCTCCTCAACCATCAGCCTGGATGAATAATTCTGGTCTCCTTTGAAAGGTCAGAAGCTAAGAAATATAAATCCATTGTATATTAAAACATATTTATTTTACCATTACAGACTACATGGAGATGAAATACACAAATCCTTGCCAGGTAAAAAAAAGCTATATTTTAATCCAATAAACCATCAAAACCATCATAAGGTAAATTAACATGCACCTGAATATCTTCTAATGTGATGAAAAGAAACTGAAAATTTACTGTTTATATGTTCACTTTTATTGGGAGTTATCTTAAAAACATTATTTCTCTCCATACAACCACGTTCCAAATAACATAAAGCTTCCAAAACATTGAAATATTGATAACAGTCCATATATTTATATGACCAAAAGCGCTCCCACCCGCAAGAACAGCGAAAATCGATCACGCCCGTATCGGGTCAGTCCGTTTCCAAGTAATAAAGACTCAAAGATGCACAAAATGTGCACATGATAATGTAAATAGTAGAAGCAGGGCGGCTCTGTTTCCATTTGTCACTTGTATCCCGGATAAAATCCAGATCAGATTTAAGACGCTTTAATTTAAACTCGTTCACAGGCCTGCATTAGCTCACCTGTCTGATTACAATCCGTCTTTGTTTGACATGAGTCACATCTGCACCTGCAGAATTGACACAGCGATATATCGCTTGATTAATCGGTTCACCTGGAGAAAGATCAGTCGTGTAGCAACTCTGAGATTTTCTTGTCTGCATTTTGTTTAAGTCGCCTCTCTCTGTCCTCTCCCAGGAACTTGTGTCAGACCTCAAACCTAAACCTCACCTCCGGTCATCAGCAGCTCCACATCAAGTCCGAGCCGGCCTCCCCTCCCAGGAACCGGAGCGTCGGCATGCTCTGCGCGGGCCTCGGAGGGGGCATGACCACGGCCGCCTACTCCAGCGCCGGCCGGGGCCGCAACGAATCGGGGCACTCCCCCGGCGACAGCGCGTCCAGCTGCGGGAGCTCGTACGAAGGCAGCGAGGAGCTCGAGGATCACCACGGCAATGACAGCTTCCTCCTCCGACCTCTGTCCAGCCAGGAGGAGCACCACAGCCCGTCAGTAAAACGGATGAGGCTATCGGAGGGGTGGGCGACATGATGGGAGCCGGTCTGCAGCCAGAGGGGAGGGGATGTTAGTAAAGTTACCTTATAGTATTATTATTATTATCATCATATTCTTCTTGTACTGAGTGGGTGTGCTAAATGTGTAATGTACGTGGGGGGGGGGGCAGAGTCAGACGCTGTCGGCCTATTTTATATGGATACGGTGATGTTCTGCTGTATTTACATCATGTACTGTAGCTAGACTTTCTACACTAGAGGAGCGACTCCTGGGACAATACGAATTTATCAAACTTCTAAGAATTACAAAAGTTAATCAAAGTGACAGTAATAAATCACTTGTATTCTCAGAGGAGGAACAGCCAATCAGATACAAGGAACAGGCCTGTCCCTGTACTTTTGTGAGGGGCCGTTTCTTCATGGTGTGGACTTATAGAGAAATCTTAACGCTACAGCAGACAGACAATTTCAGACAGTAGGTCTTCCATCAGTTTGTATTTGGACTTTTCCTGTTTAAATACGACGATGCCCCCGTGCACAAAGCCAGCTCCATAAAGAAATGGTTTTCCCCAGTTTGGTGTGAAAGACCAGAGCCCTGAGCTCAAACCCTGTTGCAGACCTTTGGGATGAACTAGAACGGGGACTGTGAGCCGGGCCCTCTCTTCCAACGCCGGGGTCTGACCTCCTGAATGAACGGGCAAAAATTCCAAAATACAAACTCCAACATCTCGTAAGAAAGCCTTCCAAAGAAGAGTAGAAGCTGTTATTGCTCAACAAGTCCGTGGCTGTGTTTGAAGCGGAAGGCGGCTGCCTCAGCGGCCGTAACAGACAGCTGCCTCAGGAGGCTCACAGTCAAGTGAAGGCAGCTCTGTTCGTTTCAAACAGCCTTCTAAGGCAGCACTTAGGCAACGTGTGACGTCAGCACGTCTTGCAGAAGAGATGCTAGCCTTAGCATACGCTAACTAGCTATTGAAAAGCCAAACGGCTAACAGACGCCTCAGAAATCTGACTGAACAAACTTGGTTGGTTTCAGTCACGGGCTGATATGATTGTTCAGTGTTTAGTTAGCGCTAGAATTTAAAAAAATTTAAGCGAGAAAACTACTAAAAACTTAAAAACGTATATTTGTGTACAAATTCGGCTTGTTTGCCCGCCATCTTGACCACTTTCGATTAGTGGCTAACTGGCTAACTTCTCACCGCAGCCGCACTGCTTTATGGGTTATAGTCAGCATCTAGTCACCATCGATGCTGCCTTCAAAACTGGCCGTTACTGGGGGGGCTTGGAGGCGTCTCAGGAGACAGGAAGAGATCGTTCGAGCCGTTTCGCACAGCACTCGATGCCTCGCCGTCCTGTTAGACACCTGCTGAGACAGCAGTTTAGCCCGTTTCCAACACAGCCCATATGTAGACCCTTAGATTTAGAACGGGATGTCATAAAAGTAATGTGTAGCTGTCCCAGTACTTTTGTCCAGGCAGTGTACCTTGCAGCTCATGCACTTTCTCCAGTAGCAATTTACTCGTGAAAAAAAACAAAACATAAATCTTCTATATTTATAATATGCAATAGGCATTAAATAAATAAGTGACAAGAAATTGGCTGAATTGGAAACTTCTTCTGCTGATGCATCAGAGACATCACACAGTAAGGAGAACTTAGTGTCACATTCACAGCGACAGTCAGGTCAAAACTCTTGATAAATTATTCTTAAAGTCTTTGAGTGAAGGCGTTTTACATTTGTCTCTCACCAAAATCCAAAACTTCTAGCAGTTTGATAAATCGCTGTCCAGGACGTCGTCTGATGCGAACATGTGCTGACAGTTTGTCGGTGTACATGTATTGCTTGTTTTGAGTGTGTGTGTTCCGGGGTGGGGGGTTAGTAAATAAGTGAGTAACATATGTTACATGCACATTCATGAATGTGTGCGACTAACAAAAAGTTTAAAAAGTGAAGACGTCTGGTACTCTGCACGGCGAAGCTACTGGTGAGTTTAATAACGTGGATCATTGGAGCCATGAGAGCAGGCGTGCTGGAGGCGGGCCGCTCGGTCCGCCGCTGCACACGCCGTGTTGCGGGTTCAACATATTCGCACAGTAAAACATATTAAACACATTTATATATATATGAATGTATGGAAGGTAAAGGGTGGCAAATACAAAGGAGGTAGAAAGAGAAGGAGGAAGAGAAAGATGGAGAGACGTAGCTCTGGTGAGAGAAATGGTGACTGGGGAGGTTTTAGTTCGAGCGATGAAGTTATTTGCAACAGGTTGCATAGAAAAGATTTCAGATTTCACTTGATGTGAAGACGCTTATCAGAGTTAGTGAATAATTTTCAGAGCTGTGTTAGCAAAAGTGTGACTTGCAATCCAGGTGTATAAAACTATCTTCTTACCTTATGAGTTTCTGAATATTTGAAAACGCAGAGTAACTAAACATTAACCACTACTGAATACTTTTCCTTTACAACCACTATAACACATGTGACACAGAGGCATTCACGTACACACAAACACAAATACTCAAACATGAATTAAATATAATCAAAGGCCCGTGCAGGATAAGAGGGAAGCTGAAAGTTTAAACAAAGACTCAGGATTACATTCATTCTAAATAATTGAAAACTACAAATCAAAAATAAGGGAAGTTAATGTCTCTTTATGTTGTTTTTTTTGAGTTGTGCAACTTAAAAAAAAACAAACATACATTTTAGATTTTTTCAGAGTCTGGAAAATTCAAATGTCCAATATTCAGGTTTTATTTCATAAAATTTTACGTCAATTAAAAAAAAATTGTTCAAGTTGGATTCACGTAAGAAGCTTAAATGTAAAATGAAATCCAAACTTATCATGTGCTACTGTCAGGTTTGTTGTGTTCAGTCACATGTTCAGAGAAAGAGATGAGCGACTTACTGAGTGTGCGAAGCTGGTAAAATAAAAATCTCATTTGGAAATTTACAAAACCTGAAATAACGTGGAGAAATCTAAACACATGAATTCAAACAGATTGCTTTAAAATTAGAATATTTCAATGTCAAGTATTTAGTAGTGGTTACATTTTCACGGTTCAGTTATTTAAAAAATTAATTATGGCCTTTACAACACAAGTTATTTTCCTATAAAACACACAGTATCCGTGTTTAACAAACAAAAGAGAGACGTCACATCCAAACGTCGCTCACGGCCTTGATACGCACAGAGAGGGCTAGCATGTGCTAATATTAGCTTTGCAGGATTTAGCAGAGTGAGGATTGCACTTCATTAAAGCCATATGCAACAGGACAACGATGCTTTGCTGCACAAAGTTGATAGTGTTATGTTTTTAGAGAAAGTTTATTCCTTATTATATCAAATCCATATTGTTGGATGTCTGCAGCTCTATTTAATAACAGTAATATAAAAAGACAGGAAGCACAGCTGCACGTCATTTTCTATTAAAACATTCAGGGAGATTTTAAGTCAGTTTTAAGTTTTACAACAAAAAAAAAAAAAAAAATCACATTTAAAGTTCAGCTGGTGTCAGAGCCGACGTTATGTCACAGTGACAATCTCACAGAGCACAAAGGAAACCGGCTGCTGTTTTCCAGGACACAGTTTCAAAGCAAATACTTTGTGGTGATTATTAAAATGTACAGTGGTGGAAGAAGTACTCCGATCTTTACTTAAGTAAAAAAGTGCCAGGACAACAAATACATCATTACAAGTCCGTCATTCAAAGAAACATTCTTCGGTAAAAGTACAGAAGTATTATCAGCAAAATTTACTGAAGGTATCAAAAGTAAAGGTACTTGTTCTGCTTTATTATTCTTTACGACACTGTCAGCTACTTTTACCTGCTTTATACGCAGTTAACTTTTTTAGCCCAGTGGCTAATCTGTGCCGCTTCATTGGATGATTTTCAATTCTTTAAATCATTAATCGAAACATTAACAACTGGAGAAAACCTAATTAATCTAAATTAATTAATTAATCTTCAAATCTTATGTTTTCTGATGTAAAACCTTAAACTGAAACTTCTGCTGTCAGACAAATGTTGATGTGGAGTAGAAGTTTAAAGTTTCCCAAAATTGTACTTAATTATGAGACTTGAGTAAATGTATTTAGTTATTTTCCACCACTGTATATTTGTGCTGTAACTCTCTAACAAGGGTATCGTGGACATTTTGAATCATTTGTGCCTTGTACCTAAAACTGGGTCTGACACCCCGCCACAATAAGAGGATGTACAGAGTAGCTGAAGGACTGCTGACTGATGCCCACAGGTTTTATTTTCTTTCAAGAGGCAGAGAGGTGGCTGGGGGTTGTACACATTTGAATATTTTGTTTTAAAAACTGTATATTTGGAGCTTAAACCCTCAGCCACAGTCCCCTGTCTGTATGGGCCCCCTTTTAAATCCAGCGGCTAAATTCACCGATTTAAATCCCCGTAGCTGCTTGAGTTTAAAAAAGGAACTGCCTTTTAGTTAGGAACTACAAAGTGATGTCTGTTGAAAAGGGCAGAGCCCAGATATGTTTTCTTCTGCACTCTTTGATGGTGACCGCGTTGTCTCTGGAGTTGGTCGGCTTCCAGCTCGGATTCCCTGCGCCGCAGACCCCGTCGGTAAAACAGAGCTGAAGGACAGGAGAGCCAGGAGCTCGTCCTCAGGCTCCAGGTGGAGTCGAGCGTGTGCAGGCGGAGGTGGTGGAAGGTCGAGTGTAAACTAACCAAAGTGTGAAATACCCTGTGTATTTGTGTGTTTGATTTGATTCTTTAATAAGTAACTGCCTGGACTTTGTCAAATCTGTACCTCAAACGCCCCGATGATATTATTTTATTTGACATCAGTGAATGTCCTCTGTGCTGTAAATGTACACTTTGGGCTACAGTTCCCCCCTCTTTTCATGCACTATTGCTTCTAATAACCGCAAGTTAAATATTCTACGAGATTGTTAGCGGCATAAGCTGGCCTTTGTCGCCACTTGGAGACAATGTTTCTCAGAAGAAAAATAAAGTGCACCTCTGTTGTCACAATCAGAGATCATGTACAGCAAATCCCTCACTCAGAAATGTGGTAGTATTTGTATTTTGCAGAAAAATATACAGGCTCTGTTATAAATGTCTCTGCGTGTTTGTCGTCATTGCTTCTTCAGATTTCTTGTTGCATTTTTTAAAAAAGGGCTGTGCACCAGTTTTCAGTTGATGCAACGATTCACGCAGCTTCTGCAGGACTTAAGGATGAAACACCACAGTCAAGTAGGCTTTTTCCTAAGGCTGGACGATACGGCCAAAAATGTTATCACGATAAAGTCTCATATCTTTCGATATCGATAATTATCACGATAATTATCAAATCGTTATTTCTTTCAAGTTTAAAGACTGATTTTTTGCTCCTGAGTGAAAGTTGAAGAAACCTGATGGTTAATTGTGGTTTAAACGTCTTTATGGTCAAAACTTGATGCCAAACAGTGAATCACTTCACAAATCTGAGGCAGAACATTCAAAACAATTATGATAAACTCTTTCTCAAGTAAAATTTAGTAAAAAATTTTTTAGTCCTTTTTCTTCAACAAACTAAACATCTTAATACAAAATAAAAGTCCTAATTCGTGTGTGATTCAACTGAATAAAATCAAATATTTATTGAACATTTGTTAAATTGTTATTGAAAGAAATTATATTGCAATAATTATTATTGTTTTATTGTCCAGCCCTACTTTCCCCGACTTTACTCATATCAGGATGAAACTTTACAAGGTAAAGTTTACATAAATACGAGCTTTTTAGAATTACAATTAGATTGTTATTCTAATATGCAAATGAGGTATTTTCCTCAATAAATATGATTTGCATGTCACACTAATGTATCTCATTTGTGTGACAGACAGTTAAACTAATTAATTAATCAAGACCTAAACAAACCTTAAGTAGATGACAGACAGACGTGCGCACACACAGTATGTGAGTCTACTATCCAGGTGTTGATATGACCATCAGGAGCAGTTTTGGGGTTCAGTTTCTGTGGACAGGAACCAAACCCTCGACCCTGAGACGAGTGGACGACCTGTGCTACCTGCTGATCACCCACACAGACACACCTGCAGAACATACAAACCAATTCAACAGCGACAACAGAGTTGCAAAATAAAATTCAGAATATACATAAACCTACATGACCTGGCAGCACAGAGAAAGACGTGAAACAACATTTAGATAATAATTTAGAGATAAGACAAAAGTTATAATCGAGCATTGAGGTGTCTTGTAAAACGTTTCTTTGGCAGCTGGAGTTCTGCCCATCACATCAGTATTTCTAAAATCTCAGCTACGAGTCTTTGTAGAAGTTATATATTTATTTTTAGCCACTATCAGTCATGTCACATGACCACCCCCTGGTGTCTGCAACAGACACCAGGGGGCGCCACAGACTGTGGAAACCTCTGCATCACTTCTTTCTCAGGCCTTCCCTCATTGAAACTGAGCCGCTGATGCAGAACATCAAATGAGTTTATGAAACGTTACAGAGCTACGATTACATTCATTATCAAAATATGTGCCAGTTATTTTCTCTATTAATTGATCATTTGTCTAGAAAATATGCACATCATGTTATAAAGTCCAAGGTGACGTCTTCAAATGTCTCATTTTGTGCGACCAACAGTCCAAAACATTGAGATTCAATTCACTTTCACTGAATTCAAAGAAAAGCAGCACATCTTCACATTGGAGAAGCTGGAACTACAACAGGTTTGATATTTTTGTTGAAAAATTACAAAACCTTTACTCAACTATAAAAATTACTTTTAAAAATTACTTTTTTCTGTAAGTCATGAAATAAATAAACTAACAAGTTTTAAATCAACACAAACATTCAGTCTGCAGATCTGAGAACATGACGGCCACAAACACTGATTTTATCAGCAAGCAATTAGGAAAAAAATAGAAAAGGAAAATAAATAAGTTATGGGTTATCTATAACAGTCCCATAAATGTGTGAGGGGATTACTTAAATACAATTATTTTTAAAATAATTCAACAGGAGATCTACGTAAATAATATTTTGCCAGCAGACATCATCAACATAACCTCAAAATGTTTCAGAGGCCGCAGTCATACAGACCACTGCAGCCAACGCAGAAAACACAGCTGTTAGATAGTTATAATGTTCGCACCGCTGTTATTCTGTCACTAAATTTGAGTAATTTAAATCAAATGAAGACATCTGGCTCATCGTGTACAGAAAATTCTTGGCTTGTGAAATTAAAAAAGATAAATTTATAAACACAATATACCAAAGCAAAGTACTTGTAAGTTTGAACCCGATTCTGAGCATTTTATTTTATTTATGGGTGATAAGGCCTGGCTGGTATTTTGGAGCTCTGCAGGCAGCCTCTGTGCTCTGTGGGGGATTGTGCAATCTTGCGATAGTCATTTCCGGGTTAATGCACAACAGCAGTGTTTGATTTGAGACAACACTACCCTGTCGAAATTAACACACTAAGCAAGTAAGTACATAGTGTAGCGTGTTTTACAGTCAGCTAGTTTTAACTACTTTCTCAACAGTTAAATAGTTTTCATTACTTTACATACAGTTAACTAGTTTAAGTAGTTTACATAGGCCTACAGTTAAACTACTTTATATACAGTTAGTTTTAACTTATATAGGCCTATAGTTAGTTTTAACTACTTTAGCTAGTTTAAACTACTTGCAGTTAACTAGTCTGAATACAGGTAACTAATTTTAACTAGGCCTACTTTAAAGTCCCTCCGCCCATGGGACCTTATTTTAAAAAAAAAAATGTGTATGGTTGTTAGGGGAGAGAGAAATCACTATTTTCCTTTTTTTAAATTGTGCTTTGAATTACACACACGATATTTGTCAATTTTACAGATAATTTTGCAAGTCACAAGAGTCGCAGTTTGTTGTAAAACAGTAAAGTTACATTTATTTTTGTGTGAAACTGCTCAACGAACTCATCTCTTGTCTCGCACAATATACGTCACCAACATGGCTGACACTTTGGCACGTTTCCTGGCACAGTTAAGCTAGTTTTAATATGTAGTTTAGTCCAGTGGTTCTCAACTTAGGGGTCGGGCCCCTCCCAAGGATCTCCAGATAAATCTGAGGGGTCGTGAGAAGATTAATGGGAGAAGAAAGAAAAAGTTCCACTACACAAAGTTGTGTTTACCTTTTGGACTAGAAAATGTTTGCTTTGCTTCCTGAATTATTGGATATTTTTTCCACAGAGACATCTGATACAATTTGTTGTGTTTTATAAGTTTAAGTATAAGAATGTTTTCTTGCAAAATATGATATCTTTCATGTAAAATCTTAATCTGAAAAGTAACTAGTAACTAAAAACTGTCCAATAAATGTAGTGGAGTAAAAAGTTGTATATTCCTGCCATGGATTAGAAGTGGAAAGTTGCATACATTGGAAATTATCTAGCACTGAATAAACATACTTTCTGTTACTTTACACCACTGCCTACCCATAGCTCCCCTAATCTAAACAAAGTAATACAGGACATGGACAAACAGCATATTTTGTTGTTTATTATAGAGTCCATCTTTGATACAAATACATTCATATTTAAATATAACAGAATAATATATTTTTTGAATTCTGTTGCTTGTTTGTTGTCTGTTTTGGTTCTGTGGTTTCTGCAGAGGAATTGTTTTCTTACTAAGCTTTTAAAGTGCAAACATCTCGTAAATTCTGTCTCACAGCTTTGATATGAGTGCAGACAGCTTGTGTTTATTTTTGGCAGTCTGTGTAATGTCCATAGATTGTTGGCCGGCCGTCTTCAGATGAACAGAACGACAACATAAAGGGCGAAGCTGTCAGCAGTTCTGAAGATTCCCCTATATGTAATCAGATGGAAATTTGCACAATAACTAAAGCACTAAGATGTGCACGTGGTGTCTACATTTTATCCACACATGGTTTTAAATTGATTAAAATAAAGCTTTTTTTGGTTCACACACACACACAAAACCTGAGCTGTGTTAAGAAGTCGTCAAGGACACCCTGAGAACTGGCCGTCAGCCCAAATGCCTGTGAAGTACCTTGCATGTGTTTTTCTGGTTCATATGCAGCGTGAACAAACATGCAAACACTTTCACTATTCCAAGGCTAACACATTACCTTAGTAAGCATGACCTATATATACACACACAGTATACACACACACATGTTGTATGTCTCACTGTGGATGCCTTTTATAAAACGTCCTCCTTAGGATCATGTGTCCGTGTGATACGGCTTATCAAACCAACGATTTAGTTATCAAAGACAAAAAAAACACACCTTTCTCAGTCAGCTGTACAAAAAACCCCAACAAACCAAGCTTTCATGGCAACATTGCCAGGTCTTTTAAAACCGTGATGCCTATCTGCCCCTTTGTCTGTGCCTGTGTTTATTCATCCAGTTCAAACCAGTTTCTGTTTATCAGCTGTCAGACGCAGCCTGTACAGCAGAAGCCAAAACATTATTCATGTGACTGCTCATCATTTGTGTGTGCGAGAGCGTCTGGTTCTTCGCATGTGTGTGTTTGTACTTCTTGGTATGCAAGAATGCTGTGTTGTAATTGGTCAAGGTGAAACTTGGCGTCCTTGATATATTTTCATGTTAGAAGAAGTGCCGAGCGGCTTTGACTCGTCAACATGCACAACCAGTTCTGCACCGACTAAGGACAGAAGATCGCTTTGCAAAGTAAATATAGTGACGGTCGATTAGTCATAAGAAGCCCTACCCAACTGTGGAAAGATAACAATGGATCTGAGCCTGGTCCGTCTGCTAGCTTTTACAAGCATGGATGGTTGTGCAGCCGTATACGCTGTTGGAAAAAGCTAAAAGTATCCATACAACAAAGTATAGTCTACAAGTACTGACAGCAAAATGTACCTTAAGTACTTGTTCTGCAGGAAAATGTTGCATGCAACTGATTTAGCTACATTAGAATTGTAATAATTAAGCTACTCTACTTTAAATTAGGATAGCGACAGTATGAGATTTTCATAATTTATTATGTCTCAGAAATTTTCACAGTTGCACGGTATTGTACAATTATTATTATTATTAATATTTTTTGTTAACCTGTGTTTCTTGTTTGAACAAAAACGGTTTTATAATTTCACAAAAAAAAAATGTCTTGACAAAACATGAACGCTTCTTTATTAGAAATGTGTGTAAAAAGTCTCTTTTTTGAAAAGATGTGCAGGTGAGAATGAGATTCTCAGTCCGGCTGCATTTTTTTCTTTTAGTACAATAAAAGCAAATGTGTATTTGTGAAAACCATCAATATTCCCGCCATACCAGTGTACCTGGTTGTATATTAATACTGTTAGCTAGTTTTAACAAATTTAAACAAATCTAGCTAGTTTTAGCTACTTTATATACAGTCAGCTAGTTAAACACGGTTAGCTAGTTTAAGCTACTTTACATACAGTTAGCTAAAATTATAGTTTAGTAAAGCTAAAAAAAAATTTAAAAACACCTTTATGACCCTTTTTTGTAACAACGTAAAGAGGTTTTGGAGCCACTAATTTAATCTTTAACAATGCATTGTACTTTATAAGGTGAATGTTTTATGACTAAGTCTTTGTCTGAAAAGTAACGGTAAAAAAAAAGTATGATATTTTAGTCCAACACTTACATCAAGGAATTAACCATTTATTATAACAATAACGGTTACACAGTTAGACTTCAAGCTGATTTGAAGCTGTTCAAATCTGAGCTCTAACTCTTCAATATTATCAAAACAATAGTATCTTGATAGAAGGGAACTATAATACAACTATTTTTTTATGCAAATGAGCAGGCGTTTAGCTATAAATTCCATCTTCATTTAAAGTATTCTCCAGTGATCAGATCAACAGCATGCATGTGCTAATAGGCTAATAGTTTTCAAGCAACGTCATCAGTAACATTTGCACACATGAGGGGAATTAAAAAACGGAAATGACTGAGAATCAACATGTGGTTTTTGTGCCTTAAAATGTACAAATCCTAAAAGTAATAGGAGGAAAAAGATCATTATCCCAAGAAGGAAGCATCCCGGTTAGTCCACTGTGCAGCAGTAGACACTGGGCCTGCAGCAGTCTGGCCAGAGTGATTGACTTAATGAAGACAGATTACAAGATAAGACAGCTCATACTGTTACTGTGTGTTTAAGGCTGTTTTATGAATCTCTTATATCTCTTGTCTCGCCTGTACGGCTGATAAATATTATTATTACTATTATAAATATAACTCATTAAATCATGTAATATCAGATCCTCAGTGAAGCTCTGCTTGTTTACACTGCAGTCATCTAATCATTTTTACACTAAAAACATCTGGCATAGAGGAAACAGGATTTCAAACATGCTAATGTTACAAATATAATAATAGTCGCTGCACTACATGTGTGAGAGGCTTCTGTGCTTTTAAACCTTGCTGCTGGTTGATGTTTTGTTGCGCTTACTCATGTTGTACTCAGTGGCATGGGGTGGGGTAAATTTTTGGGGAAGCCAAGTGAGAAGAAATGTCCTTTTTAGAGGGCAAAACAGACAATTATCTACTATATTGTGCTATTACAGTGCAGCGTATAATTTTACACAAAATTAAATCATATTTTAAAAGATGCACGCCATCTGTTATCAATACACACGCTGAAAGTTGCATTTACTGACATACATGCTCTCAAATAGGCCTAAATATTTATTTAATGCTTGGCCAAATGTTCATAATCACTCAAAACTAACAATTGAGTACCAGACCAACAGAGTAAAATCAATTATTCAGGTAGCCTAACCTGGCCCAGTGCCCCGTGGCAGGTGCTGTCTGTGTTTGCTCATTATCAGTGCGTACACAACTGCTGTAAAAAAAAAAAAAAAAGGTTACTTCAGCAGACTATTCAATCGCAGCTAAATCCAGGCAAGCAAAGCAAAACAAACAATATAACCATATCAAAAATCACACACATGCCTGCCGTTCAGTTAAAGATTTAGATCCTCCTTGTTTTTCTGTAAAGTCAATCACAAATTTTGGTAGCCGTCGCTTGCGGTATTTTGGGGCATATTATGAAACTGTAGTTAAAGAGGTGGTATTATGCTTTTTGCCGTTTTCCCTCTCCTTAATTGAGTTATATATCTTTTTTGTGCATGTAATAGGTTTGCAAAGTGAAAAAGCCCAAAGTCCAAAACTCTGCTCTGAACTGCCTGAAAAAGCTTCCCTTTCATCCCTGTGACGTCACAGGGATGAAAGCTAAATGAGACTCATACGCTCCCCGAGCGGCTGCTCCGACACGCCCTCAAAAACCCTGAGCTGCAGCACACAGCTCTCCTCTCCCTTCCAAACACTAGCTACCCTCCAGGCAGTCAGTGGACATAAAGTTGTTACTGTGATGTAGAGACAGAGCTCGGTTAAAACTTTATGGATGAAAGATCCTTTTGTTACAGAACAGGAAAGCATCGCTCCTGCAGCGAGGCCGATTGACAGCCAGGTGATGACGAAACGGCTGGTTGACTGAAATCAAGTAAAGTACAGCAAAATTGTACTTTATATGTCTTACTCACCGCTGGTTTAAGTTGCTGCATCTTCCGACACAACACCACGGTTGATTTTCAGTCTGCATTTAGTAGGAACAGAGTAGCTGTGTAAGCAAGAGCTTCGAGCTAGCGGACTTCTGAGTCGCCTTCGGTCCAAAATGGCAAAGGTAGCTCTGCTGATGTTGCCATGTAACGACCAATCACTTCCTGTCAATGTAAGTGTTGTCCGTTAACCGTGATATTAACCATTTTGCTAATTTTGGTTAGCAAAAAAAACAGGCTTAAAGCCGCTTAATTTGGTTTAATAATTGGTTCTGCAGCAAGACAGACACAGGACAGATATATATTCAACATAAATCCAGTCAGAGCTCTGAGGAACTGCAGATGCAAAACAAATGATATATGCCTATACATAACATTTTAGTCCTATTGCCATAATTGTGTGATTTTTTTTCCATCTTTGCTCTTTGTTTCTAATGCAGATAACTTTTATACTCTGTATTACAATATTTAGCCTACAGCTTTCATAAATAAACAGGATTTAAACAATGTTTCTGGTGAATTTTGTTTTTATCTTTTCAGTTTACACCCATGCAGCACTTTTATTATATATACACACAATAAGAAGCTGCTCTTTTAATGTGTTTACACGTTTTCAAAAAAAATGAGCTTTGCACACAACCTTATCAGACCTAATGATTATATTAGTCAATTTTAGCAGCCATAGTCAACTTTAATCATATAAAACGTAATTTCCAAACAACAAAATGTGGCTAGTGAAAATGCTGCGTAGCTAGTAACTTTGAAAAAGCACGAGCCACATTGGCTAGTGAGCAAAAAAGTTAATGTCATCAAGCCCTGCATAGACACTAGACCAAAATACTAAAATGTTATGGACGGGTTGTACAACAGCGGATTGAGAAGATAAATAGGCCTAGTGCTACAAGAATAAGGTGTTCCACTTCAGAGTAAATAAATAAATAAATAGGCCTTCATTTGACAGCCATATGTTAAAAAGAAACAATGTTCATCATCGAAAAAACAAACACAAAAACAATATAGTTAGCACTTACCAGGAAAATAAACAGCCGATTCCGTAACGTTAGTGTCTTTTAGAACAACCGACATTTTTAGACGTCTAAAATGTAATAATTAACTTTGATGAACAGAAAACTCACTGTGAAAGCAAGCTTTTAGAAGAAAAAACACCGCCAGCACCCAAAATAAGTTCACAGAGCACCTGTAGCCTGATTAACAGGTCGCCATGGTTGCGACTTGTCAATCACCTTGTAGCCCCGCCCTAAAGCCTCCCCTGCTTTCTGTTTCCTCTAAGCGGGACCATAATTTACTAAATGAACATCATGCCGTGCTGAAGAAGAACTCATTGGGAAAATGTTGACTGAGGTAATAAATCAGCTGAGAAGCAGCTTTATTTTACCTTTGACTCCAACACAATAGGACTTCTCTTTGCAGCCTGTAAAACTGTGAATTATTGTTTCTGCACTCTTGTTATTGCACGAATTAAACAAGATATATGTAAATGTAAATGTAGAAGCAGCTATTTTATGGAAATCCTTTTGTGATTAGCCCCGAAAACATAAAAAAACTTTCTTCTCTTTCAAATCCAGTTAGGGGGAGTGATGAAAAACAAGCATATTAAACAAATAGTACCATCTCATCCTCATTACAAAATACTATGTATATAAATGTTCCCCTTATTATTGAATGCACTAAAAGAATTAAAAAAAAATCTACTTAACAAATGTATCAAGCACCCATGCCAGGAAATAGTTATATCTAAATATAATTTAAACTAACCTCTTTTACATTTTTATGCAGTCTTAGGAGGTGTGATTCTGTGTTGGACAGGAAACCTTACTTTTTTGTAAAGCATTGAGTTTGTCACTTATCTTCCATATACAAGTGCGGTCGGATTCACTTCACACAGCGTCATTTAGTCCTTCACATCGTTCCCTGACCTCGGGACGTTTTCCATCGAGGTCAAGAAAGGACATTTTTTTTACTTTTCCACAGACAGTCATTGTCTGTAAAAAAAAAAAAACCTTTGCGCAATTCATCCAATAATTTGGTTCCCAAAGTGCATATCAAGTTTACATTTTGGCTTGATGGTGGCGGTAGAAGAAAGGTCATCAGGAAAACAGAAAATATAGGTTCATCTTCTGGGGACCACAAATATCTACAGGAAGTTATCATGGTAACCTGACCTCTGTTTTTTTTGAGATATTCCACCATTTGGCTCCACTGCTGGTGTCAAGGACTAAAGAGCCACTCAAACAAAACCTAGATAAGGTTTATATCTCAGCTGAGTGAATAATGACAGTGCTTATGAAGTGTCCCCTAAAGACCCCATAACTCTTTAACTGACAAACACACACGTCTTTCATTCTCTGCAGATTTGAGTCCATGCTGATGTGACTTCATGAATTAATCTAACCGGAAAGGAACACATTTGTACTGCGTGCTGTATTTTCCCTGTTTTACTGTAAATTATGAAATAGCTTGAGTAAAAAAAAAAGAAAAAAAGCACAACTCAAGAAGATTAATTCTATTTTTTTCCTTCCATGCTCTTTGCCGGGCCGCAGTGGGGAATTAGGTCAGCAGCTCATGTGAGCTTCATCTTACATCTGCTTCACGCTGGAGAGTGCAGACCAGGAATCCGCCTGACACAGTAAACAGGAAGTGTAATGTTGCCATGGATTAAATGAGTTAGCTGTAGGCTACAACTTGACCCCCCCGTCGTTTTTGCCTTTATTCATTTACAAGCAGCACCATTAAAAGTATGCCGAATTAGCTATTAGCAGCTCCTGTTTGCAGTGTATCCATGCATGTACAGACAACTATCACTGGAGAACTTTGATACTTAGGAGAACTCAAAAACATGATAATTCTTAGGCAGCTTCTGGAGGTATAAGAAGTGTCATTTTTTTTATTTCTAAGCTGGTTTATGGACGTTTATTTGCGGTGGACTTTAGAGATAATGTGTGTAAATGCAAAACTGTGTGTCATGTCTGTGCGTTCAGATTAGACTGAGTTATGTCTCAGCAATTTTCAGATGCAAACTGCTTCACTCAGTGGCAAAGGGTAAAATAGACTTTGTTATTACTGACCCACTAATGGCTTTTACAGGTTTTACACCAACAAATATTAAGAATATTAAGAATTAAGGCTTTAAACACTGAAAAAGTCTCATTATTTTATAAAATAAACCTTTTATTTTATCAAAAGTCGACCATGACAGCAATAAGATCATGACAATAATATATAATGCACAGAAATGGAAACAGCAACAGAGTATATGAAAAACTAGTGCAAAAAAATCACAAATACAAAAATATATTGCACTTTGAAATTTTAGGTGGAAGAAGTAATGTTTGAACAACATTCGCAATTTGATATATTCATCTGTAAACATTTATCTTTTACTCTTTTTCATTCTTTTAACGAGCACAAACGCTCTTAACATCCGCGTTTGGAAAGGTCTACAGCGAGAGACGCTTTAGTTCAGAGCAGACAACAACAGGCGACTTGTGGTACTTTATCTTGGTTGGTCGGAGTTGTGCTTTACTCTTGACCCTGTCTGGGTTTACACCTGGTCATTTAAACCAACACACACACGCACGCGCTCACACACACTCGGCCTCTCTCTCGCGCTCGTAAACACACATTCACGCACAATTCGAGCTGTATTTTAAGTGCTCGAGGTGGTCGTTTATGAGACACATATCTGCAGTTATTCATCAGAAGCATCGTCTGTCTTACTTTTTCTGTCTGAATTTTGAGCTTAGTTCACAGACAGAGACGGTTTCCACCTGAACTATTGTTAAACTGAAAACAGCTTTCGTCCTTGTATTAAATGTGCCATTTATATCAAAAAGAACAATATTGTTTACATCTGTGGACAGAATCTACTGTAGCATATAGGCCTGCGGCAATCTGCAGAATATAAAAAAAAACACAGATAGAAACAGCATTTACGGTATGTGCAAAATTCACTGTGAGGCAGGAGGAGGCTTCTGACCACAGGGAGTGATCTTTGTTTTCTGCCCCGTCACACAGAGTCATACAGTGGTGTCAGACAGAACTTTTTTTTTTTCTGCCTCGCCTCGAGCACAGGATGTGGAGGATCCAGCATGGCTTGAAATCCCCTGGTCCATACGTCAGTGGTCACTGAATACTCTCTCAGCTGACTCTAGCCTTATTTATCATGATATATAATCTGGTGAGAAGCTGGCTATGCGGGGCGCAGAGCGGAGGGTGACGGTGTCTTGTTTGCGTAGAAGCCCTCTGGGTTCCTCAGCGGGACGGACACGTGTCGGGTCTCCGGACATCCGTGGCCCCGCACACTTCCACAGGGTCAGGGTACGGGTCGACCTGAGGGGGGGGGCAAAGAAATTACAGGCTGTTGTTTACAGGCTGCTGATGGGAGTAGCAAAAAAACACTCAAGGCATGAAGAAAAGGTCGAATACAATAGAAAAACAGGGGGAAATACTCTAACTGCCTGCTAGTGGGGTGAGGGGATGGGTTTGGAAAGCATTTTATAGGATTCAAATTCAGTATTAAATCCAAAATTATTAGGTTTACGGTTCAGCGTTTTAAGGTAACTAACAACAACTCAAAGATGTCTAGTCAGGACCACTTCTTCAGGCCCCCCCCGAACCCTCTGCAGTAGATCTTGCCAAGAGACGACAAGATTAATAATATTCTCATGTTTGTACAATAAATATAAAGCTACAGCCAGCGGCCAGTCGGGTAGCTTAGCTTAGCATAAACACTGGAAAGGGGGGTAAAGCTAGCCTAGATCTGTCCAAAGGCTACATAAACCACCTATTTGCACATCTAAAGCTCACAGATTAACATCAAAATGCCGTTAAATCAGAATAAATTTTAAAAAAAAACGTTATTAAACCAAAGGTTTTAAACACACTGCCCCTTCCTAATTTACATAAAACCTTTTGTCAGAGCTGATTATTCAGGGGAATTTAAAGTATTATTTATTTTTAGGGGTGTGACGAGACACTTTACCCAAGAGACGAGATGAGATGAGATTTTAATACTATTTTTAAGAGATGTTTGATGCTGACTTATATGAAAAATTTAAGTATTAAACACTTTATTTCCTGCCTTCTGGTGATTTTTTCTGCACCAGTTTATGGTGATATTTTTTTAATAATGTAAGAAACCTTAAATTCAGGTGGCAGGTGATGATTCAAAATCTATAACCTAACTCTACCAGAATCTAAGTCAGTGCAGCTCTCAGGCTCCGTCCATACTACTGCGTTTTCTAATAAAACGGAAACCTTTTGCTACGTTTGCACCTCCCATCCAGACTAAAACGGCGAAAACGAAGACCTAGTTTTAGTGAAGACGGGCCAAATCGGAGGACTTTAGAAACAATGACGCAGACGCTCACGCTCGGCTGTCTGATTGGGCGCCGTTTACTTTGCAACGACTCCCTGTCTGCTTTCCGCCGCCACAGTCCCGTGTCACATTCAGTAACAGTCCCAGCTCCTTATTGGTGCATGCAGCGTGCAAAACAAATCTGGTCTGACTCTTCATCTGCATTTCTTTATTCTTTCGCAAAATCTTCTGTGGGCTAACTATAGAATAGACCATCTGCTTCATGTTTACACCGGCACGCGACATGCCCAGTGGACCTGAACGGCCAATAGATGTGCGTTTTCAGTCGTTTTAATGTAGACGGGGATCACCTCTGATACGCAGCTAAAACGCTTGTGTGGATGGAGATCGTATTCATTTTAATTCTCTGTTTGTAAACTAAAACGGAGCAGTGTGGACGGAGCCTCAGTCATTCTGTGCTGCTATCAGATCTGTTTCTCCTGTAGATCAACTTTTCTCCTGTAATATCATCCCTGCTGGGTCATTATTTAATCTTCCCTCCTCTGTGAGGGAAGATTAAATAATGTGACTGTGGCACCTTTCACCTCAATGATAAATTATTTAATTTTAATTCAGGTATAAATAAACTCCTGGACTCTAATAGCTCCTGTGTTTCAGCAGCTTTTCTGCTCATGTTCAAAACTGTCTGCACATTCAGAATCTCTCACACAGATCTGTGTTCTCTGACATGTCCAGAGAAAAATCCTAACCAGACTAACGTCATCATTTAATGAGAAGTCTACGTATCCTTTACTCTGCTGTGCATTACATTATTGATCTGCCGGTAGTAACGATATCCCCTTCAGTTCGTATTAAGTGAAACACTTCTGATCAGGCAGAAATGTCACCACAAATGCACGCACACATGTTAACTTCAGCAACTCCTAAAGTGCTTTAAGTCCCAAACAAAGCAAGTTTGCACCTCAGATTTTAGACGTTTATGTTGCAAAACTCTACCAGCTACGTTACCACTCGTCCCAGCTGTCTGGGCTCACAGGGTGAGCGGGTTCAGGGGCATCGGCTGGGCAGAGTTGATTAACTCTGTGAGTCTATCTTATCAGTTATATATTCACATTTCACTGCGAAAGAAAATTAATGGCTTGATGGCAATGTGAAAAATTCACATTCTTTTCATATCACACCCCTATTTATTTTAGATCCAAAATCAAACATGTTTACTGCATCTTAACTGGATATTTTGCGTATGCTCTTTTGGTGTGTGTGTGGCAGTTGTGATAGTCTGTTTGTGGTGTTTTTATCTGTGTGTATGTGTGTGCATAATAACTGTACCTCAGAGTAGAGTGGCGGAGGCAGATATCTAAACTCTGTGATGTATGTTAGCAGAGATCCCCGGTCCTCTCCCTCCGCGTCAGAACTATCACAGCCGTGCAGACAATCCCGCCTGTGAGCCTCTGATATTGCCAGATCGCTGTAACTCGGCGGTGCTGTAATAAACAAAAGAGAGAGCGTAAGAGATCCTCTTGTAGTTGTAAAAAGGAGAGAGAACATGCATGTCTGTGTTCACTGTACGCACCCTCAGGTCTCTCCGTCAGCCCCAGCCAACTCAAAGTGCTGCAGTTGCTGCTGATGCTGGAGGTGCGGGAGGCGCACGCATGAAGAGGTATGGTCCCTATCACCAACGGCAAGGAAAGAGACAAATTCAACCCACCAGGAACGTCGACATACACCTGCAGGCAAAGAGGGAGAAGAACATTTTTGTCTTGGTGGGAGCCAGTTCTTCCTGTACATTTGCATCATACAGCCCGCCACAGTCTTAAGGAAACACGTGTCAAAGAAATAAAAACACTTTGTGCTTTAGCAGCAATTTCCCCCGTCCTCTCTAGCTGGATTAAAACCCCTATTCTCCAATAGTAATATCACAGTTTGCCAGTTTAAACAACACCTTCCTCCTATTTATTTATTTCTCACTAAACTTGCAGTACACAAGGTCATTGTGTACAAATGATGAAAATGAAAGCTGCAAATTACCCCACATAAAAAATATGTTATATCTTGCTGCACACAATAGTAACTTGCGAAAATTATTATCTTGTGGCCATAAGATTTAATAAACTTGTACTTATTTTTACATTGTCATACTCCTACTTTTACTTAGTAAAGTATCTGAGTCGTTCTTCCACCACTGGTCCATCTTAGTCTCTCTGGGTCTACACATGTGGCTTTAAACCTCGACTCACCACGAGGGCATACTCCACTCGGATGATGGGGCAGTCCAGGATGGAGGGGGACACCGGGGGGATCTTGAGCAGTTTGCCCTCCCAGCTCTGGCTCTTCCCCTGCGGCAGAGGCTCTCCCCGCAAATTGGACACCAGCTGCTGGATCTGCTTGCCCTTGCCCTTGGCGAAGAAGGTCTGAGTCTGGTACAGAGCAGCCTTGGGCACCACGACGCGGGAAGAACAGTTCTCCACCTCGGCGAAGATTTGGATGGACTCGCCTTGGAAAGAAGGGAGAAGAAATCAGCCTGTCAGACTGAGAGAGAAGTGGAATAAGTGAAAAGGTAAAGAGGAAGAAGAGCTGGAGGAGGTAGAAGGAGGTTTGGCTCACCTGGTGTGTAGCCCTTTCGCTCTATCTTGGCACTGAGGGAGATCGGGCCTGAAGCACAGAACCAGCAGCACAGCGTTTTCTCCTTTGTACCAGCCTGAGGAGCCTGTTCAGATACAATTGTCTGTCACTATCATGTCACTTTAAAAACATCCACTTCTGCCTTCTTAATGTGTGAATCTGTGACAGGACTGATACCAATCTTATGTCTGTACAGTAGCATAAAGGCTGGAATTCCTGATTGAGGATCAAGATCATTTATTTATCATTATCCAAGGTTTCACAACAAAATGAATGTCTGTAGTCCCTTTATGCTACATACATATCTATATATAGATTACTGCATTTATATTAGAATAGGGTAACATATAAAATGATAAAAATAACACAATATAGGCCTATTTATATCTACACGTATACACCCAGGAAACAATTTCTTGGCTGGGACCAGTAACTTCCTGTATTCGCAACACGTTGCCTGACAGCTTCAGACAGCCAAGAAATACTCCATCACATAACCCCCCCCCCAAAAAAAAATACTTCTTGTTTTTACACTGCTTTGTTTTACTTACAGTAACAGTGTTTGATAGGTATGAATATTTGGCAATATTTGTCACAACTCTTGCCGCCCCCTTGTGAGTTGGTGTCATGACTCATGTATTTTTTATTGTTTCTTTTGTGACTTAAGTTTGTGAATGACTCCTTTGAATTATACTTTTCCCCTGGTATTTTTCATTTTATGTGTATTAAGTACAGCCAGGCTAACTGCTCCCCCATCTCCAGTCAAGTTAAGCTGCATATTTACCATAAGGATATGAGAGAAGGATCAGTCGAACAAGCATACTTTGGAATCCTTTAAAACAAAAGAAGCGTGTGCAGCGTGCCTACCAGCAGCAGCGGCGTGTTGATGTCGATGTGTTCAAACACAATGAACTCTTTCTTCGCTTTGACTGGTAGCAGCCATGGACGGTGCAGTTCAGCTTTCACCCAGTACCGCACGCTGCCATGCTTCCCTTCAAAGGAAGTGGCCAGAGCCCTGACAGACAGGAGGAAGGGCAGTGGGGGGAAAAAAGAGATTATTAGGAACAAGTGTGTGTGGTCAATGGTTGTGTAAGTCACTGTAAATGGCTCTGGGTATGGAAGAAGTACTCTGATCCTTTATTCAGAATGGGTCCTTTATTCAAAATCCTAAATGTTAAAGTGCAGAAGTATTATCAGAAAACATTTACTTAAAGTATCTGCAGTCAATTGTGTCCAGAGACTGACATTATTAAACTGATGCATCAATGTTATACAGTTATTACTTTCTATACAGTCAGCTAGTTTTACTACTTTATAACAGTCAGCTAGTTTTACTAGTTTATAACAGTCAGCTAGTTTTACTAGTTTATAGACAGTTAGCTAGTTTTACTACTTTACTTTAGCCAGTTTTACTAGTTTATATACAGTTAGCTAGTTTTCATACTTTATATAGAGTTAACTAGTTTTACAACTTTATATACAGTTAGCTAGTTTTACTACTTTACTTTAGCCAGTTTTACTAGTTTATATACAGTTAGCTAGTTTTCATACTTTATATAGAGTTAACTAGTTTTACAACTTTATATACAGTTAGCTAGTTTTACTACTTTACTTTTAGCCAGTTTTACTAGTTTATATACAGTTAGCTAGTTTTCATACTTTATATAGAGTTAACTAGTTTTACAACTTTATATACAGTTAGCTAGTTTTACTACTTTCTATACAGTTAGCCAGTTTTACTAGTTTCTATACAGTTAGCCAGTTTTACTAGTTTATAAACAGTTAACTAGTTTTACTAGTTTATATACAGTTAGCTAGTTTGAACTACTTTATATATAGTTAGCTACTTTTAATACATTATATACAGTTAGCTAGTTTTACTACTTTCTATACAGTTATCCAGTTTTACTAGTTTATATACAGTTAACTAGTTTGAACTACTTTATATACAGTTAGCTAGTTTTACTACTTTATATACAATTAGCTAGTTTTACTACTTTATATACAGTTAGCCAGTTTTACTAGTTTATATACAGTTAACTAGTTTTACTAGTTTATATACAGTTAGCTAGTTTGAACTACTTTATATATAGTTAGCTAGTTTTAATACTTTATATACAGTTAGCTAGTTTTACTACTTTCTATACAGTTAGCTAGTTTAACTACTTTATATACGGTTAACTAGTTTTACTACGTTCTATACAGTTAGCCAGTTTTACTAGTTTATATACAGTTAACTAGTTTTACTAATTTATATACAGTTAGCTAGTTTGAACTACTTTATATATAGTTAGCTAGTTTTAATACTTTATATATAGTTAGCTAGTTTTACTACTTTATATACAGTTAGCTAGTTTTACTACTTTATATACAGTTAGCTAGTTTTACTACTTTATATACAGTTAACTAGTTTTAATACTTTATATACAGTCAGCTAGTTTTACTAGTTTATAGACAGTTAGCTAGTTTTACTACTTTCTATACAGTTAGCCAGTTTTACTAGTTTATATACAGTTAACTAGTTTTACTAGTTTATATACAGTTAACTAGTTTTACTAGTTTATATACAGTTAGCTAGTTTTACTAGTTTATATACAGTTAGCTAGTTTGAACTACTTTATATATAGTTAGCTACTTGTAATACTTTATATACAGTTAGCTAGTTTTACTACTTTATATACAATTAGCTAGTTTTACTACTTTCTATATAGTTAGCCAGTTTTACTAGTTTATATACAGTTAACTAGTTTTACTAGTTTATATACAGTTAGCTAGTTTGAACTACTTTATATATAGTTAGCTAGTTTTAATACTTTATATACAGTTAACTAGTTTTACTACGTTCTATACAGTTAGCCAGTTTTACTAGTTTATATACAGTTAACTAGTTTTACTAATTTATATACAGTTAGCTAGTTTGAACTACTTTATATATAGTTAGCTAGTTTTAATACTTTATATACAGTTAGCTAGTTTTACTAGTTTATATACAGTTAACTAGTTTTACTAGTTTATATACAGTTAGCTAGTTTGAACTACTTTAGCTAGTTTAAATCATTTATTATATATGTATATAACTGTATAACTTATATAAATGTATATATATAGCTCATTTTAAGTAGACCGAGCCTACTAATATTGCTGGTATTCAACTATGTGTAAAATTTGATATTCCCGGTGGAATTGTTTCCATCTCATGTGATCCAACCATTTCCAATAACTGTAAATTGTTTTTCATCCACATGTAGCGCAAATGTCTACTGAATATACAGAAAATTGGCAAAAGAAAATAGCCTAGTACTGAATGTATGTTTCCTTACTTCAGTTTAAGTCGCTGCCTTATTTACGGCATCATTCATTAAGTATGTTTCAATTGCACTTTATATTGACACTTTTCCTTTCAATGTACAAATTGAAAATTAGCTTAAAAACAGGAGGTTGGAAACTCAGTAATATAAAATGAATTTTATTTTATTGTAAGCAGTAACTTCAGCTGTCAGATAAATTCAGTGGAGCAAAAAGTGCAATATTTCCCTATAAAATGTAGTGAGTAGTCAGAACAGTAATTTTTAAAGTTGTGAATGCCCTTGTTACTACTCACATCTGAGGAAGGTTGAAGCTGAAAGCAAACTCATGCAAGCCGGCATGCAGAACAGTCATGCCTTCCTCTGGACAGTCCTCATCTGAAAAACAAAGAACATATTTCCAAATACACCTGCTGCACTGAGCCGACACCCCGTCTGTTAGTACGCAGACTTATTACACAATGGACTCTATTTATCACTTCACCTAAGAGGATTTATCACCAACTCTAGGAGGCTAGTAAGAACAGAATAAAAAGTACAGTAAGCACAAAACACATGCATCTGGACAGTGCTGTAGAAAAATGTTGAGAGGAAGAAATCGCAAGAATAAAGCTGCAACAATAAGTCGATGAATGCATTTTCAAATACGTTTATAATCAAAAAGTCATTTTCATGGAAATTTAAGCCCCTCAAATATGAAGATTCGCTGGATTTTTTTCTCTTATATTACAGTAACCTGAGATTAATTTTTTTATTCAAATTGTTAATTTTAATGAATTCATTTTATTTTGGGGTTTTGAGATGTTGGTCGGACAAAACAAGCAATATGAAGATGTCCCCTTGGACTCTTTTGAACTCTTGAAACTGTGGCAGACATATCTTTCTATTTTATGACACTTCATCGACAAAACTTTATGAATCTATTGAGAAAATAATTGGCAGATTATGGAATATCTAAACCTCTTTGGGTGCTTTTAAAAAAAATAATTACCAAAATGTACTGAAAGCTGGAGTTTAATTCCTGCTCAGATTCACAGTCATGTACTTATTTTATAGAAACACAACATGGTGGTATTTCTTAAAGTAAGACATAAAATTAATACAAATTTTAAGTATCCAAAACTCAAGTCAGCACTAGTACTGAATACCCAGCCCTTGTACGCATAAAGAAAACCAAATGGATGGCAAAATGGCAATATTAAGACGCACTAAAGAGCTGCTGAAGAAACACACCCTGTAGCGTGACCTCTATATACTTCCCCCTTTCCTCTGTTATTGTTTGTATTTCAGATTGTTTGTAAACGTCTGCTGAACTTCAGCTTCCTGCCACCTCAGCACTCGCTGTACTTCAGCCTGCATCTCTACTGTTTGAGTCTGTCGGTGTTTCTATGTGTTTGGCGTGAGAACTGTCATAAACAGCTTGCTTGCATGTGTGTGTATGTGTATGTGTGTGTGTGTGTGTGTGCGCGTGAGTGCATGACGTGCGCCTTATCAAGTCACCGGCAATACAGAGCAAGCAGGAGTAGACCGGTATGAACCAGACTGAGCAGCTTCCTTCAGCTGGAAACTCCAACGCATGCATTACAACTCGACAGGCCGGGCTCTGATTGGTGCATCTTCGGCAAGCCCCTGCCCACATAGTACAGCCATGTGGTGTGTTGCATGAGAGAGAGAGGAGGGAGTGAGGGAGGGGGAGGAAGGGTGAACTTCAGGTAGACCTGAAACTCTCACGCAAAGTCAGTGAAACAAAGGATGACAGGAAAAAAGCATCTTTTACATCGGGGGATTTTATTCATCGGGTTGCACATTGAAACAGATACACAACAAGAACAGTCATGTGTTCAACAGCGTTTTAGGGACTTTTAACGTAAAAGTTATCCAAATCAAGGAGCTGAGGGAGGTAATACTCTGAGATTAAACTCATTGACCTCTGCATGTAACCCCCCCTTCCCCGGGCTCGGTAATTATTATTTTTACCTAAATAATGGCCCTTACATGCTGTTGTATAAGTCAGTATACACAAAGTTCAGTTTTTTCTATTCAGAGTATTTTAATCTTTTTTCCCCCTGAGGCTTAAAACAAGTGGTAAAAACAACAAAACCCAACAAGATCCATTTAGGAGCTTTCAACTAATTCACATGATCTTCCTCAGTTTAGTTATTTCTGAACTGTAGATTTCTGATTTTGTCTGTGTTTCAAAAGTTAAAACCTCTGAAGTTAAGAATGAACTTTCAGTCCTAACTTCTGCGTTTAGTAGAGATGAAATTAATCAGTGCAAGCAGCTTTTCTTTGTCACGTGATATTAAACTGAATATCTTTGAGGCTTTGGTCAAAAAAAGTCATTTAAAGACGTCACCTTAGGAAACTGGATGAGCGCATTATTTTTACTCTTCTCAACATTGTATAATCCAAATAATTGACAATAATTATGTGAACTAACTAATGTGAAGTCTACCGCTCGCCTGATATTCATATTTCTAAGGCCAATACTGACATAGATATTTCAGATTTAAGATAAGATAGACTTTATTGATCCCACACTGGGGAAATTCACCTGGTAAAGCGGCTCCAGATACAACACCACACAAGAGATAAGAAAATACACATGTAAAAATAAAATTCAAAAATACATAACAGAAATAGAAGATAAGGGTTATGTGTACACTGTTAACACCTTTTAATACACAGATATGAGAGATATAGAACATTGCACAGTAAATGTAATTGCACAGGACAAAATTTATACAGCAGTGGTGTTAATATAGGCTATAAAAATAAAATAGGGAAATAGATTTATAGTTCAGTTACAACAAACATGTCGACTGCTTAGATTGTTTTGGTTGTGACAAGAATCCAAACTGAGTGGCTTCCAGACTATGTGGCTTTTTCAAATTGACCTTTACCTTATTGGTTTGGCATTTTCGGCAATACAGCTAATATCGGCCGATGTACTGGCTAATTTATCAGTCTGAGCTGCGGTGGAGTCACTGAAGTAATTTGAAAATCTACAACTATTCATCTACATCTGAAACTCCACCGGCTGAGGGAGACCGTGTGTCCCAGTCGAAAGCTCCAGGAACATATAGCAGATGGACGCTGTTAATGGATTCATCCCTGAATGTAAAAAAAGCAACTGTATTAAACTCTGACGTTCATTAAACTCGCCACATCATCCTTTCACTTCATCCGTCCATGAACAAGACAGACTGAAGATAACAAAGTCCGCCTCAGAGACCAGCTGATGAGATCCTCCATTGTCTTCATGATGATGATGATGGCCTGAAATAAATCATCTTGCAGAGTCCAAACATGTCTTTCAGTCCCTAATAATCTCCAATATAGACAGTTTACATTTGAGTCCGGTGAGGGGGGAACACAGCAAGCGTGAAAACAGACAACAAATGCCAAATGCTGATAGTCTGACCCACATTCTGTGTCCTGGTGAGAAACTGGTGGAGCATTGATGCAACAGCTCTCATTTACATAATGTGTTCATCAAACTGTACTTGAACTCATTTGCGTCGTGTTTTACATGTAAAACAGAACAACACAGGTGTAGGAAGTGGTGGGAGGCTTTTACCCAGCAGCTGAGATATTATTCCACACGCACGCACGTACGCACTAACAAAGTCACCCGGGTGCTCCCTCCCCCTCCCTCCCTCCCTCCCTCCCTCTCTGGCAGTTTCTGAACAGGTTTGAACCGCTTCTAACAAAGGGAGTTGCCTGAGCTAGCTTACTTCAGGATGTCATCAGTAAAAATGTTAATTCCCCGTCAGTTGGAGTGAATGTTGCGCCAAACGTGTGGAAAACCTTCGTCTGGTTTCGATTTTAGATCGATTTCGTGTTTTACGCGAAAGTGTTTTCACACGCTGCAACTTTTCTCTGCAGCCAAAACTGAGATGTCGGGATGCAGAGTGGCACAACAGGCTCATATTTACACCCTCCATCACTGCGGCGGGTTGTTTTATTTAAACAGAAAGCTTTATTTAGTGCGCGCATGAACATGTGTTGGGTTTTGAAGAGCTGCGTAAAATCGCATCAACGATCAGCTGTTGCATCAGCACCACTGTCGCTGATGGATGTTTTGGGGGCTCCGGGGGTTTGTTGTGACACATGACTGCAGCCCTCTGTGTGTTCAGAAAGTTTTCTACCGCATCAAACTCCTGAATCTGTCAGAAAGTTTGTGACCCGCATCGCTGCACACAATGCGACAACAACAGCGGTTACTACGTGACAGTGAGATGCACCAACTCCTTACCTCTCTCCTCTCCTATCAAGGTGTCGTAATGGTGCAAGTACTCCACCTCCTCTGTGTAGTTCTGAGTGTAAGCCGTGTTGGCCCCGGCGTTCCTTGACTCGGTCCACCGGACCTTGGCGACTCCTCTCGCCGTTATGTCCAGGCTCTTCACCCGCACATCCCCGGTAACGTCCACAACCACCCTCCCTGACACCAGGTCTCCACCGGAGAACACCGGCAGGCTGTTCTCATTCAAACTGTCAAAGTAGATCCCCAAGGCCCTCACTTTGCCCAGCACCATGGTAGGCAGTGAAGTATTGAGAAAAAAGCGAGACAAAAATAAGAGTCTACGGAGGAGAGGTGGTGAGAAGAGCCGTGCGGCACAACTACATGCGCCTAGCTCCGGGTGCCCAGCGCCAAGCCGGGTCTGCGGCCGTGTAGGTGATGGTTCATCTGGGTTGAGACAGCTGATGAGCTCCCTCAGCTCCCCGCTCGGCTCAGCTCGGATCGACTCTCCTCCCGCTGTGCGTGCGTCTCTCCGGTCTCTCTGCTGCCGTCTGCCTCCAGCCGCTGCGCTCTTAAAGCCTCTGGTGCGCAGGAGTGACCTCACTGAGCATGTGCGCGCAGACCGGCCGGCCCGTTCACATCGATACAACTCACACACGTTCACACCGGAGGCAGAGAGGATGTGTCTCCTCACTGTGCACATCAGATGGAGAGGAAGGTTTCATAATCATTTCCTGAAAATATGGTAGTTGTGGTTGAGTAGGGGGAGACGGGGGCAATTATTACACACTCAGTTTCTCCAAACAGAAATAAGCTAGAGTGATGACACTTAATCTGCACATGCTCAGTAGGATTCTCTCTTTACCTGTGGAAAAGGAGCAGGATCATTTCACCTCAGCAGAAGTTTTCAACAAAATACTGATTTCGAGCTATGAAAGTGACTTTTTAGATATGCAGCATGTTTCTTCTGGTGTCTAAAGTTTAAATTAGTACAAATTTAAACATACACAGATTTCATCTATAGGTTATTGATTAACAATTAACACTAACAAACTATGCTAATATAGTTGTGACTAGCGGGCATACAAGATTTTATCATGGCTGCAACATGATCCGAGCCACATGGCCCAATGTAAGCAGCTTGTTTGTCTGTGTTGACTAGGAAAGTGAAAAACTACACTAAAAAAGGGTGTATTAAAAGAAATGGATTTGTTCTAGTATAAACTAATCATCAATTAACATAGGTCAACGCTCTTTGTATAAAATAATGTGTGTTTTATATTTGACAGAAAGTGTGAATGTTATATAAATCTGCAAAAGTAAAGTTCCTTTCAATTTCAGTTTGTCTGGATGTAAAGTAGTTGAAGACCCAGCAAAACCAAAGAGAATGACTAGTTCACTTGTGAAAAGCAATTTTTTGATGTTAGAACAGAAAACTTAGCAGAGGATGCCTGACATCTAAAATAATTTGAACCATATAAAAACACTCTTAAGTAACATTAGCAGAAAAGTAATTCCTTTCAGGTAGCCTAGCCTTTTACTTGACATACAGTGGGTTAATATGACTTATTTTTCAGTGTTACAATTAATTTTAACTCTCTGATTTCTTGCATTTAATTAAATATTACAGTATTTTTCTTATAAGTGAAAGTATATCAAATATATTATTAATTAGTGCACATATATGTGTTTCTTGTATTAAAAGATGACTTGTGTATCTCAAGTAGATTGTGAGTTATTAAGGAAAATGAAAAAATGTTACGGTCTCCCCTACACTGGCTACTTGTACATTACTTGAGTAGCTTATTTCCTTTAGATGCGACTGAAAAAAAATAATTTAATAAACAGTGACAGAATTTTGAGCAGTAAACAAATGAGGAAGTACCTGCTTGTGAACCATTACTTAATGAGTAACTCCTAATTACATTGTATAGAGTAGCTGATGATTAATTAATGGTGAGTTAATTAATGAAACTGGTGAGGAACGAATCAGGAACAAATTGATTTATTAATGAATCCTTACATAATGTCCTGGAATTTGTATATTTCCTTGTGAAGAAATGGAACAAATAAAGAAGTTGTCTTTTTGTATTTATTAAAAAATGAATAGCAGAGTAAATTAATTCAGCTGAATAATGTAATAATGTAATTCCAAATAGAAGACTTGATGAGTTACGGCATTGAAAATGTTACTTAAGTAAAAGTATCTCAAAGTGTAATCAAGAAAATGAACTCATTAAAAATAAAATTACTCAAGAATGAAAAAAATGTCCTGTTAAACTATTATATCTTTAGATTATTATTCCTCATGCATTAATGTAAAAGCAGGATTTTACTGTTGTTGGTTGAGATTGAACTATTTTGTATCAGATCGATTAATCCGCTGATTATTTTTTCCCACTAAGTAAAAGTTTTGATAATAATAGTGAAACATGTTGTCACAGTTGCCCAGAGCCCAAAGTGACACCTTCTCAATGCTTGTTTTGTCAGTCAAAACCTCAAAATACTATAAAGAATTTAATCAAAAGGAAAAACAGCAAAATTTCACATATGAACCATAAAATGTTTTTACATGAAAAATGACTTAAAAGATGAAAACAGTTGCCAATTAAATGTCTGTCAATCAGCTAATGTGCCAGCTGTACTTGTTTAAACCGTTTGATTTATAACAAACATTATTGAAACTCTTGTTGTTTTGTGTGTAAACATTTTACTCTGTACAGCAACTGAAGCTGTTTGGTAAATGCAGTGAAGTGAAAGTACAATATTTCCCTTTGAGATGAAGAAGAGTAGAACCAGAAAGTGGCATGAAAAGAAAATATTTCAAAGTAAAGTACAAACAGTAAAGTACTTGAGTCACTTTTACTGTCCATCACAGGTTAGGTTCACTATAGGTCTTAGTTTAGACCTATAGTAAAAATGTAAGAATCATCAGTTTAAAACGAGGTACACGCCCGAGGGCCTGCACTGTTCCTCAAAAGCTGTTTAAAGGATCATTTCTGTATTTTAAACCTGGACCCTATTTTCACATATTAAGGTGTGGAACTGACGAGTAGGTACAAAAGGTTTTGAAGCTGCTGAACCGGCTGCATTATGTTCAGTCGGTTCAAATGGCGTCCACAGAAAGTGCTTCTTTTTGCCAGCGTCAGCTTCAGACCATTACACCAGGTGTCTGACAGAATCACAGAGAGGATCCCTACGAGGGACTACGGGTGACCACCTTTGTTTTTAACAGGAAACTGAAGTCTCGCTCTGAAATCTCACGAGAGGCGAGTTCTTGCAGGAAGACAACGGTCGAAATGAAGGGGAGGAGTTTGTTTTGTACGTAGAGGAGCTGCCAGCAAGACTTTATTTCCTAACGTTACTCCAACAAAACAATCTTCTCTCTGCAACTTTGACTCGCTTTTCCAGCGTCGTCTTCCTGCAACAACTCGGCAGGTTTACTATAGTTTTGCATCTTTTTAGTTAATTTTTATTTTATTTTGATTTTTTGTTTTCAAATTCAGTTTGGTTTTGATTATTTTTAATGCTAATTTAGTTTAAAGTTTTTTTGAAAATGCTTATTTTAATTTAGTTTATTTGTTTCAGTGTTTGTTTTAATCTTAGAGTCTTTCGCCACCATGATGCCAGGAGACGGCGTGGACTGAAAACTGGCAAGTAATTGGACGATAGACTTCACTAGGATTGTCCCCAACTAAGGATTTACAAAGTCGAATCAAAATTGTGCCTTGGCTATAGTCGACTCATAGCTGAATCACGTACTGTGTTTGTGTGTCACTGTAACTTACACTGTACATTTCCAGATAAACTGAGTCTTAATTGAGTCTGCAATTCGCAGGTCTTGGGCAGAGTTTTGCGTGCATGCCGTGCCGCCGACAGCTGCATGCACGTTGCGGTTCCTAGCCTACTATTAAAAAAACGATGTAATATTCTTTATGTGGTTCATAAATTATCCAAACGTCCCGCGATGTGCGCACAAATCTGCACAACAATGGTGAAGTTAAGGCTCCGTCTCTTCTGCAAGTGTTCCTCTTCTGCCACCACGCTCACACATGCTAACCTATATACACAAATATAAATGTAGAGACAGCAGAGCACTTTATTTTATGCCTGTGACACAATCCAAAACATCTGGAAAGCTGAGGTGCGAAACCATAAATATAGATTTCTTCTCTGTCTGATCCCCCCTGTAAGGAGTCTTGAAACACAAACATGTTGAATTTCTAGCTAACAATATCATCTTCTTAACATTATGACACAACATTTTAATTGACCATTTAGTAAGCCACGCCCCCCCCGTAGTTACTGTTGCTAAGTCCGACAAACTGTCGGAGCTGTTAGACTTTTATCACGGCCATGCCAATGTCTGTTACTGCACTCCCGGGAGAAAAAAATTGTTGGAAGAAGCGATCTCGATACATTTGAAGGTTTTATTCAGACTGACACAAACTGACTCAAGCTGATACAAACTGACTCAGACTGACACAAACTGACACAAACTTGCTCAGACTGACTCAAAATGACACAGACTGACTCAAACTGACTCAAGCTGACACAAACTGACTCAGACTGACTCCAACTGAAACAAACTGACAAACTGACTCAAACTGAATTAAAATGACACAAACTGACTCAGACTGACACACACTGACACAAACTGATTCAAAATGACACAAACTGACTCAAAATGACACAAACTGACACAAACTGACACAAACTGACTCAGACTGACACAAACTGACTCAGACTGACACAAACTGACACAAACTGACACAAACTTGCTCAGACTGACTCAAAATGACACAAACTGACTCAAACTGACTTAAAATGACACAAACTGACTCAAAATGACACAAACTGACTCAGACTGACACAAACTGACTCAGACTGACACAAACTGACCCAGACTGACCCAGACTGACTCAGACTGACACACACTGACACAAACTGACTCAGACTGACACAAACTGACTCAAAATGACACAAACTGACTCAAAATGACACAAACTGACTCAAAATGACACAAACTGACTCAGACTGACACAAACTGACTCAAAATGACACAAACTGACTCAAACTGACACACACTGACACAAACTGACTCAAAATGACACAAACTGACTCAGACTGACACACACTGACACAAACTGACTCAGACTGACACAAACTGACTCAGACTGACGCAATCTGACTCAAACTGATTCAAAATGACACAAACTGACTCAGACTGACTTAGAATGACTCAGAATGACGTGGAAAAAATATAAGAAATATAAAAGATATAAGATAAAACCTACCGATCACAGAGTTAAAGTGAACCAACACATCCCCCGACGACTGAGACAAAAGACAACAATATTAAGGATCAACAGTGTTCCTGTACAGCTGGTCGGCCTCTGTTCATTATTACAATCATAAAAAGCAGAACAGTAGGGCTTTCTTACGTCACATTCAGTAGGAAGTTAGCAAACGTTAGCTAACGTTTCCTTTCAACCTCTCTAGGTAGCTGCTTTAACTATTAAAAGAGCTATTACAAGAGCTATACTATTAAAGTGTCGGACCTCAGTTAAAGTGAGTCCTATACTGCGCTGTGATTGGCCAGCTGTGTATTTGGCCGTGACTTACCAAAGGGTCAGTTCCTCAACTCTTGTCCATTGCTTTTTTCCATTATATTATTAATTTCAACATTTCATTCCTTTTTGTTTTGTTTTCATTTTTAACAACCATCTGTTTTGTTGCTACTTTCTAGAGTAATTGGTGGTTAAATGCTGAAAACAGCCTTTCTTAAGAGGTGTGACTGTGTTTGGACACCTTACTTTCCTTACTCTTTCATAGAGCACTGAGTTTGTCACTGCACTTATCTGACATGTATTATAAATAAAGTTTGTTTTGAAAATAAAGCCTAGAGTAAGTGCAGTCGGATTCTCTGAGAGTCCTTGCGAATTCTCCTTCACATCTTTCCTTGACCTCATAATTAAATTTTTGCCGGCAACCTTAGGTTTCCTATTAGCAACAGGAAGTTACAAAAGAGGAAATGGACCAAACAATAAAAGGGGCTTGTTATATAGTCAAAATGTCTGTCTACAATTGAGACACGCTTGCTGTGCCTTTACCTCACAATAAGGTTTGATTGGACAGTCACTGTTTGGGGGAGGGGTTTAGTAAACAGTCAATTTTCCAGTAATTACTGTCACAGTGTATTAAGTCTTTGTAAAGTTGAGACTGTCCTCTAAGATTAACTTGTGTGACACACTGAGCTCAGACGACACTCAGTATCTGCCTGTTATCTGTCCGTCCCAAGGTCACTGAGTGCAAACTCTCGGGCCTGCTGAGCCACTTCGCAGCTACAGAAAGTCAATCAGAGACGATCACTGCACTAAAACAGAAGTCTGCTTATCAGGAAGGAAGTAAACAGGTCCGACCGGCTGAGAGCTGACAGGGTTCATGTACAAAGACGAGCTGAGAAAGTGGCACACAAGCCGATGAGAAAAAAAACAGATTATGAAAGAGCAATTTCGCTTTAATTATTGTGACGGTTGCTTTTTGTTTTATTTGGCAGTAGCAGATGAGAAAGGAGGAGCTTTTTTCATTCTCATTTGTTCTATTTACCCAAATTAAATCAATCAAGATATATTATATGTATACAATATGTAAATTACATGAGAATGGTAAATACCTGGAATTACCAATTGAATTATGTTTTGATGAAATACCCAGTAATAGTCCTGCATTCAAATTTTACTGACATGAAAGTATGTACTTAAAAAGGTACCAAAAGTGAAAGTATTCAGTGTTTATCTCACTGCAATGCTGCAGCTGGTAAAGGTGGTGAAGCTAATTTGAATTACTTTATATCTTAGTGTCTGGGTCCCTATATTCAAGCTTCACATAGCTTACCAGGGTCCTCCCTTTTCACAAATCTGTATTGTTTCCACTGATTGTACTTGCAGTTTAATGTTTTGTGAATAAACCAAATGAATTGAACTGACCTGAAGGCACATGAGTCCCTCTGCTGGCCGTAGTAACGCTGCACAACAGCAGACGGCATCAACTCACAGAGGCACTTGGTCGGGGAGGGAATTACCTTCAAGTTGGAAACCAGTTGGTGGACAAAATTAATGACGTTTCATCCATAAACACACCACCCAAGATCATTTCCAGCCACCCATTGTTAATGTATGTTATTTCATTTATTTATTCATATACCTCCGATACTTTTTTCTCTCCTTTTATTCCATCGTGCCTTCATCTTCACATGGAGTTTCTTTTGTTTATGTTCATTCTCTCAATAAAGCCAACAAAGGCGTTTTAGGGTCAGTTAACACGTACTTGAGATGACATACAGGGGCCTGGTAGAAAGCATTTCACAGTTTAATGTAACAGCTTGGTGTGGCAAGCTGAACGTTAACGACAAAAACAAGCTTTACAAAATTGTTAATATTGCGGGGAAGGTGATGAAAAGCACAAAGCCACAAAAGCAGCTCGGTGATGTATCAGACAGTGTGGTGCTCAGGCAGGCCAGACAGATATCTGCAGACGCCTCACACCCAATAAACTCAGAGTTTAAAGAGTTTGAGTGGCTCAGTTGCTGTGTTGTACTCTTTAAGTGTATATTTTTAATATGTGATTAATTGTGGTATCATGGTTTTATGTTGGTTTTGGAGAAGTCAAAGACAAAGGTGAACAATAAAATCTTAAAATAATAGAAAAAAGAGGTCCAAACAAATATGTTTAAATACAACACACAGGACAGTAACAGTATTTCCTTCTGGAAATTTTGTGGAGTATAAGTATATAACATAACATTTAAGTAAAGTATATACTATAGCACTTATTTAACAGTATAAAACCACAAAAAGAAACCAGACAGATGTGACAGGTACAACAACACTCCCCCCCCTTAACTTAAGAAAACGGAAAGGAAAAAAATATCAAACTTACTGACATTTACAACATGCGAACATAAGTGAAAATAATAAATGATGCCAATATCAAAGCAAAGACAAATCCTGTATAATCCCACTATTCCTGCTCAGGACAATCTAACGTGTAATCTCAGCCAGTAACGTGTTGTTTCAGATGGGAGTTTTATTAATAATGAAACATTGGGTTCTGCTGCATATTTTAGAACTTGACTGGTGAATCAGAAGTGACACTGTTCCGCTGCTTTATTATCTACAGTATAACAATACTAGCCATTGACTGATTATCTCAAAATGCCAGATATCGGTCCAATTAATCGGTCAATCACAAATGATCTTTTTAGCACATTACACATTATTATTACTTGTATGTTTAGGGTCATTCTGCGTCATTAAGGAAAATAGCCACAAGAAAATGACAACACCAGGGCTGCCAACTTTTCAGAAAACCTTGGAGTGAGAAAATACAAATTTGTGGAGGGGCCCTGTTCGGGGTAGCATAAGACATTTTGTACAAATGTTTGTAATTGAAGTCAGATGTCATTTTTTTCAACTGATAATTTACTCTACGTATTATTTATTAAATATAATAGGCTCAATTAATGTGTTATCCTTGTAATAATTATAACTATTTATAAAAATTCCATAAAAACAATATGATTAAAAGGTGGTTCCGGTGGTGATCTTCACCCAGAAAAAATAGAGCATTAAACACTTTATTTCCTGGATTCTGGTGAAATTGTCTGCACCAGTTTATGGTGGAAATGTATTCACTTAAGTAAGGGAAACACAAAATTCCGGCGGCATGTGACAATTCAAAATATAAAAATATATTGGAATGTAATGTAGCAAGGCTCTCATGCATTCTGTATAGCTTTCAAATATTCTGTAGTTCTGCTAATTGGATAGAGGACCCAGCATAATATTATTTTAAAGGGCTTTAATGCATGAACAGAGTGATAGATAAATAGATCCGGGGCTTTTCAAACTATTTACAACCATTTCCCCAAGACACCGTCCTCAGTGTTTTAAACAGTGTGGACAGGATGGAGTGAGTGACTAAGTGAGTCAGTGAGGGACATTCACTCTAGGACCCAATACAGCAAATGTACTTTATGAAAAAGCAAATAAACACACAGACACAGCATGGCTCATTTTGTGCATGTGTTTAACTTGATGTTGCTCTTCCTGTCAGTGGACACTTCCAAAATTAATTCAGTAGTTGCTTCACGCCCCAGATAGACGCAGATGTGTTTTTTTTGCTGGTAGATTATGAACTTCCTACTTTTTTTCGTGTCTTGCTCAGGGACACGTTGGGTGTCTCACGGTGGATTCGAACCCCGGTCTCTCACACCACTCCTGCCCATCACCACCCCATCCTACTTAAAGCTGGACATGTTATTTTAAGAATTTTATTGGCTACAGGAAGTGCCAGTCATCGGCGCAATTGCTTGCAATTGGCTCGGCCTACCCATCAAATACTAGGGGCGGGCTTTTTCTTACAGCGCGGGCTTTCGTTGGCTATTGTAGGCTGTGAAAAGGTAATGTGAGCTCCTATTGGGTCGAATTAGCTGTCAGTCGAAAGGTTAGAGTTCAGCGGCTAATCTGCGTACAAGGATCAAATCGGAATTAATACAGTAATAATGACATATTAGCCACGTCTGCCGGCAAATATGAAAGGATGCAGCAGCTGTCCCGGGGATTTATTGATGGAATAATGTGTTTGGACTGAATGTTTTTACGTTCGTCTGGACCTTTGACAGCTAACAAGACCGTTTTTTGTTGGAATATGTCGTTAATCGATCGGTGGATTACTCTGAGACTTCATAGGTGAGTCGAGTCAGTGTTTATTGTTCTGGCTGGTCTGACAGAGACGCTGGTTGTAACGTTACCCGCTGAGGCTGAGTCCCGGTGTAACGTTAACGGTCTACCGGTAGGAAATGGCTGGATACGTTACTTCTTCTTCATGGATTGGATTTGCGGTAGTTTAACGGCTCTGGATACCAGGTGGAGAGGGGCTTTATTTAGGTGACCATAGGTGTGCCTAACTGTAAATATCCAGTAAGGGCAGCCTGACTGTGCAACTCACAGCGGGAGAGGTGTCCACTTCATTACTGTCACGGTGTCGGATCAAGTCGAATTTATCAGTTAACCTTAACGTTATTTTAGATTCATTTTTCTAGCGTGAGAAAGTTGATGTGTGGCGTGAGAGTTTGCAGCTCTGGCTCAAGTTAGGTAGCGTTAGCTCGCCGGCTAACGCCGAGCAGTTGCTAATGTTGTCCGGTGCAAAGTTATCTTTAGTTTAGTTTAGTTAGCTTTTACATTAACGTTACTTAACCAACCAATCACCCATGTTACTTTCCTCTGTACCACAATGTCAAAGTGTCAAAGCCTGCAAGAAACATACTGTATATAAAAACGATGTGACGGTAAAAAGCTAATGTGGAGCGGTTTGTTCACTATCCCATAGTGACGCAGCCACGAGCAGCTAGCTAACGCTACATTAGCTCGGACCCGCCGCTGTTTGCTTCGTAACGTTCAATTTAGATTTATTGCCTTTTACTGATAGGTAAGTTACACAGCTGCTCCACCTCTCAGTCACTGTAACTAACATGACCCACTTAATATACAACCCAGAGGAAGAAGAGCCATCCACTAACACTAGTTACAGTAAAGTTACTTACTGCGGTCTGACTGTTATAAAGTGAGACACAATATTATAATATTCAGTCCAGCTCTCTACCCGTTTCATTATCATCCAGTACATGTAGCTGTGCTGACACTGCTGAGCCTCCGTTGACAGATTCAGATAGTAAAGATAGTTACTGCAGCAGGCGAGCTAACGATGTAGCACGTCGGCTAAATGCAGTAAATGTAACGTTACCGTGATCATGTAACGAGCGCGGATTAGTTCAACCTGCAGCTGATAAAACTCTTACTGTAACGTTGCAGTGGGAGTTTACCTGAGTTCCCAGCTCTGTCTGTCTACAGCCGCTGTCACTCTGCCTTTTTTCGGCAGTACTGTGCCGATATGCCGGTGTGACAGTTTAACTGGTGGCTAAATTAACTGGTGACAGATGTGTCGTAGGCGGGACTTCAGGATCCACTGACTGCAAACCAGGAAATACGTTCCGATAACTTTGTTTATCTACGTAATGTATTGTTATGATATCTGCTTCTGAGTGGAGTTTGCAGGCTGATGATCCTCAGGGACCTCTCCCACCTGCAGATTAGTTCAAAGCGAGGAGCGTGATCATGGAGGAGACTGTGTCGCTGTTCAAAACGCTGCAAAACGTCAATAAACCAAATGTTCATGTTGTCTGTCTGATTTGTACTTTCATAGGAAAACAGGCTGAGTGAGGTGTTTGACGTTCATGGAGCGCTAAGTGGAAACGCTGTTAGCTGCAGCAGAGCGTCCAGATTAACCTGTGACAGCTTCGTACCATCGATCACCTTTATATTCCGCTCTCTTTACAATCCTCACCAACACTGGCGTGCCAGTTTTTATATACAGTCTATGGTTAAACTGCGCCCGAACACAGCGTGCAGTCAGCTGTGGCCACAAAGTAAATGCTCAAGTTAACTTGTGATCCAACAGCTGGATCTACCGTCGCTCATTTAGCAAACACACGCAGGGGTGGTGTAGGCAATATACGATGTAGCGTGGTCTGTGCTCACTACTTGTGTGTGAGTAGGCCTATAGGTTCAACAGAGATTACAGTATGCAAATAAACTGAGATTCACTGTATAGCCATACAATAAAAAGCTGGACAACATATTTCAGAATTACTAGCTGTATAATTTCCTACCTGTCACTATTAAGACTCACCAAAATCAAATCCTTAACAAAGGCCACACAGCAGCTGTGGTGTCACAACACAAAACACACGTTAACAGGTTCCTATGCAGTGCAAGCTCTGGATCGAGAACTAGAGACTTGTTACTGGGACCAAAGAAGACAAGATAAAGATTAGTAGTCACTGATCATATAGATTGATAGTAGGAAACTCAACCTCATGAGTTTGCTCAACCAGATGAGCTAATGGGCAACAGCAAAGCCCATCCACCCCAACAATGCAAGTTATATAAGAATATTGAAGAGACTAGAGAAAAATAATACAACTATTTACAGAGAAAGAACGTAACAGATGGCCTACATGTGCATTATTCTGATTTTGTGTTGTGCAGACGTACAACCTACTCACACACAAGTGCATGCAGTTAATAGGAAACAACCGTCATACAGTATTCGTCTGTTTCCCAAATGTAATATGAGATTTTTATACACTGTAAATCATCCACACACATTTTAAATACGAGAAATTACTTCTACTTCAATGAAAATGTAAATGACTGTTTCACATATGAACTTTATAGTTATTGCAGGCTACTTAGTGTAATATTTCTGTTTATCAGTAAACTGCATTTGGGCTCCTACACAGCCTGAGGCCTCTGTCAGGACCAAAAAGCCTGAGGCCCCTGTCCAGCCCATGTAGCATGTGTCCACTAGCCAGCCTAGCGAGCCCCCATCCACAACCACAGGGCATGATTGTCCCATGGAATCACCTCTGAGTGACTCCCCTGTAAGTGATATCCTCATATTCAAACAATGTAAATGAGAACAATTTGCTTCACGTGATTCTTTTTTTAAATTTTATTTTAAACTTTGTGCACAATGATAACTAAATGTTGTGTTGTTGCAGGTGGAGCTAGAGGGTTGGGTCTGTGGGAAAACCCCAATGGCATCCCAGCTGCTGACATTTCCTGGCTCAAAGAGGACACAGAAAGAGGACTGTCCCCCCTGTACAAATCTATAAGGACAACACTGATCTGTTCAAGAGGTGACAGGTGATGAAGTCAGACCGCATGTGGTCTTACCCACCAGAACCTCCAGGTTATGTCGGGGGTGCTCTGCAACTCCACAGCTTTTTCCGGAGCCGTGTCTTCGTGTGGCGCCCTGTTGGAGTATGGAGGTGCTCTCTGAAGTGTCCTTGAGGTGATGAGTGTGCGGGCAGAGGACAGAAAGTGCACCTCTAGAAGTCTGGCTTCTATTCACAGGTACAACTCACTTCCTCTGTGTTAGATTTATTACATTACAGTAGTAGATTTATTACTATGTATGTAAACATGCAGGAAAAAGAACACAAAGTCATTGGCCTTTAGTCATTTTTTTCCCATATGTACTTTAGGTACGTCACATCTGTGAGGTGTCCAGCTGGTAGACGGTGCTCCCTGCCATCCTCGCCAGCAAGTGGGTAATATACTGAACATAATGTGAGCATTTAACAATTTTCAAAAAACAAAGTTACTCAACTCATACTCAACAAATCTGTACTTCACAGGGTTCAATTTAATTCAGTTTTATTTAATATAATTTATATAATTTATATAATTATCGATTTCAATTTCAATTTTATTTATATAGCGCCAAATCACAACAACAGTTATCTCACATTTCTTTTCATGAAGAGCAGGTCTAGACCGAACTCTGAAGTTATTTACAGAAGCCCAACAATTCCCACCAAGAGCAGCACCAGGCGACACAGGCAAGGAAAAACTTCCTTTAAGAGGCAGAAACCTCGAGCAGAACCATGGCTCAGGGTGGGCGGCCATCTGCCTCGACCGGTTGGGGGAGAGGGGGAGAGAGAAAGAGAGGGAGAGAGAGAGGGCAAGAGAAAGAGAGAGAGGGCAAGAGACAGAGAGAAGGACAGAGAGAGAGAGCAGAGGGAGGCGGCCTACACAGTTCACACAGAGGTACATCTGCTTCAGCCGATTGGGAGGGAGAGAGAGAGAGACGGACGTACGGAGAGAGAGAGAAACAGAGAGACGGACGGAGACGGCGGGGAGAGAGAGAGAGACGGACGAGAGAGAAAGAGACGCAGAGACGGACGGAGAGAGACACGGACGGACGGAGAGAGAGAGACGGACGGAGACGGCGGGGAGAGAGAGAGCCAGAGAGACGGACGGAGACAGAGAGAGACGGAGAGACGGACGGAGAGAGACAGACGGAGACAGGGAGAGACGGACGGAGACGGCGGAGAGAGAGAGACGGACGAGAGAGACGCAGAGACAGACGGAGACAGGGAGAGACGGACGGAGACAGAGAGAGATGGACGGAGAGAGACAGAAGCGGAGAGGCGGACGGAGACAGAGAGAGACGGAGAGACGGACGGAGAGAGACAGACGGAGACAGGGAGAGACGGACGGAGTCGGAGAGAGAGAGAAACGGAGAGACGGACGAGAGAGAGAGACGCAGAGACGGACGGAGAGAGAGACGAGACGGAGAGAGAGACGGAAGGACGGAGAGAGAGAGACGGACGAAGACGGCGGGGAGAGAGAGAGACGGAGAGACGGGCGGAGACAGAGAGAAACAGAGAGACGGACGGAGAGAGAGAGAGAGACAGAGAGATGGACGGAAACAGGAAGAGACGGACGGACGGAGAGAGAGAGAGAGACGGACGGAGACGGAGAGACGGACGGAGAGAGAGAGGGACGGACGGAGAGAGATGGAGAGAGAGAGACGGAGAGACAGACTGACGGAGAGAGAGAGAAACGGACAGAGAGAGAGGACGGACGGATGGAGACAGAGAGAGACAGAGACAGACGGAGAGAGAGACAGAGAGATGGACGGAAACAGAGAGAGAGAGACGGAGACGAGAGAGAGAGACGGACGGAGACGGAGAGACAGACGGAGAGAGAGAGAGACGGACGGAGAGAGATGAGAGAGAGACGGAGAGACGGACTGGACGAGAGAGAGAGAGACGGACAGAGAGAGAGGGACGGACGGATGGAGACAGAGAGAGAGACGGACGGACAGAGACAGAGAGAAGGACGGAACAGAGAGAAAGAGAGGGACGGACGGAGACAGAGAGAGAGACGGGACGGACAGAGACAGAGAGAGAGGGACGGACAGAGACAGAGAGAGAGGGACAGACGGACAGAGACAGAGAGAGATAGAGGGACGGACGGACAGAGGGAGAGGGACGGACGGACAGAGAGAGAGGGACGGACGGACAGAGACAGAGGGAGAGGGACGGACAGAGACAGAAAGAGAGGGAGAGGGACGGACAGAGACAGAAAGAGAGGGAGAGGGACGGACAGAGGGAGAGGGAGAGGGACGGACAGAGGGAGAGGGACGGACATAGACAGAGAGAGAGGGAGAGGGACGGACATAGACAGAGAGAGAGGGAGAGGGACGGACAGAGACAGAGGGAGAGGGACGGACAGAGACAGAAAGAGAGGGAGAGGGACGGACAGAGACAGAGGGAGAGGGACGGACAGAGACAGAGAGAGACGGACGGACGGACGGACGGAGACGGAGAGCAGAGGGAGGCAGCCTACACAGTAAACACACAGAGGTACAGACAGTAAAGGTGATGTTGCTACAGACTGAATGAAAATGGTTCAGATATTTATAGTTGTGTTAATGATAATAATTGTAATGTTAATGATAATATTAACAGTATTAATAGCAATACGACTAGTAACAGCAGTTGTAATTGTAGCAGAGGGCGTCGAGTAGGAACACAGAGACAGCAGGAGACTCTCAACCACAGATCCAGACTCCACAGCTCCAGAGCCAGGAACACCTGCAGGAAGTGACGGGAGGACAGGAGTCTCCTGCTGCCCCGTGTTCCTGCTCGACGCCCTCTGCTACAGTTGCAACTGCTGTTACTAGTCCTATTGCTATTATTACTGTTATTATTATCATTAACATTAACTTACTATAAATATCTGAACCATTTTTCATTCAGTCTATAGCAACATTACCTTTACTGTCTGTACCTCTGTGTGTGTACTGTGTAGGCTGCCTCCCTCTGCTCTCTCTCTCTTGCCATCTCTCTGTCCGTCCGTCTCTGCGTCTCTCTCTCTCTCGTCCGCTCTCTCTCTCCCAATCGGCTCGAAGCAGATGTGCCTCTGTGTGAACTGTGTAGGCCGCCTCCCTCTGCTCTCTCTCTGTCGCTCTCTCTGTCTCTTGCCCTCTCTCTCTCTGCCCTCTCTCTCTCTCTCTCTCTCCCCTCTCCCCAACCGGTCGAGGCAGATGGCCCCCACCCTGAGCCATGGTTCTGCTTCGAGGTTTCTGCCTCTTAAAGGAAGTTTTCCTTGCCTGTGTCAGCCTGGTGCTGCTCTTGGTGGGAATTGTTGGGCTTCTGTAAATAACTTCAGAGTTCGGTCTAGACCTGCTCTTCATGAAAAGAAATGTGAGATAACTGTAGTTGTGATTTGGCGCGCTATATAAATAAAATTGAAATTGAAATTGATAATTATATTATGATCGTTATATTCCGTGACAACATGGAATATTCACGGAATATTCCATGTTGAATACTTTACAGAAAAATGGGGCGGATCTACGAAGAAGAATGGCCGCCCCGCTCGCCTTGGAGGAGAAGGTGGATTGGTACACCAGAGACACCCACGCAGATCTTAAACGCCTCTGCTCTGAAGGTTGGACATGGGTCTCCTGCAAAAACAATATCATACGACAGGTACTTTAGATGCGAAAAGACTTTACCTCGTTTAAGAGCTCTGCCCACACCCCTGCAATTCCAAGTAGTAATAGTGATGTGACTCATCCCTGAACTAAGTGAGTAAGTGACATGGATCTATGTGGAGGGACACGTGGTAAAGTTTGACATGTGACATATAAAGGGCTGGCAGTACATCCAATGACAGAAAATGACAGATAAGGAAAGACAAGTAAAACCCCCACAAAACCCAAACCTGCTAATCGAACTAAGCGGTAAAACCCACTAGCTAACAAGGAGGCTGCTGGGTAACTGAGCCAGCCAAACCGCATGAGTCAACACGCTTACCGCAGTACGTCCCTGCGTACTGGGGTGTGGATAGGAATGTTGTCCGCCTTCTGAAGGACCGGACTGAAGGGAACACTATACTACATACTACAGGAGAACCACATTGAGGAGTAGCTTTACCGTAAGGACCTGCACGCCACGCTCCTTATGACTGTAGCAGAACCCGGAGGGATTGTCTCTGCGTTTAGGCCCACGTTCCAGGCTCCACCTCCTCCAAGGGAGCTTCCCTCCGCTCGGCTCTTGCGACACACCTTCCTGCTGGCAGAGGCCAACAATGTGCAGGATTACCGGAGCCAGATCCTCTCCACTTTTGGCACTGTGCTGAAAATGGATTCCACCAAGAAACTATGTAAATCAAACCGTATGATGCAAAAGATATGCAGTATGTGTTCATACTCAGCCTGTCAGCCTGTGCCCAAAATCTTGTACGTGGACCGTGGGTGTTGCCGTGCACAGGGCCCGACAGGGGTGGAGACTTTGTTCAGGCCTTGGGTGGACAGTGGGATGGTGTTGCGTCTGGACATCTTCCACTGGATCCACCGGTTTGAGTCTCACTCCAAGTATGCTTTGTTCAAGTTTGCTGTAGCTGGGGCTGTGCTGGCCTACAACCACACTGACCTGGAGCTGCTCATCAAGGCCGTCGGAGCCAAGGACCCGGCAACGCTGAAGTCTGTCTCCACGCAGACATTTGTATTACGGCACAATAGGGGTGGAGAAGGTCCAGTAGGTACTGGGGGGCAGTGGCATGGAGAGATTCATAGGTGAGGAGAAGGATTTTGTAGGTGATGCCGAATTTAACTGGGAGCCTCACTGAGTGAGGATTGGGGTGATGTGCTGCCACGACATATTGTGTGTGAGAACCCTGGCAGCCGAGTTCTGGACCTACTGCAGCCGGTCCAGGACCTTGCTGGGTACCCCATACAGGACACCGTTACAGTAGTCCAGGCGTGAGGTGATGAAAGCTTGGATGAGAGACTCTGCCACAGAGTCTGAGAGTGATGGTTGAAGTCTGGAGATGCACCCATCCACTTTGAGGAGTAGATCACCTACCCTCAGGAGCAGCGGCTTGGGAGCCACTACCATTAGCTCAGTTTTGCTGCACTTCAGCTTGAGTAGGCTGGATGACATCCAGGTTTTTATTTCAGTCAGACAGTTAACAAGTGACAGAGGGGATGGATTGGTGCTGATATATAGCTGTGTGTCTAAGAAGCTTAGTGACTCAGGTTTTGTGAAAAACGGCGAATTGTGAAGCGGCGACACACACGCCAGCGTCCTCACTCACTCGCGAACCAGCGGGGCAAGCAGTGCGGATGTGAGTGTGAGGATTCCTTTGTTAATGCCGTTTGTCAGCCAATTTGCCCCTTTGGGGATGTTAAAGCTTTCTCAGGTCCCCACTGTGCAGCACGGCCATATCAGGTTTACTCGATAAGTGTCATTGCGCGGTGGAACTCTGACAGGAGATCAGATGCCGTGTTTGGTGGTAAAGGACGGCACCACAGGACCTACTCAGCACCGCTGATTGACTGCCTCAACACCCGCTGTCGGCAGCTGTTCAGAGACAGAGAAGAATTTCCAGGCCCCTGCTGATGTCCCTTCTAATGAGCTGCTCGGGTTGGAGTACCTGTTTAGCCAGGTACTCCAACCCGAGCAGCCTTCTCTCTTCAGGACATTGTCAATGATGGACCTGGTCCAGAGGAAGAGGTGGTTCAGCCTGGGCAGCCCGCTCCTGATCCAGAGGCAGACGAAGCGTACCAGAGCGATGCGGAGGCACGTGACGATGTGCTTGATGCCGTCCTGCCCCACATTACGCTCACCAGCAATGAAACCTCCACTGTTCTCCGTCTGGCCTTTGTGAGTAACAGTGTGTTTCTGCTAGAATGAAACACAAGTTGGTGAACAATAAGCACATTTGAACTTTGAACATTTGTGCGGCAATCTTTTAACAGGAGGATGCCTGCAGTCCAAACCCTCTTCCTGGCTTTCAAAGGTTGGCCTGACAGAGGACAAGCTGTCACTTACCACTGAGCAGAGGAACAAGGTCAGTGAAGTCTGGAAAGCAGTGGAGCAGCATGACGAGCAGCCTCAGCAGTTCAACCAGCTGTACAGAACCCGCTGGGCCAACACCCTCTGCTGCCGCACAAAAACGGATGAGCTTGTTGATGCTGCTGTGATACAGAGGGTAAAGATGGTCATTCGCTGGGCACCAGCACAACAGGACATCAGTGCTCAGCAGAACAGGCTGATGGTCACCCTGGTTAAGCTGTTGTGATTTGGAGGTACATGCAAATGTGGATTGCATTGATTATAGAGGATGGATTGATGCATATAGAGGGGAAGGATGGTGGTGGAAGAAGGATGCCCTCTGTTTAGGCTGGTCTGGGAGGGTGTTCAGAAGACCAGCTGGAGGAGACTTCGTGTGGGGGTTCCTCCTTGGAAGTGTTTTCACACGAAGTTTATTACAAGCTCAGAGGAGAGCTTGGGAATGAAGGGATGAGGAAGAAGGAAAAGGGGATGAACGGATTAGGGGAGCAGGGATGAAAGGATGAGGGGATGAGGGAATGAGGTGAGAAGGGATAAAAGGATGAGGGAATGAGAGGAGCAGTGAGAAGGGATGAAAGGATGAGGGGATGAGA
>JALXJV020000019.1:26818406-26849271 GCA_024633595.2 Lepomis macrochirus
CTGTATTATTACTATGATTCAGAGGTGTATGTCATTTTAAGCCTTTAAAAATATACTTTAAAGTCCATGTATTTTGTCTGGGATGGGTGGACTTTTGGTGCAGGAGAGAATAATGCAACAGGAAGACCTTCATTGTGTCCCCACAAATTGTTTTCTAATGTACAATGCATGAGGTGTTCCTCACATTGTAATGCGGTACTGACCTTGTTTCATATCTTCACCCATTGAGCAAAATGATTTGAAAGGTTGTTAGGAATCTGGTTTCTGTGTTCATGTCTTTCCTGTTTAAGTCTGTTTTTGGTTTTGTGTTTCTCTGTGTAATCTTGTCTAGTTAGTTCTTAGTCCTGTACATTAGTTCATGTCTTTAGTGTCTACTACTGGTCTTGTGTTCTCTGTTTAGCTTTGTGTATACCCTTAGTCATTTGCTGGGTATGTTCAGCTTTTTGTACCGGTCTGTCATGTGTTATAGATTGCTCCCTGCATCTCAGCCCTGTGTCTTTGCTCCTAGTTTTGTGTCTCAGTTCATGTCTTAGTGTTCACTTCTGGTCTGTGTTCTTATTTGTTATTTTGCCCATGTCTAATCTGAGTTCCGTTTTGTACTTGCTTCATCTGAGGTCCTTGTTAATGTATGGTGTTTTGCATCTGAAAGTGTCTCTCTGTTCCCTCCTGCTGTCACTCTGCCTGCTTCGTTAACCTGATCTCAGTCAACTGTGTTGCTCCCTCCCAGCTCGTTAACCCGTGTTTGTGTATATATTCTTCTTTGTTTCCTCAGTCTGTGACTACGTTTACATGCAGCCAATAACCCGTTCAAAACCGGGATATTAGCAATAACCCGGTCGCGCACGGCCATGTAAACACTGGCAAAAACACGGATATGCTCATAACCCGGTTTTTAAAAACCCGGATATTACCCCTGGGGTACCCTTTTCTAACCCGAATATTTTGTCATCGTAAACGCGTATCGGCATATCCCCATCAAAGGAACATTGATTTGCGTTCTGCGCATGCTCTATTCGCAAGTAATCTTGGTCTTTTGAGTATAGGAACTTCTTGTATGCGCCAAACCCGCGTGCAGTATACCGGAAGTAAACGAGGTAAACATGGCCAGACGCAACACAGCACCGTACTTCTGGAGCGAGGAGAAAACCAATTTTTTAATTCATGTTGTCAAAAATATGAATATAATGTCTTTTGTTGACGGCAGAAAGTACAAAGACATTTACATTTAGAATCGGAAATGACGCATATTGCGTTTTAAGGTTGTCCGTACGTCCAGACGTTAACCGTGCGTCGCCGTTTACATCGGGGTATTGCCAATTGATTACAAATTCCATGTATACAGGAGAAACTCTGTCTGCTCACGCATGTAAACGGGTTATCCCGAATGTTTCAGAAACCCGAATCGTGACCATAACCCGAATATTGACAGCATGTAAGCGTAGTCTGTGTCTGGTCATTGTTGCGTTTAGGCAGCTCTGTCATGTGTGTAGCGCTGTACCTGTCTTGTCTCTGCCCTGTTTGTCTTGGATCTGCACCTGCCTGGATTATCTGTGGTTTTGGATCTTGTTTGAATTACCTTGTTTTGGACTCTGTTTTACCAGCCACTCTGCCCATAAGTGTGCTTTCGCCTTTGTTTTGCCATAATTAACCCTTTGGACTGTACCTCTTTTGCCTTGTGTCCTGCATTTGGGTCCACCAACCTACCTCCACCACCACCAACCCTGACAGTTATAATATTTTATTTGTTAAAAAAAAGGTTTCTCATAATTGAATATGAATTTTCCATGATGAAATGTGTTTTATGTTGGTTTTATATGAAGTTAATTTGTTAAGTCAAGTTCGGGAGCGGGGCTACACCTCAACCACAACTCATTGGGCCTCTCTATACGAGTTAGCAATCCTTAGCTTTTTTCTTCATCTCCAACTGGTCTGTCCTTACCCCAACCCCCACCATCCATCCCTACCCCTTCCCTTCCCCAACACCCAAATGTTTTTTGCTCTTTGTTTTAACAACTTATTCCTTCCATAGCAGTTTCTCTAGCCACAGCAGTTTTTTCTCTGGCCAATCCATTAACCTTCATCTGTCTTTTCCCGATTTATATCTGTATATTCTCTACTGAAAGTCAGGCACTTTGCTCTCGAATAGGATTTTAATCCCATTCCTGTCCCACTGTTTTCAGTCACACATTCAACTAACTTCACAGCTAAGAATCTCTCTAACACCTCACAAGCAATCTTCCTCTACAGCTTCAGCCCCATCTGCATCTTCTGCCTCAACTCAGCTCCCACGAGGTCATAAAGCAAATGCATCGGCTCCAGGTACGACGCAAGGCATCACAACACCACCTATTTTCTTACAGAAACCGTAAATTGGCCACTCAATTCTGGTTCCATAAACATTGAACATAACCTTCTGCATTTCAGGCATGTCCCCTGAACATTATTCAAGCCATTCTTTCCCCATTGAATCAGCGTCCACAGCGGCCAGACTTGGCATCTCTGATTAAACCACTCTGGTCGCCGGTCTCAACTCTTAATTCCATCCAATTCTAGCACATCCCTAGGCCCGCAGACTCACATCTTTCTGTTTATGTCCCCACACTAAAGGGAATTGACAAACAGTGCAGGCCACTTTTCTATTAAGGGGGCATGATGGTCTGGATTAATTCAAACACCGGGCTGCACTCTTGCAACTACAGCCTCCTGCATGCCTGCTCCTTCCGCGTAGGAGCTCACGTCAGGAGCACCTGTCCCCAATATTCAACCACACCAGAAGATTGCCCGGCACTGCACCTTGGTACAATCATTTAAATATCACAGTCCTTCCAGACACTTGTCACCCATGCCACGATTTCATTAGAGTTAGACCTCTAGACAACGTGTCCAGCCTTCCTTTCGTCAGCACTCACAAACTTACTTTGTCATCATAGCCGCCATCTTTGGGGGGGTATTAAGAGGTCTAGCAAGTCCACATTCATCCACCCAGATAAAACCACAGTCGTAGAGATTCCACAAGGTCGATTCCGTTCCTCTGTCAGCACCTCACTCCTTCACGCAGACTCACTGAATCTCAGCTATACATCACTTCATTTTCAGGGCAGCTCACATTCCTGCCACCACAAGAATTTTACCATTTCACCAATTCAAATTCGGACACTGGGCCACAGAATCATATCTTCATCCCATACCAGTCTCACCATTTCAGCCATATCATTCTGCCAGATTCTTTAACGCTTCACAAGAAGGCAGCCTCTACAGCTTCTCTCAGCATACCTGACTGGTGAGAATCGCTTCAAAGCAATTTCCTCATTCTCTTTATGTCCAACAGCAACTTCAACTCAAACCGCTATAACATGATAATCAGGGCTCAAGGAATTGAAACCTGGGCCCGTATTCATAAAGAATCTAAGAGTCCTCTCAGAAAACTCTTATCTTAGCTTAAAAACTTTTACCTAGAAGTCTTAGCTTAAGAGCTATTCAGGACTGATCTGAGAGCAGCTCTGAGCAAGGAAAAGACAAAAACTTTTATCTTAGTGAGGAGGCGGGGTTGACCCGTTGCTATGTATGACACAATCTTTTGAAGACTGTGATTGGTTGGTTGTCCAAGAAGGAAAAAAGAGTGATTCTAAGTGCAGGTGATATTCTAAGCCTTTACTTTGGAAATTAAATGCGTAATATTTCCTATTTGACCGCTTAAGAGCTCTTTTAAGGGCTAAGATGCTTTGTGAATTACTTTTTTCTTTACTAGGATTTTTTCTTTAATTTTAAGAGTAAACGCCCACTTTTCTAAGAATTTTCTTAGAATTTTGTCACTAGGAGCTACTTTTAGCCTTAAGATTCTTTGTGAATACGGGCCCTGATCTTAATTTAACTCTTTTGCAGGCTTGAAATAAGCGAAACTGCTTCTGAGACGGAACTCCCACACTGAGTGTATGATCAGATGACATCCTTCTTCCACCATTACCCTTCCCCTCGATATGCGTTAATCCATCCACCATAATCCATGCTTTCTATATTTGCATGTACGTCTAAATCACACATTGTTGTGGAGTGGTCCTTGCTTGTGAAATTGTTTGAAATGAGAAAACTGTAAAAGAAATGGTAACAAATGAGTTTTTATCAATAACAAATTTATGGCTTATAATGTATTTTTGCATCAAAAGAGACTTGATATCACCTACAAACAACATGTGATAAAAAATAAATTAAACATATTTTTGAGAAAGGAAAATCTTTGTGACGTGCTTTTTACATCTCAATTACTGGAATTATGTAAAAGAAATCAAAATCTAAAAACATTTTTTCTAGCGGGTCTCTGGTTGGATGAGATATTCTTACAACATAAACACATTTAACCGTTACCGTAGCACTCGGTAGTCTAGATTATTCACACTGAATTCTGTTATACTCACACTGACTGAAGTGTCCATCCAGGTGCTAGATTATTTTATCCAGATGATATGTGCCAGATTTGAGGTGATGAGTTCACTTTTTCATAAAAGTATGAAATTTCTTACACTTTTACAGTTTAGGGCCCTGAACAATTTCCGAAATGAAGCCATTTCAAAAATGCCTTGTAGAAGCCATGGCGGCCATTTTACTTTCCATCATAATCAAATTATGTATTTTGCATCATATCTCGGAACCAAACAAGAAGAACAGAAAAGATCCAGACGTCCACCCCTTTGTTTTAACTGTTCAGGTATATATAGTTAACAGTGAAATATTTGAGATGATGCAGAAGGAAATTTCAAGCATATTAAATCTAATCTTTAATAAAAATCACTCCCCAACGCCATAATGGCCTATTATGTTAGTGTCTACATGGGGACGCATTTATTTCAGTTGTAACCTTGCGGCAGTTGAATTAATAGCCATAATACAGACTATTTTAATTGCTAGATAGCAAATAATAAATTTAACAGGACAAAAGTTAACACACACACACACACACACACACACAGTACGGCACAATGCACAGATACAGGTGACACAATCAAACTATTCAATGCTTTCCAGAATTTCTATTCTTCCACTGGTATCAATTATTATCATTGCATTAAAAGGATTTAAAACGATCACCCTTCACACTGTGGATATAGATGTTGTGGTCCTAGCCATTGCACATGTGTCAGAGCTGGATATTGAGGAGCTGTCAGTGGTGTTTCGGACTGCTCAGAACTTCAGATACATCCCTGCCCAAGAGATTGCCAAGTCTTTCTGTGTTCCATGCCTTCAATGGCTGTGACAGTGTCTGTATTTGTAACCAGTGACAAGATGACAGCACTAGATACCAGGGGCCGTATTACAGAAACTTCCCATCCGGCAGATCTAACTGCTTAGTAACCATGGTAATAAGGGTTAGGAACTGATTTAGGAAAAAGGCCATTACTTATGAACAGTTCCCAAGTCAATATTCCTTTCCTAACTTTACATAGGTGTATTACAGAAGCATTTTAACTTCGTAAAATCTTAAATAAACTCTCCTAACTTCAGGAGAACTGTTGAGTTGTCCTAACTTTACTTTTCCACCAGGTAGTGTTTAATAACTTCTTTAATCCACAATGTCGCTGTTTAATTGCTTTTACAAAATCTACAAAATGACAACAGGCCGAACTTAATTGATTCCACCGATGTGTTTAATGACAAAACAAAGGCTGCAGCCGATGTATCGCTGTATAATCTCATTATAGGCCCACAATGTGAAGGCTCGATGTAACAAATTAAATCTGAATCCAAATCTTCGGGATCAGAAACCTTTGGATCTGCTTTTTAAGTTTCAGATAAGATCAGGATTTAATCCAAGATGAGAGGGAGAGACTATCTTTGGTCATGAAGTCTAATGTCACTCTACAATCAGAAAACGGCAAAACACTACCAGCAAACACTGATTGAATTAGTAGCAGTACTCTTACTTTTTGTCTGATGGTCCAGGTACATTTCTTAAGACTAGAGGGGGATCTTTGGACTGATCACTCTTCATAGACAGACAGCTGGATACTACAGACTCTGCTCCGTCCTCCTCTTCCTCCACACAAACACTCATCTTCTGGACTTCAGTCAGTCTGAGGGGTAAAACAGTAACACTGACTGTGAGCTCAGAGCACAAGAATGAGAAGAATCAAGACAAACAAGTCTGAACAAACAGGAAACACACACACACACTTTTGACTTTTGAGTTCACTCTAACGCATCCACAGGGATAAAACTGATTCATTAACTCATTTAGCTGACATTTCCATCTAAACTGACTTCACATTGCTTTATATTTCAGATGCCATATGCCTCTGGAGCAAGTAGGGGTTCAGTGTCCTGCACAGGGACAAATTGGTAGATGTGCCCCAGTGGGTATCGAACCCTGCTTTCTCACAATAGGCATATGTTTTATTACCTGCACCATCAACACCCCTGTTGCTCTGCCAGTTTACTTTGACAGCAAAATAATAAAAATATTGGATTAACACTCACCCTGCCTCAGCATTCAGTTTTCCTCCTTCAGCTCTGTTGACTAAAACTAGATTCTGAACTGACTGAACTCTTTCACTTTACCTGGATCATCTGGTTAATGTTGCTCCTCCCCTCTTCATTTACAGGTAATCAGGTGACTCTCTCTCTCTCTGTGAGTGTGTGTGTGTGTTTCTCTCTTGGCCTGAACAGAATTAATTAAAATGGGTTTTGATCAAAGTGTTGGTTATTAAATGAAGTTTAAATTATGTAAATAATCAGTTTTGTTTGAGTTAAAACTGTAGTGCTTTAAACTAAATTAACTAACTATATTCTGTGAAATGTTTTCAATAAAGCTGGCGGGTACAACTTTCAAAAATATCGTTTTCAATTTATGTGCATCGTAATGCAATTATAAATCAATCTGTGTTTATTCTCATTTACATAAATTTTAGTTTCTGTTGTCAACAGGTTGAATTAGTGTGAAATGTATCACAGCTTATTAAATACTACCTTAACCAGCAGCCATTACCAAGCTGTAAAATCCATCCATCCATCCATCCATCCATCCATCGTCAGCTGTTCTCCTGCATACAGGGTCGCTGGGGGGCTGGAGCCTATCCCAGCTGACATTGGATGAAAGGCGGGTTACACCCTGAACAGGTCGCCAGTCCATCGCAGGGCAGCTGTAAAATCATTATTGTTATATCAATACATCGTCTGACAGAATGAAAAAGATCAAATTACAGTAGCTGTGCTGTGAGATCATTTAAAATGAGACATCACTGAGAAAGTTAGAGGGAAATAAAATCAGAAAACCAGTTTCAGCTCTGGGGCCAAAGTATTTTGTTTCAAACATGAGAAAAGAACAGTGGCATGTAAAATGGCATCATCTGGATAAACATGAACATTACAATGTTGCAGAGATGATACTATTTGTGTTTGTAGTGAATAACAGAGGGCTAAGAATACAGCCGTGTGGGAGGCCTATCCTAAGATCAGGGCCCGTATTCACAAAGAATCTTAAGGGTAAGAGACCGTAGCTCCTAGTGACATAATTCTAAGAAAATTCTGAGAAAACTGGGCGTTTACTCTTAAAATTAAAGAAAAAATCCTAGTAAAGAAAAAAGTAATTCATAAAGCATCTTAACCCTTAAAAGAGCTCTTAAGCTCGGAATTGTTAGGAGCAGCGACGAGGACTTTTAAGAGGCTTAAGAGTTTCTTTAGTAGAGGAGAAAATGGCAGAAAGACGAAGAGGGAGAAGAAATGTGTTGCAGGATGACAGAGAGTTAATCAGACGCTATAGTTTAGATCGTGCAGGGATCGTGTTTGTGACTGATCTTATCAGATACACGCAAACATCTCAGCGCAGGAATGAAAGTAATCACTACATTACGATATTTGGTAATGCAGCGGTGATGATTTGGGTCTGTCACAACCTTCTGTAAGCGTGATCACACAAACAATTACAGCACTTTCAGAACCTCTTATTGTGTCGCAGTTCATTTCGTTTCCACTGGACATTCCCACCTTGCAGGCTCAAAAAATTGCATGTATGAATATAGGAGCTTCCCTCTTGCGCACAACGAGAATGAACCGTTAATAGTTTGCGTTAAGCTATCTATCCCTGATGACACAGCACACACTTAACAACTTTTGTAGTCAGAGGTCACCAAATGTTCTAGAGCAAAACGCCAGAAAGTCAGACACACAACTGCAGACCATCATGAAAGCTCAAAACAGACCCACACAATGTTGAACCAGAACCAAAGACAGTTATCATAAAATACAGTAAAATAATCTGTATTATCATCTCTAAGTCCTAACTTTTTCATGATGCAAATGTCAGTGGGCAAGTGTGTGCTTGTATGTGGAGGAGGTAGTACCCTTAGAGTACAGCAGAGGGTTCTGCCTGTGCTTATGGAACTAGGGTTACCATATCAAAACCTTCATTCTGGTCTGTAGAAAAAACACATGATTACTGAATGTAGGGGATATTTACAGGAAATACTGGATCTCTGCTTTGATACTAAGGCTGCTTTCCGATCCAGTGTACATAAACTATACTCCCTACTCCCTGCTCATGGAATGTTGGTTAAGGGAACTTCCCTTGAAAGAATTCGGTACACCCTGTAACATCATCGAAGCACACGTCAGTTCCACTGTGTGTTACCCTGGTATTGTAAACACCTCGGATAACCGCTGCTACTGTTGACATTTACTCAAATTATATACTGAATATATATTAAAACAAACTGATACAATTACAAAACTTATATTTCTATAATGTATTCTATTTATATTATAATAAAATGTATGTAACTTGTGAACGAATTTGATTGGATTAATTTTCAAGATTTGCAGCGTCACTCTTAAAAAAAGAATGTCTTCATATGAGCATTGTTGTTTTTAGGTTAACCAACTTCTGAAATAATCATATAAATAATGATAACATTAGTTACAAAGACAATAATTACAGATTTACAAACTCTTTACTCTGCTCCATTGTTAGTTTTTGCCGCTCCTATAAGGTGCAAAAGCTTATGGGTAATCTTGTCAACTTCCTGCGAACTGATGAATCGAACATGTTGTGCTCCCTGCGGTTTGGAATCTTAATTAAAATAGCAGAATACGCTGTGCAGTCCACTTTGCAGGGAACTACGGGGCAATCATGATGCACCTTAAGTGTGTTTATTAAAATTCTGCTGAAACCAGCATGGACTGACTCCAACCCTCTACTGACCTCACGGTCACCAGTCCACAGTGTGGACTCTCCACAAGATCTGACAGCGACTTCACGTCTGAATCCTGTAGGTTGTTGAGACCAAGATGCAGCTCTCTCAGATGGGAGGGATTGGACTTCAGCGCTGAGGCCAGAGAACCACAGCTGATCTCTGACAACCTGCAGTCCAACAATCTGAATAAAGAATAAATTATGTAACTTTAGAAGATGCTCCTGCTTGAAATCATTCAGTGTATAATAATCTGTTCAGAGCTGACGAAGGTTTGCAATGTAGAAGTTTAGAAAATAGAAACTCCAAACACCTGAACCCAAAAGGATGCATTGCTCAACATTGCTCTGCCACAGTCAATGGACTAAACGACTGAAGAAGGAAATCGACTTTAGCATTAAGACCCTCAGTGCGGATCAGTATAATATCAGCCTTACGTCTGCAGTTTAATCTCAGCACAGAAGGAATAAAAGGTGTCTGACAGCAGAGTCTCCAGTCTGCAGTGCGGACTCTCCAGAAAACCACACAGCAGCTTCACTCCTGAATCCTGCAGCTCGTGGTTGAAACTCAGGTCCAGCTCTCTCAGATTGGAGGGGTTGGACTTCAGAGTTGAGGCCAGAGAAGCACAGCTGATCTCTGACAAACTGCAGTAACTCAATCTGAATAAAGAATAAATGATGGTGATAAAAATCCATTTCTAATCCAATCAGATGTGTTCAGGTTTTAAATGTGGAGCTCAACATTACTATCTCTACTTCAGCAGAAAAATTGATCAGTTTAAAACAAATATTAGTTCAGAAGATCTTCTGTATGCAGATGCGACGATTTACCAAAAATTAGAAAGATTCATTTACTTTAACGACTAAGAGCAGACGTTTTCTTTGTCTTTGTGACTGCAGACTAAATTTAGTACAAGAAACATAAATGAACAAAAAGACATTTACAACTTTATGGCTAGAAGTTATATATGAACAGAAATTAGGTTCTATTGTTAATTAACCATATCAGATCTACAATAGTAACAGAGTCAGTGAACTGACCTCAGAGTCTCCAGTCTACAGTGTGGACTCTCCAGAAAACCACACAACAGCTTCACTCCTGAATTCAACAGCTGGTTGTTACTCAGATCCAGCTCTCTCAGATGGGAGGGTTTGGACTTCAGAGCTGAGGCCAGAGAAGCACAGCTGATCTCTGACAAACTGCACCAACTTAATCTGAATAAAAAATAAATGATATAACTTTAGAAGACAATATTCCTACTTAAAATCATTCAGTGTTTAATAATCTGTTCAGAGCTGAAGAAGATTAAGAATGTAGAAGTTTAGAAAATGAAAACTCCAAACTCAACAGGATGCAGGCTCAAACTGTAAAACATAAAAAGGTAAAAAGAGCTCTCAATAATATTAATGACAACGTGCTGCTACTTTAAAAAGATGTAGTGACTTCACCTCTTAAACTCTGCAGCTCCACCAGTGGCTCCATCTATACAAACTCAAGTTGTGCAGCCAAACACAAATAAAAACCCACAGAAACGGATTTAAGATTCCACTCAAGATCCCAAAGTTTCCAAAGATGCCAAACATATCAGCATGAACTTTGGGGAATGTGAACAAAAGACATCTACAATATTGTAGGAATAGTGGAGTCATAAAATCAAAGCCTCTTCAGTTTAAACTATTCAGCCAGTATATAGATTCATAACAATGTTGGAAAAACAAATACTGAAATTATTCGTTGTATTTATGTATTTATTATTGTCATTTATTTAAAACATGGGAAATAGAAGCTGATAATCAGGTGTTTCAGAGCTTCACAGTCAATTATCCAGTGGAGAGGTTTTTTGTTATATTAAAGTTTTAAATGTGGAGCTCAACATTGCTCTGCCACAGTCAATGGACAAAACCACTGATGAAGAAAATAGACTTTAGCATTAAGATACTCAGTGTGGATCAGTATATCAGCCTTATGTCTGCAGTTTAGTGTCACCACAACTTTCACATCATATTAATCTCAGCACAGAATTTAAAAAAATGGTGTCTGACCTCAGAGTCTCCAGTCTGCAGAGTGGACTCTCCAGAAAACCACACAAAAGCTTCACTCCTGAATCCTGCAGGTTGTTGTCACTCAGGTCCAGCTCTCTCAGATGGGAGGGGTTGGACTTCAGAGCTGAGGCCAGAGAAGCACAGCTGATCTCTGACAACCTGCAGCCCCTCAATCTGAATAAAGAATAAATGATGTAGATGATAATCCATTTCTAATCCAATCAGATGTGTTCAGGTTTTAAACTTATTCAGTGAAGGAATAGTAGTGTAATATATAACTATTTCCAAAATAGTAATATTATTACAGTTAGTTAACTACTAATCCTAAGTAGTGAAACGATTTTAAAAACTAATATTTTAAAACAACGTTTCTACTCCAGTTTCTATGCATATGTCTATGAAGTAGTAAGTAGTAAAAAAACATAATGATGTCCGCTGACACAACATAAAAATGTGATCATATGTGTGGATGTTTAATATTAAAAAATAAAATTGAATGTAAGAGAAAGTTATAAAGATGCCTCTGACACATTTAATTTTACTTCACATGACATGTTATTACTTTATCATTTAAACATTCATGGTCAGTTATGGAGCACAGCAGCTGCTGAACTGCCAGCATAAAGCCAGAATAGTGGCAGGAGGCAGGCTTGCCTTTTCCCGACATTAGATGTGATTTGGCTTCTGAGTCCTTTTCAGACTTAAACTGGGCTACCTTGTGAAATTCTCATCATCTTAAAAATCCAAAAATGCAATTAAAATTTGCATAACAGAGCATCAGTACTTTTTAATAATATCCTCTGTGTATATATCATCATATAGTCTTCAGTTTAGTTTTTGTGAGTAAATTCTCTGCAGTACTCTGTAGGACTTAAGTAGTATGATTGCTGAAAACATAAATGTAGCCCCATTAAAATGTGCATAAATAGTTTCTATGGTAAATAAATTAATAATTTTATTGTAGGTTCAAATGTCAATCTCATGGTTAAAATGTTCAGAGGTTTAAAATGTTGTAAAAAATCCTCAAAATGTAAAAATACATATATGTGCTTTATTTTTTATTTCATTTGATAAGTGACTGCTAATCCGTAAGAGAAATGTATTCAAATGTGGTCAGACATGTGCTGGATTGTGATTGCATGATTTGCGTACAATAAATGTTGTAGCAGTTAAACTAGGACTCCCTACTAATTCCAAGGGCGCTGAAGAGACCGTCTCTGTGTTTGCTGTAGTATGTCCAGATCCAAAGAGCCCTAATCCAGTTCCAGTTATTATTGGCACCAACTCCCAGAAGCTACATTCTTTACTAAAACATTGTAAGGAATTTGAAAGCAAGAGGAGGTTCACTCCCTGAGAATAATCACCCTTACTCCCACCTGGAGGTGTATTTTGCCACCTGTGTGTAGTGGAGCAGCAGCAGCCCATGGACAAATGCATTCTGATGGCGGATGCTGATGAAACTACAAACCTTCCAACTGTTGTGCTGGTTACACCAGTGGTACTGCCACCTTTTGCTAAGGATAGCCATGCTTTCACTCCTCTGTTGAGAAATGAATCTCAAAAAGACTACTCTCCCTGCTGGAACCATGCCAGCTCAGGTGTACTTAGTGGACAATGTCACTGAATTAAAGAACTTTGCCCAATCCAAATCCATTGACCCCAAGCTGATTAACTTTTCAGATTCCCTCATCCTTGAAGCATTGAAAACCAGGTTATAGTAGGGGCTCTCCCCGACTAAGGATTTACATAGTCCAATCAGAATCGTCCAGTCTTGCCTATAGTCGACTGATTGTCGAATCATGCATTATTGTGCACGGCCATTGCGAGCGGGGGATGGGGATAACACACGGTGGATCCGCTTTAAACTTGGGAAGCTGCAGAGCTGCAGTCTCTATCCATTGAACTTATATTGTAAATTTCCAGACTGAGGCTTATAGTTCATGCTTTTCTGTCACTCTCTCTCGCCTGCCATTCACCGGTCTTGTGCACAGTTTTTTGCGTGCTTGCCATGGTGCTGACAGGTGTTATCAGGTGGAGATGTCTGAGGCAGACAAGGAAAAACCAGCCTTCATTTGTCCCCTTGGGTTTTTCCAGTTTGAGATAATGCCTCAGGGCCTTACTTTCGCTCTTGCTACCTTTCAAAGGTTAATGGAGAGAGCAGTCGGAGACATGAACATGATACAAGTCCTTAATGATCTCATAGTGTTGGGCAGAACTCTGGTGGAGCATTAGGATCGTCTTCTCTGAATCTTGGATTGGCTGGAGGAATGTGGTCTTAAAATCTCCACTGACAAGTGTCAATTCTGCCAACCCCAAGTTCTAAGGGCACATTGTCTCTGCTTTCGGCGTCAACACAGATCCTGAGAAAGTGAGTGCCATTGCCCATTGGAAGAAAACCACTGCCCTAAAGTCCCTGAGATCTTTTCTGGGATTTTGTGGGTACTATTGGAAATTTAAAACTTCTGTTATGGATTTGGTGGATATACACTGGACAATAGCAGAATACATGAACTGACCTCAGAGCCTCCAGTCTACAATGTGAACTCTCCAGTCCAGCAGACAGCAGCTTCACTGCGGAATCCTCCAGCTTGTTTTTACTCAGGTCCAGATTTCTTAGATGGGAGGGGTTCGACTTCAGAGCTGAGGCCACGACTTCACAGTGAGTCTCTGAGAGTCCATCCATCCATCCATCTTCAGCCGCTTATCCGGGTCGGGTCGCGGGGCAGCAGCTCCAGCAGGGGACCCCAAACTTCCCTTTCCCGAGCCACATTAGCCAGCTCTGACTGGGGATCTCGAGGCGCTCCCAGGCCAGCTGGAGATATAATCTCTCCACCTTGTCCTGGGTCTTCCCCGAGGCCTCCTCCCAGCTGGACGTGCCTGGAACACCTCCCTAGGGAGGCGTCCAGGAGGCATCCCTACCAGATGCCCAAACCACCTCAACTGGCTCCTTTCAACGCAGCGGAGCAGCTGCTCTACTCTGAGCTCCCCACTAATGGCCGAACTTCTCACCCTATCTCTAAGGGAGACACCAGCCACCCGCCTGAGGAAACCCATTTCGCCGCTTGTACCCAGCGATCTCGCTTCTTTTCGGTCATGACCCAGCTTTCATGACCATAGGTGAGGGTAGGAACGAGAATTGATCGGTAGATCGAGAGCTTTGCCTTATGGCTCAGCTCTCTTTTCGTTACAACGGTACGGTAAAGCGAGTGCAATACCGCCCCCGCTGCTCCGATTCTCCGGTCAATCTCCTGCTCCAATCTCCCCTCACTCGTGAACAAGACCCCGAGGTACTTGAACTCCTTCACTTGGGGCAAGGACTCATTCCCTACCTGGAGTTGGCACTCCATCGGTTTCCTGCTGAGAACCATGGCCACAGATTTAGAGGTGCTAATCCTCATCCCAGCCGCCGCGACTCTGCTGCTGAACCCATCCAGGGAGAGCTGAAGGCTACGGACCGATGATGCCATCAGGACCACATCATCCGCAAAAGCAGTGACGAGATCCCAAGCCCACCGAACCGCAGCTCCCTCGCCACGTAGCTACGCCGATATCCTGTCCATGAATATCACAAACAGGATTGGTGACAAAGCGCAGCCCTGGCGAAGGCCAACCCCCACCTGGAACGAAGTCCGACTTACTGCCGAAGTACTGGACACAGCTCTCGCTTTGATGTACAAGGATTGGATAGCCCTAAGAAGGGCCCCCCTCACCCCATACTCCCGCAGCACCTCCCACAGTATCTCCCGAGGGACCCGGTCGTATGCCTTCTCCAGATCCACAAAACACATGTAGACTGGATGGGCATACTCCCAAGCCCACTCCAGGATCCTTGTGAGAGTAAAGAGCTGGTCAGTTGTTCCACGACCAGGACGAAAACCGCATTGTTCCTCTTCGATCTGTGGTTCGACAATCGGCCGAACCCTCCGCTCCAGCACCCCTGGCGTAGACTTTACCGGGGAGGCTGAGAAGTGTGATACCCCTGTAATTGGCACACACTCTCTGGTCCCCCTTTTTGAACAGGGGAACCACCACCCCAGTCCGCCACTCCTTGGGCACTGTACCCGACTTCCACGCAATGTTGAAGAGACGTGTCATCCATGACAGCCCCTCCACACCCAAAGCTTTTAGCATCTCTGGCGGATCTCATCAATCCCCGGGGCTTTGCCACTGTGGAGTTGTTTGACTACCTCAGTGACCTCCTCCAGGGAAATTGACAAGAAACCCCCATCAGCCTCCAGCTCTGCCTCTACTAGAGAGGGCGTGTCAGTCGGATTTAGGAGTTCCTCAAAGTGTTCCCTCCACCGCCTAACTACCTCTCCAGTTGAGGTCAACAGGGTCCCATCCTTACTGTACACAGCTTGGACGGTTCCCCGCTTCCCTCCTGAGATGGCGGACAGTTCTCCAGAAACACTTTGGTGCCGACCGAAAGTCCTTCTCCATGTCTTCTCCGAACTTCTCCCACACCCGCTGCTTTGCTTCTGCCACCGCAGTGGCTGCAGTCCTTCGGGCCTGTCGGTACCTTGCAACGCCTCCGAGTCCTCCGAGACAACAAACTCGGAAGGCCTCCTTCTTCAGTCGGACGGCTTCCCTGACCACCGGTGTCCACCACGGTGTTCGAGGGTTACCGCCCTTGAGGCACCTAAGACCTTGAGACCACAGCTTTCCGCTGCAGCTTCAGCAATAGAGGCTTTGAACATTGCCCACTCATGTTCAATGTCCCCAACCTCCACAGGGATGCCAGAAAAGCTCCGCCGAGGTTTGAGTTGAAGATCTCACGGACAGGGGCTTCCACCAGACGCTCCCAGTTCACCCGCACTACCCGCTTGGGCTTACCAGGTCTGTCCAGAGTCTTCCCCACCCCTGACCCAACTCACAACCAGATGGTGATCAGTTGACAGCTCCGCCCTCTCTTCACCCGAAGTGTCCGAAACATGCGGCCTCAAATCAGATGAAACGATTACAAAATCGATCATTGATTTTCGCCTAGGGTGCTCTGGTACCATGTACACTTATGAGCATCCTTATGCTCGAACATGGTGTTTGTTATAGACAATCCATGACTAGCACAGAAGTCCAACAACAAACCCCCCACTCAGGTTCAGATCAGGGGCCGCTCCTCCCAATCACGCCTTTCCAGGTAACTCCGTCGCTGCCCACATGTGCGCTTGAAGTCACCCAGCAGAACTATGGAGTCCCCTACTGGAGCCCCATCCAGGACTCCATTCAGGGTCTCCAAGAAGGTCGGATACTCTGAACTGCTGTTTGGAGCATATGCACAAACAACAGTCAGAGTTTTCCCCCGCTACCCGGCATAGGGAGGCGACCCTCTCGCTCACCGGAGTAAACTCCAACGTAGCGGCGCCAGCCGGGACTTGTGAGTATCCCCACACCGCCTGGCGCTCACACCTTGAGCAACTCCAGAAAAGAACAGAGTCCATCCCCTATCAAGGAGCACGGTTTCAGAGCCAAGACTGTGCGTGGAGGTCAGCCCCACCAGATCTACTGGTAGCGCTCCATCTCCCGCACAAGTTCCGCTCCTTCCCCACAGAGAGGTGACGCTCCACGCCCCCAGAGCCAGCCTCTGCCGCCCGGGTCTGGTCCGCCGAGGCCCCTGGCCTTCACCGCCACCCATGTGGCAGTGCACCCGACCCCTGCGGATCTTCCGATGGATGGTGGGTCCAAGGGATGTAGAGGGGGGGGCCACGTAGCTTCTTCGGGCTGTGCCCGGCCGGGCTCCGTGGCAAACCCGGCCACCGGGTTTCTGAGAGTCCACATTTGAAAAGTCTGTGATGACAGAAGAGGAGCGGTTTACTTGGGGTGTGAAAGCAAATGAACCAACCACAGGATTTTATGATAGAGATGTAATCTGAGCATTATTTCCAAAGCTACACCACTAATAAGACCATCTGCTGATGCACGGTGTGTTCAGCAATCTTATAATTGATCTGTCTAAGCCGCTATGTTAATGAAAATCATTTGGTAATGTATACTTGTCAGTGAATATATTTCCTTGATGAATAGGTTAAAAGGAGGGAAAGTAGTACTCCCTCTCCCCTGTCAGTTTATTAAGTCCATAAAACATTTGTGACAGCGATACCACAGTATACTATAGGCTAATAAGCCCCGAAATATTACTGTGCATGTCCTGTTTTTATGATATAATTCATGAAAGGCTCTGCAAATGATGTTGTCATGCTTATAATAAATGAGGGTGGTAATGGAGAAGTGAACAAGACGCATGCCTTTGGTGTGAGAGACCCTACTGTGACACGTCCACCAATGTGTCCCTCAGCAAGACACTTAACCCTCAGTTGCTCCAGAAGCCTGCGACCTCTGACAAAAATAGTAATTGTAAGTTTTATTTTAGCATTAAAGTGCTGCATAACCTTCTGTCAGTCGATAGAGTTTAATTTCACCACGTGGGTCTTGATGATGCAGGATGTCAATTGCCAAACTGTTTAATCAACAAGTTACCTGTAGGTCTGTCAGTGTGAATATGAATCGGACCAGTACTAAAATGCAAATGAAATGTATATTTTTTTTCACTTGATCCAGACCAAATAAACTGAACTACAGGGGTGAAAGCATCGTAGACCAGTGCTCAACATTAAACGTTTCTGCAACTGGCCCACCAAGCCAATGTGTTTGAAAAAAGAAAAATGACCTGGCGACGCCGTTGATGTCAGATTGTGCGCCACTCCTGCTTTCTCTACAATTTTATTAGGCTCCGGTGGGTCAACATGGCTTCTACGGTTAGGGTCATATACGCTGTCAGGTGGTTTGGCATGCTCTTGACAGTGCTTGATAGCGGCGTGTTTGCATTTTCATGTAGATGGAGTTTTTTTTTTTAAACAAAGGTTGCAGAGAACGGCACAAAATGGGTTCACGCCAGACAAAACCGTGGCACAGCTGGTAACACTTTCTGTTCGGCTGATCCCATTATCCCACGTTTTCCTCTAATTTTGTTTGTTCTTGTAAAATGTGCATGCCCTGTGTCAAATCTGATTAATGAGTAGGACCTTAACAGGAAGCGCTTGTGATTGGAGAGCAGGTCTGTCACACAAAGATGACAGCGGAATTAATTTGAAACTGCATGACTGTTTAAAACGGATATTTTTAATGTCTGTTTAACCTACATTTTAATCGCCTTCTTCAAGACTAGCTAATCATGTTCTTTTTAAATTGCAATTTCGATTTGAAAGTGATTAATTGTTCAGGCCTAATAGAAACACAGAACAGAGGCCAAATCATTTAAAGTTTATGAAACTTTTATAGTGTGGAGATTTTATATTATGTGTGCAGGTATCTTTAATATTGATGCTTCAGCTTTACAGTGTTAATGATCACATCTGGACTTACCGAGCCTTTCTGCAGTTCCTCACAGCTGGAATCAGCCTCTGCCATCCCTCCACCGATGTGCTGTACTTCTTTAGGTCAAACTCATCCAGAACCTCCTCTGACATCTGCAGCATGTAGGCCAGAGCTGAACAGTGGATCTCGGAGAGTTTCATCTCTGATCTGTTCTGTGACTTCAGGAACTCTTGGATCTCCTGATGTACTGAGTGGTCGTTCATCTCCGTCAGACAGTGGAAGATGTTGATGCTTCTGTCAGGAGAGATATTTGTCCTCTTCTCCTTCAGGTTGTTGATGGCTCTCTGGATGATTTCTGGACTGTTGTCTGTTCGACCCAGCAGGCCTCCTAAGAGTCTCTGGTTGGATTTCAGAGAGAGGCCATGAAGGAAGCGAACAAACAGGTCCAGGTGGCCATTTTTACTTTCTAGGGATTTCATCATTGCTCCCATCAAGAAGACATCCAGGGTTGAATCAACATCTTTTTTCCCAAGGAGTTTCTTCAGTACTTTTGGCTTGCTGGTGTAACAGTGGAACATGTAGACTGCAGCCAGAAACTCCTGAACGCTCAGATGAACAAAGCAGTAGACTGTTTTCTGGAAGATCACACTCTCCCTTTTGAAGATCTCTGTACAAACTCCTGAGTACACCGAGGCCTCTGTGATATCAAGACCACACCGCTCCAGGTCTTCTTGGTAGAACATGATGTTTCCTTTCTCCAGCTGTTCAAACGCCAGCCTCCCCAGCTTCAGAAGAACCTTCCTGTCAGCCTCCATCAGCTCCTGTGGACTTGTCTCATGTCCCTCATCATATTTGTGCTTCTTCCTCTTTATCTGAACCAGCAGGAAGTGTGAGTACATGTCAGTCAGGGTCTTGGGCAGCTCTTTTCTCTGGTCTGAAGTCAACATGTGCTCCAGAACTGTAGCAGTGATCCAGCAGAAGACTGGGATTTGACACATGATGTGGAGGCTCCTGGAGGTCTTGATGTGTGAGATGATTCTGCTGGACAGCTCTTCATCACTGACTCTCCTCCTGAAGTACTCCTCCTTCTGGGCGTCAGTGAAGCCTCGTACTTCTGTTACCCTGTCGACACACGAAGGAGGGATCTGATTGGCCGCCGCAGGTCGGGAAGTTATCCAGACGAGAGCCGAGGGAAGCAGCTTCCCCTTGATGAGGTTTGTCAGCAGCAGGTTGACTGATGACTTCTGTGTGACATCAGACACAACCTTCTTGTTGTTGAAGTTTAATGAAAGTCTGCTTTCATCCAGGCCGTCAAAGATGAACAACAGTTTACAGACAGCGAGCTTCTCTGCTGGGACCTTCTGTAATGTTGGATGGAAAACATGGAGCAGCGTGAGGAGACTGTGCTGCTCATCTTTGATCAAGTTCAGCTCCCTGAACGAGAGCAGAACCAGCAGACTGACATCTTGGTTTTCCGAGCCCTCTGCCCAGTCCAGAGTGAACTTCTGCACTGAGAAGGTTTTTCCAACGCCAGCAACGCCGTTGGTCAGAACCACTCTGATGGGTCTCTGTTGGCCAGGTAAGGCTTTAAAGATGTCGTGGCACCTGATTGGAGTGTCATGGAGGGTCTCCATCTTGGAAGCTGTCTCAAGCTGCCTCACCTCATGTTGGGTATTAACCTCTTCACTCTGTCCCTCTGTGATGTAGAGCTCAGTGTAGATCCTGTTGAGGAGGGTTCCACTTCCTGTTTCATCACTTCCTTCAGTCACACGTTCACATCTCCTCCTCAGACTGATCTTATGTTCATCTAAAACCTCCTGCAGACCACTATCTGCTGAAAGAGAAGAACAAATAACCTGAGACTAAACAGAGAGCGAGAATCCAGATAAATCAAATGTTTTTGGATGGATGATTTTCATGATAATATTAAAAACCAAATGTCTCTGTAATTAAACAGAAAGTCCTGTTTTCAGACATGACGACATCAGCAGACAGATGAACAGTCTTACTTTGTACAGAGCTGCTCTGCTCTGGTTCTGGATCTGTCTCCACACTGGGGACAGGAGGAGTCTCCTGATGAAGCAGACTGGTCCCAGTATGAGGTGATGCACTGTCTGCAGAACCAGTGTCCACAGCTGGTAGAGACTGGATCCTTCAGGACGTCCTGACACAAAGCACAGCAGGACGGGCTGCTCCTCCACAGAAACATGACTCCTCTTCCCTCTCTGTGAAGACATTTCATTAGAATTAAAATCATTTGTTGCTTGTTGTTGAAAAATCTCCAGTTTTGGCCGACACTGTGTAGAAGCTCAGATGGTCACAGAAAACAGTAAAAGTGTTGTTACTTTTCTGTTTGAATTCAGCTTTCAGTCAGTAATGAAGATGATTGTTCCTTTTTATTACATCTCCTCTTCTTTCAGAAAAATCAGGCCTCTCCATATATGCTGTACTGCTCCTTCATATTCCCGTGATATGATTTATTTTGTGTAAGTATGGGAAACATTTACAAAACAAATACATATCCAATCTTCATCCTACAAAAAGAGCTATTCGAATTATACATAAAACTGCATACAGAGAACCAGCCAACCCATTTAAATTAAACTTAAAATATTAAAATTCAAAGATTTGATTGACTACAAAACTATTCAAATTGTTTTCAGAGCACATTATGTGTATATATTTTAAATTGTTTACCTTGTTATAGTCAACCCAACAGATCATGGACTCTATTGTGATACAAACTAAGTAGCTAAAATATATATCATTGAAGTGGGGGTAGGACAAGAAAAGCGATTCAAACTTCTTTCTACCCCCTTTTTTGTTGATTGTTTGTTTTTTGTTCTTGTCTTTTAACATGTTTTATAAACAGTTCTAATTTTCTTTTCAAAAGTAGCTGTGCTGTCACCAAACAGTAGCTACTACAGAAAACCACCATACTAGTATGGGTCTAACAGTATTCGTACCGGACCATTTCGGTACAGGACTTTCGGAACGGTGCACATGTGCATATGAATGCAATCTTTAATGTCATATATTAGGCTTGTTTTGTGTGTGGAACATATGTAAAATCCGAGTTTCATACATATAAAGTGGCGGACCAAATCTACACACAAGCAGCACGCTTTAGCCCAGCCCCTTGCTAACTGCAGTGCCAACGCCAATACAACTCTGCCTTTTTAGACTATTTTCCTAAGTACGCATTTCTGTAGACTTTGCCTGAGGGAATTGCCCACAGTTCATAGTACATGAAACACGGGGGTTACCAGGGAAAGCCCGGTAGCGAGAAAAAAATCCCAGCAAATCCGCGTTATAAGAGAAGAAGAAGAAAAACAGTAAACAAACAAAGATCGACACCTACGCTTATGTTAACATTGTTAGAATTTTTCTTAACCTAAGATGGTACATAGAAAACATGAATTCAGAGGAAAGCAACCACCTTTACACACTTTCTTTATTCAACTATTTATTTTAGTTTTTTCTTAATGATGCTGTTTTGAACAACAATAGTGTATTAATTATTGACAAATATATATATCCATTCTGTAGGGAAAGAACCTGCAGGACTTAAAAATCTGGCAAAAACATAAAATAAAAAATGTGCAACGTGTTTCAGCGTTGTGACGGCCCTGCCTAGCTGGGTGTTTAACTGTGCAGTGGTGGGCAGTTTACTGTTCTCCTTTTGTCCCTGAAGGTATCAGCACCCATTCTGTCACAAGGCGTCCCTCAAGGTTCTGTGCTTGGTCCTCTCCTATTCATCATTTACATTCTCCCACTTGGTAATATCATACGCAGACATGGTCTCCACTTCCACTGCTATGCTGATGACATTCAGATCTACATCTCCACCAAATCCATCACCACAATTAACTCTGAAACTCTGACCACCTGCCTCATCGACTTACAAACCTGGATGCAAACCAACTTCCTACAACTCAATTACAATAAATCTGACATGATCATCATAGGACCCAAATCACTCACTAAAAACACAAACAACTTCAGCCTCTCCATCAACAACTCCACCCTGTCTCCATCCCCACACATCCGCAACCTCGGAGTCATCTTTGACAACAATCTCACCTTCGAACACCACATTAACCATGTCACCAGGACTGCCTTCTTTCACCTTAAAAACATTGCCCGTCTCCGCACCGTCACTCACTTTCTCTGCTGCCGAAACCCTGATCCACGCCTTCATTACATCCAGGATTGACTACTGCAACAGCATCCTCTATGGTTCACCTGCCAAAGCCCTAAAAAAACTTCAATATATTCAAAACTCTGCTGCCCGCCTCCTCACCCACACACGCACCCGTGACCACATCACCCCTGTCCTCCAGAATCTTCACTGGCTCCCTGTTCCTCAATGCATCCAGTATAAAATCCTCCTCCTCACACATAAAGCCCTTCATAATAAGGCCCCTTCCTACCTCACTGACCTGCTCCACCACCACAATCCCTCCCGCAATCTGCGCTCCTCTGACACCAAACTACTCTCACCTCAAATCCGGACCAATCACCGTACCTGGGGTGACAGAGCTTTCACTTTGGCAGCCCCCTGCCTATGGAACTCCTTACCCATACACATCCGAGTTTGCAGCAACATGGACTCTTTTAAAACTCTCATCAAAACCCACCTTTTTAGACTTGCTTTTAATCTCAAATAATGCTTCATTACAATTGCAATTGCTTATTTATTTGGATGCCCCTTCGCTTTATGTTCCCATATCACATGTTCTATTTGCAGCTTATATATTTTTTGCTTTGCACGCTTTTAACCTCTTTAATGTACTTATTCTTTTTTTTTTTTGTTTGTTTTTTTTTTGTTTTATACTGTAAAGTGTCTTTGAGTGTCTTGAAAAGCTATAGAAATAAAATGTATTATTATTATTATTATTATAAACCAGATTAGGAGCACCTGGGCTGGTCATTGTGGGAGGATAAATACTCCGGCCCTTTTGTTCTTGCTCTCTCTGATCTGGTCCCACTCCTGCCAGCAGCTGCAGCCATCCTTTGTTTTGTTACATTGTGTTTGTCACCACTCCTCAACACCCAAGTTCCATACTTGTCACTCATCCATATCTACACCACTGATTTCGCTGATTAACACACTCTACATTGTTGATTATTAGTTTAGTTGTTTAAGTTGTTACAATAAATATGTTTACTTTTGGCAACTCCTTCTTGTCCTCTCCGCATTTGTCATGGCCTTTGAGCTGGGTTATGACAAACTGGGGACTCGGTCCAGCCGTGATTTTCCGTTGATGCTGAGATTGTTTGGTAAGATTACTGAAAATGGTATTTGGTACTTAGTGTTACAGTTTGTTGCCTAGTAGTGTGTAGGTTTGCTTTGTATTTCAAACATGGATTTACTTCAAGGTAACATGATAAAGTGGCAAAGGGCTGTCCCGTTCCTGTTTACAGCATTTTGAGCCCCTTCAGCCTCTTGCACTCAGTCACTTTCCAAGTGACGTCAGTAAAGTCTGTGAGGGTTCAGGGCTTAGGGTTTAGGGGGGACATTGGGATTGGGCCTCTGTCACTGTCCCTGTGGCTCACACACACAACCATCCCACTTAACTCTCTGCCAATCACAGGTACGAACACAGTTGATTAAGGATAGGCTTCAAACACGTCGCACATTCACGAACATCCTGGAACATTGGAAAACACAGTGCTTATGGTAAACAGCCCTTCCTGACTTAGCTGACTTGACAATGAACACCAATTAGTCATCCAGTCCGTGACATTATATTTCTTATTCTTCTTTATTTTATATAATTTACGTATTATCTGTAATTTGGTAATTTGTTTAAGAAATTGTAAACTAATGTGGATCTTTACAAAACTTCATAATAAAGCAGCATCAATTTAATGTTTGCATTTTTTCCCTTACTGTACCAAAAATAAAACAAACCGTGACCGAGGTACGTACTGAACCATGATTTTTGTGTACCGTCACACCCCTTGCTGCTTACCGGAGCCAACTTCACACTTTAACTAGATTTTACAGGCTGGATGTTACTGCGCCTTCACTGTCTCACACAGTTTGGCCATCGGTTAGGTGCCTGAGCTGCATATCTCGCTAGCTGTTAATGTCAGGACAGGCACAGTGTAAAATAGCTTTCTGGAGACAGCATGGGAAGTGTGTCCCATAGTGAGATACTTCACTCATGTTTTCTGAGAACCGAGGATAATCATTTAACCCAACGTTTGTTATGAATAAAATCTCACCTCTTCCTGCTGCTCCTTTACAGTAAAAGTCTCCATTAAATAGACGTGATTATGTCCTTCACTGTCTTACAGTCACTCTGGGCAGCTAAGCATGAGTTAGATAGTTTCAACTGAGATTAGACATGGTCTAAGTCTCACATAGCGCGTGTATGTGGTGTTACAGGTTCAAGTCCAGTCAGTTTCTTTACGTTTCCTGCCACTCTCTGCTGTCAACAATCAAATGAACACAATTCATATATTAAAAAAAAACAGTGGTCCAAATCTACATGGGACCATTTTCTGTCCTTTTTTCATCTATTCTGAGCTCAAAGTCTCAAATACTAATGATTTGGACATATAAGCAGATTTTGAGTTAATATGAAAAAAATAATGACACATTTGAGGTAGATTCTTTCAGATTTTAAATAGTTCTAAATCTTTACAGTGATGTCAACATGAGGCCAATACATGAATATGTTGTAAGTGTAAAGTCTGAAATGGAGGTTCTCAGGTGTTTTGCACAGTATTTGCACTAATAGTTCATCCTCAATGCATCAACTTCCATCAGGTCAGTTTACAGTGAAAACACTTCTCTTACCTTGCATCTAAGGGTCCAGGTCCATTACTGAAAGCTAGAGGGGGCTCTTTGGACTGGTCACTCTTCATAGACAGACAGCTGGATACTGCAGAATCTGCTCTCTGTCTGTTAGAATGAATTTTGTAAATAACAAGATGTTTTTATTTATATCACATGAATCCTTGATAAATTCTCTGCTGAAAGCCATCAGAAACTGTTAAAATATTAATTGATGAACAAAACAGAAAGATGCCTGCAGTTGGTGAATAGACATTCAAAGCGTTGTGCAGAAGCTCTGACAGGGAAATCCTGGAAAGAAAGAAGGGAGGAGACCAGACAGAGAAAGATTTGGGGGGAGAGGTGCAGAATGCAAGAGCAAACAGGAGGAGATGGGTTGTGTGGGTATTTATTGAAATGTCAGGAGGGATTTGATTGACGTGTGGTCCCGCTCTAGGAACAATATATGAATAATTAGTTGAAGAACAAAATAGAAAGATGTACATGTTTGTTTTTATTAGCATCAGCACTGAGTCCCTTAAAGTTTGCTTTCTCTCAACAGAATGAAGCATCTTTCGATGTTACGAATAACATAAAATTCTGTGTGGACAAGAAATAACTGTATATCCTAACAACAAACCATAGATACTGTAACTAAGAGGGTTAAAGTATGTATCAACCGCTAGAAATTGGCATTTAAGAACCAAGACAGAGCACAACTGAAAATTGTGCAACAGAACTTAATCACTTGCTCAGGGAAGCCAGGAGGAGACAGTGAGGAGTAGTTTTACAGAAGGTCAGCGATCTGGTGCAGCGGTTAGCACTGTCACCTCACAGCAAGAAGGTCGTGGGTTTGAACCGTGGTCATTCCAGGCCTTTCTGTGTGGAGTTTGCATGTTCTCCCTGTGTCTGCGTGGGTTCTCTCCCACCTTCCAAGGTTAATCCGAGGTTAATTGGTGTCTCTAATAAAAATTGTCCTTAGGTGTGAGTGTGGTTGTTTGTCTATGTGTGACCCTGCAATGGACTGGTGACCTGCATACCCGCCTTTAGCCCCATGTAAGCTGGGATTGGCTGTATGCAGGATAAGCGATTGACGATGGATGGAGCTCTACAGAAATTAACTCAAAAAACTATGGGACACGATGGAGGTAATTACTAATATGACCCAGCTCAAAAATGCATCAGTACATCTGATAACCTGCAAAAAGCTTATAACTTGAATGGTGACCTGATGACCTTCTATCTGAGATTAGATTCTTGGGACTTTTCCTCTGAATGGTTTTGTTTCATTGTGTTTGTCACCACTCCTCAACACCCAAGTTCCATACTTGTCGCTCATCCATATCTACACCACTGATTTCGCTGACTAACACACTCTACATTGTTGATTATTAGTTTAGTTGTTTAAGTTGTTACAATAAATATGTTTACTTTTGGCAATCCTCCTTGTCCTCTCCGCATTTGTCATGGCCTTTGAGCCCGGTTATGACAAACTGGGGGCTCGATCCAGCCGTGATTTTCCCGTTGATGCTGAGATTGTTTGGTAAGATTACTGAAAATAGTATTTGGTACTTAGTGTTACAGTTTGTTGCCTAGTAGTGTGTAGGTTTGCTTTGTATTTCAAACGTGGATTTACCTTAAGGTAACATGATAAAGTGGCAAAGGGCTGTCCCATTCCTGTTTACAGCATTTTGCCTTGAAAACAGTTCTCTTACCTTGCATCTGAGGGTCCAGGTCCATTACTGAAAACTAGAGGGGGCTCTTTGGACTGGTCACTCTTCATAGACAGACAGCTGGATACTGCAGAATCTGCTCTCTGTCTGTTAGAATGAATTCTGTAAATAACAAGATGTTTTTAATTATATCACATGAATCCTTGATAAATTCTCTGCTGAAAGCCATCAGAAACTGTTAAAATATTAATTGATGAACAAAACAGAAAGATGCCTGCAGTTGGTAAATAGACATTCAAAGCGTTGTGCAGAAGCTCTGATAGGGAAATCCTGGAAAGAAAGAAGGGAGGAGACCAGACAGAGAAAGATTTGGGGGGAGAGGTGCAGAATGTGAGAGCAAACAGGAGGAGATGGGTTGTGTGGGTATTTATTGAAATGTCAGGAGGGATTTGATTGACGTGTGGTCCCACTCTAGGAAATCTGATAGTTAGCGGCACTTCACTAGCAAATACCACAATCAACAGATACAAAATATGAATAATTAGTTGAAGAATAAAATAGAAAGATGCACATCTGTGTTTTTATTAGCATCAGCACTGAATCATGGCCTTTGAGCTGGGTTATGACAAACTGGGGGCTCGTCCAGCCGTGATTTTCCCGTTGATGCTGAGATTGTTTGGTAAGATTACTGAAAATAGTATTTGGTACTTAGTGTTACAGTTTGTTGCCTAGTAGTGTGTAGGTTTGCTTTGTATTTCAAACATGGATTTACTTCAAGGTAACATGATAAAGTGGCAAAGGGCTGTCCCGTTCCTGTTTACAGCATTTTGAGCCCCTTCAGCCTCTTGCACTCAATCACTTTCCAAGTGACGTCAGTAAAGTCTGTGAGGGTTCAGGGCTTAGGGTTTAGGGGGGACATTGGGATTGGGCTTCTGTCACTGTCCCTGTGGCCCAAGTGTGTCCCATAGTGCGATACTTCACTCATGTTTTCTGAGAACCGAGGATAATCATTTAACCCAACGTTTGTTATGAATAAAATCTCACCTCTTCCTGCTGCTCCTTTACAGTAAAAGTCTCCATTAAATAGACGTGATTATGTCCTTCACTGTCTTACAGTCACTCTGGGCAGCTAAGCATGAGTTAGATAGTTTCAACTGAGATTAGACATGGTCTAAGTCTCACATAGCGCGTGTGTGTGGTGTTACAGGTTCAAGTCCAGTCAGTTTCTTTACGTTTCCTGCCACTCTCTGCTGTCAACAATCAAATGAAAACAATTCATATATTTAAAAAAAACAGTGGTCCAAATCTACATGGGACCATTTTCTGTCCTTTTCTCATCTATTCTGAGCTCAAAGTCCCACATACTAATGATTCAAAGCAGATTTGGAGTTAATATGAATATATGAATATGGAGTTAATATAATATGAATTTGAGGTAGATTCTTTCAGATTTTAAATAGTTCTAAATCTTTACAGTGATGTCAACATGAGGCCAATACATGAATATGTTGTAAGTGTAAAGTCTGAAATGGAGGTTCTTAGGTGTTTTGCACAGTATTTGCACTAATAGTTCATCCTCAATGCATCAACTTCCATCAGGTCAGTTTACAGTGAAAACACTTCTCTTACCTTGCATCTAAGGGTCCAGGTCCATTACTGAAAGCTAGAGGGGGCTCTTTGGACTGGTCACTCTTCATAGACAGACAGCTGGATACTGCAGAATCTGCTCTCTGTCTGTTAGAATGAATTTTGTAAATAACAAGATGTTTTTATTTATATCACATGAATCCTTGATAAATTCTCTGCTGAAAGCCATCAGAAACTGTTAAAATATTAATTGATGAACAAAACAGAAAGATGCCTGCAGTTGGTAAATAGACATTCAAAGCGTTGTGCAGAAGCTCTGATAGGGAAATCCTGGAAAGAAAGAAGGGAGGAGACCAGACAGAGAAAGATTTGGGGGGGGAGAGGTGCAGAATGTGAGAGCAAACAGGAGGAGATGGGTTGTGTGGGTATTTATTGAAATGTCAGGAGGGATTTGATTGACGTGTGGTCCCACTCTAGGAAATCTGATAGTTAGCGGCACTTCACTAGCATCAGCATGACATAAGCAATTGATATAGAAAACAGCAGATAGTTGTATATAATAATTTTCATCAATGTGTCTAAGGATTTGCAATTTGTTCAAAATAATGAGAAAGCTTTTATGATGTCCACAAGTGATGAGATCATGTGGAGGCTGAATAAGTAGTTTTGAGAATTTCAATTCTGATCTGACAAATGCACCAAAGCGACTGAGAAACACTTTAATAATATGTTATGTTAATAATATTGTATTGCTCATGTTTTCTGAGAACCGAGGTTAATAATATTGTATATGCAGCCTTTTGCTGTATAATAAGAATGAGGTTCTCTTACTTTGTGCCTGATGGTCCTGGTCCATTACTGAAGACCAGAGGGGGCTCTTTGGACAGGTCACTCTTCACAGACAGACAGCTGGATACTTCAGACTCTGCTCTGTCCTCCTTTTCTACACAAACACTCATCTTCTGGACTTCAGTCAGTCTGAGAGGTGAAACAGTAACACTGACTGTGAGCTCAGAACACAAGAATCAAGAGAAACAAGACTGAGAGAACAGGAAATACCACTCACACACCAAGTTTTGAGTTCACTTTAACCTTTCCTCTACAGGGAGAAAACTTTACATTGCACAATGCACTATTACCATCCCTGTTGCTTTGACAGTAAAATAATAAAAATGTTGGATTAACACCCTCACCCTGCCTCAGCCTTCAGTTTTCCTCCTTCTGCTCTGTCGACTCAAAAAAGGATTCTGAAGCTGCCTGAGAATCTTTGTGTTTTTATGTTTTCTTTAGTATCACAGTTATCCAGTGATATCTATCTGTACATCCATGCTAACTGCTAACAGGAGCTGCTAACAGCTGATTCAACTACTTTTAATGGAGATACTTTGACTAAATGTGAACAAAGAAAGACTAAAAAATCACAACAGCACATCTGATCAGCTGTTTGGGGTCTCTCTCTCTCCTGATGGCTTTAATTGTTTCTGAATGTTATTTATCTGACTGGACCTTCAGTATTCAAGTAGTGAAATCTAATGATTCTAGTTTGTTATGAGTCTCAGTGTATATATTTGTTTCTTCCCTCCAGGCGAGAGCGAAGCAGCTGTATAACGATGGCTATAAAACGCCGACTCACCTGGCGAACGCTGACCCTGCTGTTCTGTCCAAGACGATAGAAAACCTCTACAAGAAACAAGCCGAGCAGATAGTGGCCTCTGCTAAGGTGAGTCCCGCTCACCTGTCCTCAGTGCTGCGTGGGTTTGAAGATGACACAATGATTAACGTGTGGACTGTTTGTGTCTATCAGATGACGTCTCTCTGTGTTCCAGATGCTTGTGAATGAAAAAGCTGCAGCTCTGCAGGAGGAAGTGGACGACCTGCTGATGATGCCTTCAGATCTGCCCACAGCTTCAAACACAGAAGAACTCCTTTGAGTTCATTTATTACAGAGAAGTTTTATTCTCTTTGGAAACTTTGTTTTTTATTGTTTCATTTGTTTGAAATACACATCTTATTAAAATAATGTAGGAGAAGGACTCGGCTATATTTTTGTGTCAGTCAGTGATGTGAAGGCTGTAATAATGTCTTATTAAAATTCTGTTCATTTTTCAGGTTCAAAATCTTAATTAGCGGTTGTACCAGAACAGGTTTTCACTAATGACATATTCTCAAAATTTCACAAATCATGTGTTCAGGGAGCTCATGTCTTATCAAGAGGAGCCGAGCTCACCTGGAGTTCACTCCCTGGTCATAGTAGTGAACAGGATAAATATCTATCTATCTATCTATTTT
>JALXJV020000019.1:26849771-26875141 GCA_024633595.2 Lepomis macrochirus
TGAAGAGTTGGCCATGGTGGAATCTCATGTGACTGAAGCATCATCGCCAGTCAGTCTGCAGACCAACTCAGAGAGGCAAGAAGAGCCTCTTCAGGAGAGAGGATTCTCTTCAGGGAGAGAGGATTCTCCTGAAGTCCTGGAGAAGGAGGAAGCCTCCCAGGGAGTCCCTGGGGATGAAGAGTTGGCCATGGTGCAAACTCATGTGACTGAAGCATCATCGTCAGTCAGTCTGCAGACCAACTCAGAGGGGCAAGAAGAGGCTCTTCAGGAGAGAGGATTCTCTTCAGGAGAGGATTCTCTTCAGGAGAGAGGATTCTCCTGAAGTCCTGGAGAAGGAGGAAGCCTCCCCAGGAGTCTCTGGGGATGAAGAGTTGGAGTTGGCCATGGTGGAATCTCATGTGACTGAAGCATCATCGTCAGTCAGTCTGCAGAGCAACTCAGAGGGGCAAGAAGAGGATTCTCTTCAGGAGAGAGAGGATTCTCCCCAAGTCCTGGAGAAGGAGGAAGCCTCCCCAGGAGTCCCTGGGGATGAAGAGTTGGCCATGGTGCAAACTCCTTTGACTGAAGCATCATCGTCAGTCAGTCTGCAGAGCAATGTGGCTGTCATCATGATCGATGAGATCCAAGTACTGCAGCAGGAAGAAGACACGCAGAAATCCCTCGTCCAGCACAGGGATGTGAAGAAGAAGAAACGAGTGCGTGCCTTCTTCCGTGGTGTCTGGAAGACCATGACACGCTGCTTTAGTCCATCCACTAAGGACTAAATCTCATCCCCCCATCCCTTCATCCCTTCTCCCTCATTCCTTCATCCCTTAATCCCTTCTCCCCTAATCCCCTCATCATTTCATCCCTGCTACCTTCATCCCCTCATCCCTTAACCCCTGCTCCTCTCATCCCCTCATCCTTTCATCCCTTCTCACCTCATTCTCATCCCCTCATCCTTTCATCCCTGCTCCCCTCACTGCTCCTCTCATCCCTCATCCTTTCATCCCTGCTCCCCTCACTGCTCCTCTCATACCCTCATCCTTTCATCCCTGCTCCTCTCATCCCCTCATCCTTTCATCCCTTCTCACCTCATCCTCATCCCCTCATCCTTTCATCCCTGCTCCCCTAATCCCTTCATCCCCTTTTCCTTCTTCCTCATCCCTTCATTCCCAAGCTCTCCTCTGAGCTTGTAATAAACTCGTGTGAAAACACTTCCAAGGAGGAACCCCCACACGAAGTCTCCTCCAGCTGGTCTTCTGAACACCCTCCCAGACCAGCCTAAACAGAGGGCATCCTTCTTCCACCACCATCCTTCCCCTCTATATGCATCAATCCATCCTCTATAATCAATGCAATCCACATTTGCATGTACCTCCAAATCACAACAGCTTAACCAGGGTGACCATCAGCCTGTTCTGCTGAGCACTGATGTCCTGTTGTGCTGGTGCCCAGCGAATGACCATCTTTACCCTCTGTATCACAGCAGCATCAACAAGCTCATCCGTTTTTGTGCAGCAGCAGAGGGTGTTGGCCCAGCGGGTTCTGTACAGCTGGTTGAACTGCTGAGGCTGCTCGTCATGCTGCTCCACTGCTTTCCAGACTTCACTGACCTTGTTCCTCTGCTCAGTGGTAAGTGACAGCTTGTCCTCTGTCAGGCCAACCTTTGAAAGCCAGGAAGAGGGTTTGGACTGCAGGCATCCTCCTGTTAAAAGATTGCCGCACAAATGTTCAAAGTTCAAATGTGCTTATTGTTCACCAACTTGTGTTTCATTCTAGCAGAAACACACTGTTACTCACAAAGGCCAGGCGGAGAACAGTGGAGGTTTCATTGCTGGTGGCGTAATGTGGGGCAGGGCGGCATCAAGCACATCGTCACGTGCCTCAGCATCGCTCTGGTCAGCACCAATCCATCCCCTCTGTCACTTGTTAACTGTCTGACTGAAATAAAAACCTGGATGTCATCCAGCCTACTCAAGCTGAAGTGCAGCAAAACTGAGCTAATGGTAGTGGCTCCCAAGCCGCTGCTCCTGAGGGTAGGTGATCTACTCCTCAAAGTGGATGGGTGCATCTCCAGACTTCAACCATCACTCTCAGACTCTGTGGCAGAGTCTCTGATCCAAGCTTTCATCACCTCACGCCTGGACTACTGTAACGTGTCCTGTAGGGTACCCAGCAAGGTCCTGGACCGGCTGCAATAGGTCCAGAACTTCGGCTGCCAGGGTTCTCACACACAATATGTCGTGGCAGCACATCACCCCAATCCTCACTCAGTGAGGCTCCCAGTTAAATTCGGCATCACCTACAAAATCCTTCTCCTCACCTATGAATCTCTCCATGCCACTGCCCCCAGTACCTACTGGACCTTCTCCACCCTATTGTGCCGTAATACAAATGTCTGCGTGGAGACAGACTTCAGCGTTGCCGGGTCCTTGGCTCCGACGGCCTTGATGAGCAGCTCCAGGTCAGTGTGGTTGTAGGCCAGCACAGCCCCAGCTACAGCAGACTTGAACAAAGCATACTTGGAGTGAGACTCAAACCGGTGGATCCAGTGGAAGATGTCCAGACGCAACACCATCCCACTGTCCACCCAAGGCCTGAACAAAGTCTCCACCCCTGTCGGGCCCTGTGCACGGCAACACCCACGGTCCACGTACAAGATTTTGGGCACAGGCTGACAGGCTGAGTATGAACACATACTGCATATCTTTTGCATCATACGGTTTGATTTACATAGTTTCTTGGTGGAATCCATTTTCAGCACAGTGCCAAAAGTGGAGAGGATCTGGCTCCGGTAATCCTGCACATTGTTGGCCTCTGCCAGCAGGAAGGTGTGTCGCAAGAGCCGAGCGGAGGGAAGCTCCCTTGGAGGAGGTGGAGCCTGGAACGTGGGCCTAAACGCAGAGACAATCCCTCCGGGTTCTGCTACAGTCATAAGGAGCGTGGCGTACAGGTCCTTACGGTAAAGCTGCTCCTCAATGTGGTTCTCCTGTAGTATGTAGTATAGTGTTCCCTTCAGTCCGGTCCTTCAGAAGGCGGACAACATTCCTATCCACACCCCAGTACGCAGGGACGTACTGCGGTAAGCGTGTTGACTCATGCGGTTTGGCTGGCTCAGTTACCCAGCAGCCTCCTTGTTAGCTAGTGGGTTTTACCGCTTAGTTCGTTTAGCAGGTTTGGGTTTTGTGGGGGTTTTACTTGTCTTTCCTTATCTGTCATTTTTTGTCATTGGATGTACTGCCAGCCCTTTATATGTCACATGTCAAACTTTACCACGTGTCCCTCCACATAGATCCATGTCACTTACTCACTTAGTTCAGGGATGAGTCACATCACTATTACTACTTGGAATTGCAGGGGTGTGGGTAGAGCTCTTAAACGAGGTAAAGTCATTTTAGCATCTAAAGTACCTGTCGTATGATATTGTTTTGCAGGAGACCCATGTCCAACCTTCAGAGCAGAAGCGTTTAAGATCTGCGTGGGTGTCTCTGGTGCACCAGTCCACCTTCTCCTCCAAGGCGAGCGGGGCGGCCATTCTTCTTCGTAGATCCGCCCCATTTTTCTGTAAAGTATTCAACATGGAATATTCATGGAATATTCCATGTTGTCACGGAATATAACGATCATAATATAATTATCAATTTCAATTTCAATTTTATTTATATAGCGCCAAATCACAACAACAGTTATCTCACATTTCTTTTCATGAAGAGCAGGTCTAGACCGAACTCTGAAGTTATTTACAGAAGCCCAACAATTCCCACCAAGAGCAGCACCAGGCGACACAGGCAAGGAAAAACTTCCTTTAAGAGGCAGAAACCTCGAGCAGAACCATGGCTCAGGGTGGGGGCCATCTGCCTCGACCGGTTGGGGAGAGGGGAGAGAGAGAGAGAGAGAGAGGGCAAGAGAAAGAGAGGGCAAGAGACAGAGAAGCGACAGAGAGAGAGCAGGGAGGCGGCCTACACAGTTCACACAGAGGTACATCTGCTTCAGCCGATTGGGAGAGAGAGAGAAAGAGAGACGCAGAGACGGACAGAGAGAGATGGCAAGAGAGAGAGAGCAGAGGGAGGCAGCCTACACAGTACACACACAGAGGTACAGACAGTAAAGGTAATGTTGCTATAGACTGAATGAAAAATGGTTCAGATATTTATAGTAAGTTAATGTTAATGATAATAATAACAGTAATAATAGCAATAGGACTAGTAACAGCAGTTGCAACTGTAGCAGAGGGCGTCGAGCAGGAACACGGGGCAGCAGGAGACTCCTGTCCTCCCGTCACTTCCTGCAGGTGTTCCTGGCTCTGGAGCTGTGGAGTCTGGATCTGTGGTTGAGAGTCTCCTGCTGTCTCTGTGTTCCTACTCGACGCCCTCTGCTACAATTACAACTGCTGTTACTAGTCGTATTGCTATTAATACTGTTAATATTATCATTAACATTACAATTATTATCATTAACACAACTATAAATATCTGAACCATTTTCATTCAGTATGTAGCAACATCACCTTTACTGTCTGTACCTCTGTGTGTTTACTGTGTAGGCTGCCTCCCTCTGCTCTCCGTCTCCGTCCGTCCGTCCCTCTCCCTCTGTCTCTGTCCGTCCATCCCTCTTTGTCTCTGTCCGTCCCTCTCCCTCTGTCTCTGTCCGTCCGTCCCTCTTTGTCTCTGTCCGTCCCTCTCTCTCTGTCCGTCCCTCTCCCTCTGTCTCTGTCCGTCCCTCTCCCTCTGTCTCTGTCCGTCCGTCCCTCTCTCTCTGTCCGTCCGTCCCTCTATCTCTCTCTGTCTCTGTCCGTCCGTCCTCTCTCTGTCTCTGTCCGTCCCTCTCTCTCTCTGTCTCTGTCCGTCCTCTCCTCTCTCTCTGTCCGTCCGTCCCTCTATCTCTCTCTGTCTCTGTCCGTCCGTCTCTCTCTCTCTCTGTCCGTCCGTCCCTCTATCTCTCTGTCTCTGTCCGTCCGTCCCTCTGTCTCTGTCCATCTCTCTCTGTCCGTCTCGTCTCTCTATCTCTCTCTCTGTCTCTGTCCGTCTCTCTCTCTCTCTGTCTCTGTCCGTCCGTCTCTCTGTCTCGTCCGTCCTCTCTATCTCTCTGTCTCCGTCCGTCTCTCTCTCTCTCTCTCGTCTGTCTCTCGTCTCGTCCGTCCCTGTCTCTCTCTCTCTGTCTCCATCTCGTCTCTCTCTCTCTCAGTCCGTCTCTCTGCGTCTTCTCTCCTCTGTCTCTCTCCGTCTCTCTCTGTCTCTCTCTGTCTCCGTCCGTCTCTCTCTCTCTCTCCGTCTCTCTGTCCTCTCTCTCTGTCTCCGTCCGTCTCTCCGTCTCTCTCTGTCCGTCTCTCTCGTCTCCGTCCGTCTGTCTCTCTCCGTCTGTCTCTCTCCATCTCTCTCCGTCCGTCCGTCTCTTCTCTCCGTCCGTCTCTCTCTCCGTCTGCTCTCTCCTCTCGTCTCCGTCTCATCTCTCCGTTCTCTCTCCGTCCGTCTCTCTGTCTCCGTCCGTCTCTCCGTCTCTGCCGTCTCTTCGTCTCTCCGTCCGTCTCTCTCTGTCTCCATCCGTCTCTCTGGCTCTCTCTCCTCGCTGTCTCCGTCCGTCTCTCCGTTTCTCTCTCCGTCCGTCTCTGCGTCTCTCTCTCCGTCTCGTCTCTGCGTCTCTCTCTCCGTCCGTCCATCTCTCTCTCTCTCGTCCGTCTCTCTCTCTCGTCTCGTCTCTCTCGTCTCGTCTCTCTCTCTCCGTCCGTCCGTCTCTCTCCGTCGTCCGTCTCTCTCTCCGTCCGTCTCCGTCTCTCTCTCTCCGTCTCTGCGTCTCTCTCTGCTCTCGTCGTCTCTCTCTCTCTCTCCCTCCCAATCGGCTGAAGCAGATGTACCTCTGTGTGAACTGTGTAGGCCGCCTCCCTCTGTCTCTCTCTCTGTCGTTCTCTCTCTCTTGCCCTCTCTCTCTTTCTCTTGCCCTCTCTCTCCCTCTCTTTCTCTCTCCCCCTCTCCCCCAACCGGTCGAGGCAGATGCCCCCCACCCTGAGCCATGGTTCTGCTCGAGGTTTCTGCCTCTTAAAGGAAGTTTTTCCTTGCCTGTGTCGCCTGGTGCTGCTCTTGGTGGGAATTGTTGGGCTTCTGTAAGTAACTTCAGAGTTCGGTCTAGACCTGCTCTTTATGAAAAGAAATGTGAGATAACTGTTGTTGTGATTTGGTGCTATATAAGTAAAATTGAAATTGATGATTATATAAATTATATAATTATATTAAATAAAACTGAATTAAATTGAACCCTGTGAAGTACAGATTTGTTTAGTATGAGTTGAGTAACTTTGTTTTTTGAAAATTGTTAAATGCTCACATTATGTTCAGTATATTACCCACTTGCTGGCGAGGATGGCAGGGAGCACCGTGTACCAGCTGGACATATCACAGATGTGACGTACCTAAAGTACATATGGGAAAAAAATGACTAAAGGCCAATGACTTTGTGTTCTTTTTCCTGCATGTTTACATACATAGTAATAAATCTACTACTGTAATGTAATAAATCTAACACAGAGGAAGTGAGTTGTACCTGTGAATAGAAGCCAGACTTCTAGAGGTGCACTTTCTGTCCTCTGCCCGCACACTCATCACCTCAAGGACACTTCTGACTGACTTCATCACCTGTCACCTCTTGAACAGATCAGTGTTGTCCTTATAGATTTGTACAGGGGGGACAGTCCTCTTTCTGTGTCCTCTTTGAGCCAGGAAATGTCAGCAGCTGGGATGCCATTGGGGTTTTCCCACAGACCCAACCCTCTAGCTCCACCTGCAACAACACAACATTTGGTTATCATTGTGTACAAAGTTTAAAATAAAATTTAAAAAAAGAATCACGTGAAGCAAATTGTTCTCATTTACATTGTTTGAATATGAGGATATCACTTACAGGGGAGTCACTCAGAGGTGATTCCATGGGACAATCATGCCCTGTGGTTGTGGATGGGGGCTCGCTAGGCTGGCTAGTGGACACATGCTACATGGGCTGGACAGGGGCCTCAGGCTTTTTTGGTCCTGACAGAGGCCTCAGACTGTGTAGGAGCCCAAATGCAGTTTACTGATGAACAGAAATATTACAGTAAGTAGCCTGCAATAACTATAAAGTTCATATGTGAAACAGTCATTTACATTTTCATTGAAGTAGAAGTAATTTCTCGTATTTAAAATGTGTGGATGATTTACAGTGTATAAAAATCTCATATTACATTTGGGAAACAGACGAATACTGAATGACGGTTGTTTCCTATTAACTGCATGCACTTTAACTGCTCGGGGACACTCTCACAAGAAGGTTTGGGTAGTAATCTTGGAAACAGGCAGGCGGAGAGTGGAGCCTCTTTTTTTCCTCATTAATTAACTCTCGTTTCTGTAATCTTCTGCACTGTCGCTGTCTTATATCTAGGCAAAAGGAAACAAATTCTACCTGTGGATTTATTTATGTGGATATGGACAAGAGGAATAGTTCAAGCAGTGGTTCTCAACCTCTTTTGGGCCAGTGCCCCCCTTTGCATTTTCCAGGTCCCTTACCGCCCCCCCCATTAAAAAAGATGTTTGCTATTTGCCCTGAATATTGTTGATTTTTTTATTGTTACTATTGTTATTAAAAACATGGAAAAGATGAAAAGTTATTTTATTTAAGTGAATGTTCCTCCCAGAAACTTTGTGTGAGGCCTGGATGGGACACTTAATAAGTGGGGACGTATGGGGTCCTCCCCAGAAAATTTTGAGCATTAAACACTAATATCCTGCATTCTGGTGAACATTTCTCCCCTAATTTCTGCACCAAATTATATTGGAAATATCTAAAAATTCAGGTGGCAGGTGACAATTCAAAATATAATAATAATAGATTATAATGCAGTGAGGCTCTCAGCCATTCTTATTGCTTTTAAATATTTTTCTCCTGTAGATCAACTTATTTAATATCATCCTTGCTGAGTCAACACACATGATTAAGTCTTACCTCCTCTTTTGTGGGGTATAAAGCTGAATAGACTGAGTAATTGACTGCTCGATCACATAATAAACAGCAGCACTTTTACTTAAATAATATAAAAGGGAGCTCTAAGTGCGGAGTGAGAAACCCCCCCCAATAAATTCAAATAAATAAATAAATAAAAGAAATTCAACTTTTGGAGAATCAAAAGCAAATAAAAGAGCTAATAACAATTGTTTAAAAAAAGAAGTCCCACACACTGCAAACTGTTAAGTGAGGCAGACGAGGTACTCGAACAATATAAAAAAGCAGATACCTTTGTTTTGAATATCCCTCGCTACAAGCTTGCAGTAAACATACTGAGCATATAGACGGACAGTTCAGAAGCTTTCAGGAGTCTGTAACAGACAAATTCATCCACAGCCACCTTTCTCTTTGGTTGAAGCAAACTGCACCAGGAGCATACGTGACCACAGTGAGGAGTGTCAGCAATGTCTGGTTCATCTTCACCCTGCAAAATACAAGCAATCCAAATATGAGGATAATAAATAAAGCATTGTGTGCTCAACAGTTCCCCCCGCACACTTAAAAGCATATTTTTTATTGATACAATACTCACATGACAAAATGTTGAGAGTTACTGGTGGTTGTTATGATTCCTTCTGTCTATACTAACTACAACGCTTTCTTAATCTGACTCAACTGTTAGGAACAGTTATGAGACTTCAGCAGTCTGACTTACAAAACGAGTATTTTTAGAAGTTAGTCTTTGTGTGTTTACTAAACCTACACAATGATCTAACAACAATATCCATTTAATTTTTCAATTAGACTGCTTAAGACTAATTTAGCTGCAGTTAAACTCAGCCTGCTAAAATCCTGTGTCCTCATATGAGGACTTTAGGTTTTGGGCTCCCTGCACTGTATATTTCATTCTGCTTATCATCTTAGACCTTTTGTCCTCATTTGGGCAGTTGCCTGTTTGCACAGCCTTGTGATGTCTGTTTGTACTTTGTTGCACATACTCGTTTTTTGATAAAGTACTTCCTGTTCAAAGACAATGTTCAGGTTTTTATACTTATAATAACACAGAATCAAAGCTCAGATCTTGGGAGGTTAGAGAAACAATTTGCATGAAAGGAGAAGTGTGGATTTGTCCTTCATGTCTTACAATAGGGCCATGCCTATGAAGGGAATGTTTAATCGAGATGAGGAATGACAGCCAACGATAAATATTTCACAGTACTCATCACATTTTAGCATTGAGATAGACTACATTACTGGCAGAGGCATTAATGTTAGTTGCCCATAGTGCATTTCATGTTACTTGTTAGGCTCTGCCTATAGACGATGCCATCATCTGTTGGCGAAGGCAGTGAAAAACGTGAGGGTTAGGAAGTCTGGTTTGGTAAGATTATGTTATTTAAGTCATTTCATTGACCTGACAAATGACTAACTCAGCGGGAACATTGTGTCTGAGCGCTACCAGGAGCTACTCTCCCTGCTCCTGGAGACTGCGGTCAGCTGATGTTTTGTTCTGTGGTGCTGCAGTGCGCCCTCAGGTGGCCAAACTAAGCAACACTCATGACATGAGGGAAAAGCTTATATCGGCCAACAATATCTGCTAAATAATGAATCGGTCTGGCTCTAGTTGATGTTGACATTTCTGTGACAACACTGAGTTCTTACATTGCAGGTTCTGAAGAAGTCTGTCATCCTCTAGCAGGTTCACTGGAAGGGCACGGAGGGTCGGACGACATCTCATGTGTACATCATGTTGTTCCTAGATTGACAATCAAAATAATTATTATACAAATATTTTTACAGCGCATCAAGTCATCTAGTGTAATGTTATGCAATTTTAAAATAATAACATTGACAGCAATAACAATGAATCCACAACAAGTCAAATTTAAACAAACCCACTTCAGTTTCTCTCTTGCCGTATCACACAGCTACAGACACGTAGAGGCTGCTCTCTGTCCGCTTTGACTTTCACTGTCAGCCGTTTGTTTTACTGCCCAAAAAACACAGCTTGTGTTTTAAACTTTTTTACCCACGATTCTGTGTAAACTGCAGGTGATCTGCGTGTGGAGAAGGCCTAGTGTACATCTCTCTGTTAGTAGACTATATAGTAACCAGTCATGGATAGAGTTGGACTCTTGGATGGATAGAAAAATAGAAAGTCATGCTCAGCCCAAACAATCTGAGTAAAATTAAGGATTTTCTGTCGTAGGCTTGTAAATGGCTTTTAAAGTGATCATGTACTGGAAAACTTACAAAAAATGCAAATGACAGTAGGTAGATCTATCCTCCTAGTCATCACAAGACAATGACATAATCAAATTTCCCTATTATAGTAGAGAGGTCCCGATCTGTATTGGCTGCACTATATGTGATCAACACTGTCGCTATAGCAAAGGTGACCTTGAACTCACCTGGAGGTCAGAAATCCTGAGGATCTCTGCAGGGCCCATGCTCTCTTGGCCTTCTGCGTGTACAGGGCAATCAGTTGTGGTGTGTATCTCTCAAGCTCGCAGCAGAATTGGTTTCAAAGGTTCAACATCTGTAAAGCGATGGAACTCGGCAAACACCTGCAAACACATAAATGTATATAGATTAATGGTTTTCAACTTGGGCCTTAAAAGGAAAACATAAGGCATCAATAACTTGTTTTAAGCAGGATGATTGGCTATATGACAAAAAGATACAGTTTTTACCTGAGAAACGGAAATTGACCACCTGACTTGAGTTTTTCTGCATCAAAATAAATTTTTTTAAATGGCTAAGAATTGATTTAGCAAATCAAATATCTTTTAAACAAGACTAATTGTATAATATTTCATCATCTAGCATCTACCTGAATCAACCATGCTCACACCAACACAGACCCTTGTTTTCTATCAACACAGTGCCGTTTTTGGTCTTAACAGGGCTGAGACAGAATTTCAGTAAGGTACAAAATAATTTAAGAACCATAAAGTCTGTGTCATTCAACCATCTCATTCGTTTATAAGAGCCTTTAACAGAGCCTACAGTGACACATGTTTGCACTTGATGCTGTAATAAAGCTCCAGTTTCCTTGGCTTTGGTCACTGCCAATCATTCTGAAATGTTTAAAAAGCTCTGTGAGAATTGGAAATAACTAAATACACATTCATTATAAAAATCTCACAGTCACAGCTGGACTGATGCACTTTCTAAAACAGTACAACATCCCTCCTACGCATCAAGTCAGGGCTAAAATATCTTCTGTCGTGTTACAATGTCCTCCACTGTAAACGCTGTTGGCTCCAGTACCAGCAATGTATTTTTTATCCCCAGTATGTCTGATTAGCAAGCCAGCAGTTGGCTGCAGACACTCAGTATCTAACAAGCAGGCAGGTTCATTTCTTTTGTATTTTCCAGTAATTAATTTAGTTACCGTGAGGGCGGAAGCAACCTTTACTTTGCTTCTAACAATAAAGCAGCCTAGGACTGTAAAATCAAATGATGTCTGTACAGTCTTAACTCTTATCTTTCAAATCTATGCAGTATTAAAAGTCAACATCAAGTCAACATCCTCAAATAATTCAACAGAAATATGCCAATGGAAAGCAAACCTTGGATAGCAGTAGAGTCACTCAGTACTCTGATCCTGTGAGAGCAAATATAACAAACAATATAAAGAATTCCCATTAGTCCATTCACCAACAACGTCTTCAAATGCTTCTTTTTTTAAACTGAATATTTTGTAATTTATCTGACTCACCAATATCAGAGCTGCTGTGGCGAGTCAGGTGATTATGGGCAAGATTAAATTCCTTCAGCAGCTCTCTGTAGTCCTTAATGGACACACAATATATGAAAACCAACGTTTACAAAATAAAGGCCATGGAAACAAAAAATATGGGCAGAGTTTACTGTTGTGATAAATGTATTTAGTCTTTACGACTTAGTTACCAGTTTATCAGGTACATATACCAAATGCAGTAAATAACATTTCTGCAGTAAATCCTCCCTTCATTAAAATGATGTTTTTGTTCCACCTGTTTGATCATTTTGGATCACATGGACCGGTGTTTGATATTTTGTCCATCTCATTTATATCAGTGAGGCCATGCTAAATAAAAGATGTTTATAACGCAATACAGTTCACCAGACCACAAACTACATCTGCCAAAATGAACAAATAATAAAATAAACCTTCAATGAAAACTGAACATTCCTCACTAACTTCTTACCACAGTGGAAAAATTTTCATATTGCAGCCACTTCAGATGAGGCAGCTTGTGTCTGCAGTTGAAGCTCTGAGGTTCACCGCTGATAAATGAAACATTCAGCTGTGCATCAACACTATTTCAGGTTGAAACTTACCGAGGCGTCTTTGAAGCTCCAGGAAACTCAGCACTCAGGTTCACTTGAGAGGACAGAAACAGATGACAACAGATATTAGTTAAATATAAACATTAAATGCTTATCATACAAACATAAGTGTTAAACACCTGATCTGAATACCGATCTGACCTGGCAACCTCCCAAACTGGAGACGTTTTTACATTTCAGTGAAACTAACGTTAGGCTGATGATACACTGGGCAATCTTGCTAGTGGCAAGTCCGACTATGTTTTAAATGGACAGCAGCGGTGCGGTGCGGGTGGCGGGGTGGCGGGGTGGCGGGGTGGCGGGGAAGGGAGTTACGGTAGTAATCTTTATTTATTACCACTGACGAGAACGTTGCCCTGCAACATCGCTCTAAAAGTTGCTCTGTGTATCATCAGCTTTAGGTTCTACATTGGTCACATCATGAATGTCAGGACTTTTTGAGGACCGACACATCTGACTACAACACTGCGGTCAGACACAGCTAATATGAAGGCAGAGCCTGACTGTCCCCGCAGTAACGTTGTAGGGCTTAACGTTAAAGTAACGGTAACTAAGGTAACAGCAGCTCCTAACAGTGCAAAGTGAACGTTACCTCAATGTGTTAGCCAGCTAACTTCAACTAACGTTAGCCTTTCTGTTAACATCACTGCGCCTGAAAACAGAACTTTTTCACTTACCAGACCAAAGCGCAGGTAACAAGGAGCAGCCCCAGGTGAAAAATAATATGTGCTGAAGACCGTCTGGAAGGTTTCGGCCGCTGCTGTTACCTGACGTTACTTTTAGCTAACGGTAGCTAATGTTAGCATAACGGTGACGCGGCAAATTGCCCGCAGATATGATACTGCCTCCGGTCATTCCAGCGTGCGTTAAATAAAGTCATAGAACCAAAAACACTTTCACAGCGCTGCGGAGAAACCTGGGTTCTATCAAACTTTATAAATTACGTTATTAATGAGCAGTTTTGCTCCTTTACTTTCAGATTGCTCTCGCTCGCCTCGGGTAGCCATCTTGAATTTTTTGAAAGCGGAAAGGCCGAGACGTTGGGACGTTGATGACGTCAGACGCTGCGTCCCTCAGAAATTTTTAGTAAGATAACAACGTTCACTCAAAAAAAATGTTGCACGCATAATTAAAACAGCATTAACCGTTAAGAGAACTTAGTTGTTTATTGTTCGGTTTACTTATTAGCTGTTTTTGAGTGGTTCACCCATAATGCTTATGAGTTAGCAGTACTGTTCGGGATTACAGTGTGGGTGGGACGTCATCAACCCCCTGCTTCTGATTGGACAGTGTTCTCCATCAGTTGTGTCTGTGCTTCCGGCTGCTCTTCAAAATTAAGGTTCTACCAAAGAATTTCCATTCCTGCTGTGGTTCTCCCTCTTTGCCTTCAGACGATGCAATGTGCTACACAGAATATACACTTAGATGACCGTTTATTAGTGAAAACTAATTACATAATGCAATAAATCCGCCTTCATGATTAAGAGATAACAGTTTTTAAGAGGTGGCGATTCAACTGTATGATCAGTTTGCAGCATGTAGTTTGTGGTGCTGTTAAGCCGTAATTAATAAAACAAAGGTGTTTCTGGTTTTCAGCCTCACAGATTAGGGCTTATTTTAGTAAATACTGTGGACAGTAAAGTGTTCTCAGTATTAAGATCGATCGCACACCAAAAGGATTTACAGAAAATGACCAGCAGGTGTCGCCCTGCACCTCCCTCAGCTGTGATCACCTGGAGACACTTGAGAAAACAGAACTTCACTGAGTTCATTCTGCTGTGTTTAAAGACTCATCACACCTGATATGGTCTCGTTAGGCTTAGTTTTATACTCAAGTCTGCCGACATTTGAAAAAATTCCTGAGGAAGAGAAGAGGATTTGCACCTTTGCAGCCATGGATTATTATTTAGCACAATTATGTCTGAAGCTTCGATCATCCACTCTGTACCTGATGTGATTTTGAAAAATAGCCTTGATGGTTGATGCAAGCCAATAAGACTAAATAACCAGATCCTATTTTATTATTAAAAACTTGCCCAGATTTTATCGAATTTGCAAATTAAACAGCTGCTTTATGGAAACGCATGAACATAAACCCCAAAAAAGAATAAACGTGATAAAATCTGATCTCCTCCAAAGTGTCAGAACAGCAACCAGCTTTTGTTAGTTTTAATGCAGGTAGTAGACCACCTAACATTTATACACTACATTTTTTTCCACATTGCCGGAGAAAGCGCATTACATACTGTCTCCCCACTGTGGACGTGCGTATTATCGTGATGGAGAACCCAAATGCCAGCGCGTCACAGTTCAAGTCATTTGATGTAGCCTCAGCTTCAGACACAGAACGTTACAGTACAACTCAGACGGTCTGACCAGACTCGGCGCCAGGATGAAGTGACTGAGGGCAATTAAAAATGGCGAGGGGGCAACTCCAGTGGTCTGGTTGGATATGTCCAGTAGAAAAAATGGTCTGTGCGCCGGGCACATGGTTAAAAAGGACTTAGTCTGTGAATTAGTCATGGGTGTGTAGGACTTAACATGCGATACACCAAACAGTGTCATTTCCCTTTTAAAGCGAGGTGCGCTTGTACATTTGCGCATTGCTATAATAATGGCGCATGAATGGCGCATTATGAAAAACACCAGTTAACTGACTGAACTGCAGACTCACAGCAGAGAGGGGAGATGGACAGAATTGTGGACGGGATCTAAAACCCATCTGTGATCATGAAGCCTGTGTTGCTCTGCAGTTTATGAGTGAAGAGTCAGAACTCCAGTCTGTTAACAGACAGATGTTGTCTCCTCTATGAACCGTCTGGAGTCTCACTGCGCTGCGTTAATATGAACTATGATAACCGGCCGACGGTCACATCTCTGCCCTGCACCGGTTTCTTTATTTTGTGGTTAATTGATGTTTGAGTGTTGTCTTTAACGATTTACTTTCATGATTAGAGAGGCTGCTGTCGGTCACGTGCGCAATAAAGTCGCAACAAACATCGTTTTATTTGAGCAGCAAAAAAGAAAAAAGCTTAAGTTACAAACTTGACATGACAGGACAGAGGAAACTCTCCAGAGGAACCAGAAATGATTTCAACGCTCTGACGGAGGACTGATCAGGAGGACGGCTGCTTTACTCCGAACAGTTTCACAGGATGAACCTGGACTGTGTGTCAGACCTTTTGTATGTGTAAAAGACACAGAACATTATTAACTTTAGCTCCTGATCAACCCTGTCAGCGTTTCAAGAGAGTTTAATAATCAATGAAGTTACGCTGCTGTGCCTCGTGCGTAAATGCGCACAGTGTCACAGTGATGCGTAACTAAAATAACAAAAACAGAGAAATACTGTGCCATCGAGTTTAGACCTGTTTTTTGAGGTGGGCGGGGTCAATGGTGGAATCGCTTTCTGCTGCCTCAATAGCAACGCGCCAACAGTGTGTCTGACCTCAGCTCATTTAAAGATCAACACTCACATGAGCTCACAGAGGGGCGCCAGTGCATTTGCTATAACTTGGTCGCTTGGGGTGCAAATGCAGAATGAAACCAAGACACATCACTGTCCTAACCTCCCCACCATCAGACAGGAAATACAACTGAGGGAGCAAAGCGCCCCTCCTCCCTCGTGGCACCAGGCCCGGCTCTGACCATGGGGACGACCGGAACTGTGGCGCACTGGCATTTGGGTTCTCCATCAGAATAACGCGCACTCTTTCTCACAGCGCATCGTCGCTCTCCACCACCCCAACTCGCTGTGTTTAGCTCTCTGTTCGCAGCACAAGTGTCATTGCTTGCAACCGACGCAGTTGTCATTTTCACGCCAAGCGCGCACGTTGTTTAAACAGCAAATTATGCACTTGCGCCCATGAGAGTGTTGTTCTTAAAATAAGATGTGGTCACTCAGGCAAATTGTTGGCACATTCCTATTTTGAAGCAACAGAAAGCGACTGTACCACTGACCAAGTCAACGGCACAGTATTTCACTGTTTGTTTGTTTTTTGGTATTTTTGGGGCTCATTACTCCACTTTACGCACGAGGCACAATTTACGCACGAGGCACAGCAACATAACTAAATACTAAAATCTCTCTCAGGAATGTTAATTGATGTTCTGTGTTCTTCTCCACATCCTAAAGGTCTCACACACAGTCCAGTGAAACTGGAGTAAAGCGCATGGAAACGCTTTAAATGACTGACAGCAGCCTCTCTAATCATGACAGTAAATCATTAAAGAAAACACCCATTCTGCAATAATACTCAAAATAATTAAACCACTGACACATTTCAGTATACTGGTCTCTTACTAAACCAGAACTAAGCTTAATAATAAAATATGATATAGTTATTTAGTCTTATTGGGTTGCATCTGCCGTCAAGGCTATTTATAAAAATCACATCAAGTACCAAAACCCCTTTTTTTACTCAGAAATTTGTTCAAATGTCGGCAGGCTGGAGTTGACATAAAACGAGACCAGATCAGGTGTGATGAGTCTTTAAACACAGCAGAATGAACTCAGTGAAGTTCTGTTTTCTCAAGAGGCTCCAGGTGATCACAGCTGAGGGAGGTGCAGGGCGACACCTGCTGGTCATTTTCTGTAAATCCATTTGGTGTGCGTGCTGTTGGTTCGATGCCATCGATCTTTATAATATCATGAACACTTTACTGTCCGCAGCATTTATTAAAATGAGCCTTAATCTGTGAGGCTAAATAACAGAGAATCCTTTCTTTAATTCATCACAAACATGCTCCAAACTGATCAAACAGCTGAATCGCCACCTCTTAAAAACTGTTATCCCTTAATCATGAAGGCGGATTTATTGCATTATGTAATTAGTTTTCACTAATAAACGGTCATCTAAGTGTATAATTTTGAGGGGACATTACAACATCTGAAGGCAAAGAGGGAGAACCACAGCAGGAATGGAAATTCTTTGGTAGAACCTTAATTTTGAAGAGCAGCCTGATGCAACAGACACAACTGATGGAGACCACTGTCCAATCAGAAGCAGGGGTTGATGAAGTCCCACCCACCGATGGAAGGAAATATTGAGTAATAAACTTCGTATTTTTGTTTTGATTAAAAAAACGAAAAATCAAACTGAATGTTGGTTTTTCGTTTCGAGCCCAAAATTCAAAAAACGGCAAAACGACCCGTTTCTGTAATTATACCAAAAAAAACAAAACGGTTAAAACGGACCTTGGTCAGCACTGATCTGAGCAGCTGATCTGCTGTCTAGTGTATGGCTGAAATGATTCATCAGTAAAATGAAATGCATTGACGCAAAGTCTTTGCATCGATGCTTCGTTAATCCATGTTTCGCACGGACATTTATCACTGTGGCACATCGCCTACCATGTGACGCTGCTTGCAAAGTGGAGAAAGAGAGAGAGCAAATAGCGAGGGACAAAGAAGAAAGTGTCCCAAGTTTGGGATTATTTCAAGCTAAAAGAAAAATCAACTCTGTAATGTTACCGTCCCTTCACCGTAAAACAAAACTTATGTTGCCTTGGCAACAGCAGCGACGGCACCTGATCAGAAAGCAGCCGGTGTTCTGCCAGCGGACCACAGACAAGGTTTTTTTTTTTATCAAACTTTATTTGAAATTGCAATGCTTACAAAGGAATAAAACATTTGTAACATAATACAACAAATACAGTCTTTGATCGCTAGGGGGGAGCGATGAGAGAGATTATATAAAAACTTTAAACATGTAGCCCCTGGGTTAGACCCCAGAGCTAATTTAAGCACAGCAGTGTAAACTCTACATTGTTACTATAGTAGGCGCTGTTCCTTTAAGAGGACAGTGTTTTCATAGTTTGTTTAGAACGTACATCGCTCAACACGAGGCGAGACATATTAACCTGATGCTTTTATTTATGTGCCTCTGATTAGTCCTTTGAGAGAGACGTCCAGTGTCTAAAAGCAATGATTGGTTAGTGGGCGGGACTAGTAGTTAGAGGAACTGGAGGACCAGAAAAACGAGAGAAATGCGAAGGAGGTAGACGCTGCAGTTTATGTGTGAGACTGTAGCTTGAGTGGCGAATAGCTACGAACTAAGACGAGTACTAGAGTGTAGAGACCCAGTGTTAGCCTGACTCATTTAAGAGAAGTGTGTTTTTGGCTAAGAGTCTGCTGTAGACATCACTGTGTATCTCTGAGCTAACTTCGGCCGGTAGGCTAATTAGCATAGTAGCTCACGGCTTGCTTGCTGTGTGTGTGTGTGTGGACCTTGAGGCCCGGACAGAACACCAGATAGCGCCCCGTGTGACCGGAAAAGCACGTTTTGTTTTTTTTTTTTTTAATTTATTTATTCAGGACGTCATCATATACATATAACGTACAACGACACAACATACACAATACCAGAAAAAACAAAACAGAACACAATGACACATAGTATTACATTGTCCAGGGGTACAGAGAAATTTTAGCATTCATTAAGGCTTCCTGATAAAAAGTACAGGTTAAAGCACCAACTTGAGATTTCATTTCTAATATCAGTCACTTCCATGAGGTTACAAGTGTTGAGTATAAATGTACAGTCCTTTGGGCTTTGCAGTTTTTTGAATATTTTATGGAGTCCATGTATGCATCTAGTTCATTCATGAAGACAGGGAAGAATGGTCTAGAGCCAGTAAATTTACATTTGTGGATGTGGTACCGGAAAAGCACGGGTGCACCTCTGGCTCCGAGGGAGACAAGCCGTCTTCTTCATCATCATCATCCCTGGGACTGAGTTGGGAGTTTCCTCCTTTGCCTCATCATCACCACTGGGACCGCGTAAGGAGTGGCCTATTCTTGTGCATCAACATCACTGGGACTGAGAGTAGACGATCGCCTGCCTGAAACAGTAAAGGGACGTTCGAACTGTTCACCGTTGGTGAGTAACTCTCTGGTACCCTGCTCGGGGAGCGAAGGGACCATCCGCTCTACTGTAAAGTGTCACCGCGCTCAAGCTGCATTCAGGCCTGCGACGGGGGGTTGTTTATGTTAATGCCGGCTTTTATTTTTTTGGGCCCTTTAGAGTAACTGAGTAGAGTGCTGAGGTTATTGATATATATGATTATTGTTCTATATGAAGTTAACTGAGGTATTGGCTGCTGAATGTTCATTAGTAGTTGAAATGTGAAAAATATTGTTTGCTAAGGTGCACAAGATACATCTTTGCAGCGGTTAGTGCAGAGAATTTTAAGTTTCCATCAATAGTTTTCAAGGTACAGACTGACCAAACAAAACCAGTGGACGGTTGTATGTTTTGATTTGTGAAGGTAGTTGAAGGGACATATTCCTTAATCCTAAAGGTCGCTTTATTTCATTTCATTTCATTATTTTTTATTTTAAAAAAAAGTTAGTAAATAAATACTGCCATTTCATAAGATTTACCTCTTTGTCATTGTTGTAAATATATACATTTGAAGCCAAGGATTTCAGTTAAGAAGGGTTAAAACTACACATCGGCACTGTAAAATTTATATATTTCTGTTAGAGTGTTCCTAAAGTAGTTAGTGGTTAAAAGTTGCAACTGATACTATAGGGAGCAGATTCCTGAAAAGAACCCGGGGCGCTGTATCTCATGCTAGAGGATACTGAGGAAGCGCTACAAACATAATACAAGCTGATAGAGTTTTAATTGCCTTTTGCTTTAGAGATCCCTGAATTGATGAGATGTGATGTTTGAACTCATTTGAAAAGGCCACAAAGCAAGTTTTTTTCTGTGAATTTACATTTGTGAATATAAAATTTGGCCATAATAATAAGGAGATTAATCAAGTACACAGTACAAGTCTTTCGTTGTGCGTTATCTTCTGAGAAAGCAGAACAGAACATTCTTCCAAAACAAAGCAAAACTTTCAGAGATATTTTTTGAAATAAAGTCACAGAATCTTTTCCAAAAATTTTTCACAATAGGACAATGCCAAAACATATGTACAACAGTTTCTGGACAGCCACCACAGAAACTACAGTTTATTTCAATATCTTTCCTAAATCTTATAGTTTTTAGCTGGATAGAATTTATGTATTCATTTAAAGGAGATTTCTTTTATTTTGTTGGTAATTAAGTATTGATTTGGTAGAAGCCACGCCTTCTTCCATGTCTATATCATCTACAAATCGATTCCAGTATGAAATCACATATGGTACTGTAGTAATGTCTCTTTGGAACAAAGCTCTTACAGATCTGTTATTACAGGAAGGACCACAGACGAGGTAACAGCAACTTTAGCGTTTAACTTTCACGTGCAGGATCGCTCATTTGCCGTTTCACATGTTTTCTTGATAACAGTGATTTGGGAACCAGCGTCGGGTGCCACAGCTGTTAGTTCATGTAGTGTTTGTGACCCTCTGTCACCGATCAGTCAACTTCAAGACTGCCACTATATGACAGCAAGTTGTGTGAACGGCACGGCCATCAGCTGACTCTGAAAGTCGTGTAGTCCGCACGAGCCTTCAGTTTAACTTGCACTCGGCTGATGTTTGTGTTTGTAAAGCAGCTGTCTGTTTGATGGTCTGATGTTTGCTGTATGACACACTATGAATTTCCGAAAGGACAAATAAATATCTATCACCTATAAAGGTGCCCTGCTGATCCCATTACGGGGGGGAGGGGCTTCCACAGATTATCGTTGAAATAATCTATAGAAGCTTCGAATATTAAAATCATCGTTAGCTGCAGCTCTAGATATTATCACAAAGTGATAAAACAAGATTTTCTAATCGCAAAGCCTTTGATTTCACTCTGGTCACATGACTCCCGAGAGCAAAGCAGTCTGCGTCATATTATATTATTTAATGCCATGACTTGACTCAAATTATGTTTTGCATATCATTAAAAATTGATACTTCTCCAATATTGCTCATAATGATAATTTATTAATCCATACATCACCTTATTTCATCATAATGTGTGTTTAATCTAATATTGTGTTCATTCTGTACACTGATTTACTGCTTGTCTGTTTTGAATAATACAGAAGGTAAAGAGCTTAAAAATCAATCGCACATTAAATTGCAATATTGTTTTTTTTTAAATGAAACAAAGCCCTACTGCCCAGTACTTCTCTACTGTAATGATAAGTCGATTAATCAATTAGTAGTCAACTAATAACTTAAGCAGCAACTATTTTGATAATCGATTAATGACTTTGATTCATTCTTGAAGGAAAAACAACATCAAAATTCATTTACTCCAGCTTCTTAAATGTGAATATTTTCAGGTTTCTTTCCTCCACTGTGACAGCAAACTGAATATCTTTGGTTTGTGAACAAAACATTTGACGATGTCCTCTAGTGTTTTGTTTTGTGCTTTGGGGAAAGCTTTACATTTTATAGACTAATTAATCAATTAATCAGGAAAATAATCGACAGATTAATTGACAATGAAAATAATAGTTAGCTGCAACCCTGCTAGGCAATATCTCCAGCTGGTGGCGGGTTACCTGTCTGCCAAATACACAGCTAACAAATCTCTTACCAAACTATTATCTTTTATCAATTATCAATTCTTTAATCTTTTCTGCATCATTACAAATGTTTTTTCATTTCCATCAGCCTTAAGCACAGGGTAGACAAAGTGATCGGCCGAGGAAAATGAAAGCATGATTAATTAAAGTGTTTAAATATGACTAAGAAATGATTAAATCTGAAATGCATTTGTTGTTCCCTGAGCTGTGCAGACGAGCACAAGGTTTCACAGGCGTCAGAGGCGTCGAGAAATGATTTTACTGAATGTTGTCACAGTTGGAGAAATTGAAAATTAGAGCTGCTGCTTTTAAAAGAAAAACAGTCAAAGGGAGTGAAATTGCAGGTTTTTGCAAAAAAAGGGAGAAAAAAATCAGAGCTCAGAACATCAATTTGGCTCAGAATGGAAAAATAAGCAGATGTTTTTCTCACTTCTGATAAATCTCATCACCACAAAGACGACAGACAGACAGAGTTTGTGTTCTGTACAAAGTAAAGTTGTAAAGCATTTTAACTTGTGCCTCTGTCAGAGTCAGAGACGTGAGCTAATACAGACGCTGCTGCTTCTTTCTTCACGTGATGGGAGACATCAGCTGAGTGTCATCAAACAATCAGGGATCTGATTTAAGGTGAAACTCAGACACATGACGACTTAAAAGGAGGAGGTACGAAGTGATTCTGAATGAAACAAGCGAGGAGGCCTGACATGATCATTTATTATAGCTCAGTGTAATGTCACACACGTCTTGTTGTTCACAATGTGGGAATAAATATCTTCCAACTCCACAAAAACAACACTCCCAGACTTATAAACACGACAGACTTTAATTTTAACTCACGCCTCTCCTGTCCCCGCCTGATCGCAAACAGGGCTGCAACTAATGATTATTATTATAATTATTAAGGCAGCTAATGTGTTGATTCTTTTTTGATTAGTCAATGACTATTTTTGTAACACTGAAGGCTGTGTATAAAGGCCCATTTACAGTGAGGAAAATAAGTATTTGAACACCCTGCTATTTTGCAAGTTCTCCCACTTAGAGATCATGGAGGGGTCTGAAATTGTCATCGTAGGTGCATGTCCACTGTGAGAGACATAATCTAAAAAAAAAATAATCCAGAAATCACAATATATGATTTTTTAACCATTTTATTTGTATGGGACCTCCAGCAATAGAAAAGTAAAGTGCTCAGAGGAACAGTAATTTGAACAGTGGGGATTTAACATGCAGGTGTGTCTAATTGATGTTTTGAATTTTTTTCACAACAATGGAGCTCGATGGCAAAAAAGTTATATACTTGTTCGTAGGATCAATTCATTGTTGGTTTTGGGTCTTTTAATGGGGTTTGTTGACAATAAGAAAGACAAAGAGTAAATCCGGCCTAATCCTTTTAACTCAAGCTTAAATATATTCCAACAAAGATTTCTAAATGCTAAATAATATAACTCTAATTGTTTGTAATCAGCAGGCACTTGACAGTTTGTGGTATGAAAGATGTTTACTCTTAAATTTCTGTCAGATGCATTTGTGATGAAAATACCAGGGGCTTAGCTGATTCCCTAATTTGCATATTAGGTCTATGCTTTGCTTTGATGTGTTCTGTGAAGGAACCTTCGCCATTATGATGGCGTTGATGTCACCTAGTTCTACGTTCCGCCCGCTGTGAATTTGAGCTGCGTTTGGAGATTCTCCATCACTTGGTATCTGAAAGCTCAGTTATCCAGTCCCTCTGAAAGACAGTTGTTCACTTGTTCACTGCGTTCAGCAAACCTGTTTATTCAAACCTGTTCAAACCTTTAACCTCGAGATAAATGTCAAACATGGAAACCCCCGCCATTTTCAAACAAGTTGAAAAGATGAGACCATCCTGCTTCTCTGCAGAAGAGCAATGTTGCTACAAAGCAGAGGTGAGTTCCTGTAAAAGTAAAAGTGCACTGTTCATTACTTTATTTTATTCTATTTTACTTATTTTATATTTATCTTAAACGTGTATTTTAGTCTTTTCAATGTTTTCTTGCTTTTATCTTGTTTTGTTTTTGTATTATTGTCTTTACTCTTGTTAAAGCACTTTGTAACTTGTTTTTGAAAAGTACTTTACAAATAAAGATTATTATTATTACTATTATTTATGTTACATTCCATAATATGGTGTTTCTGTGAGCTGTTAAACTGAACTGTACTGAATCTGTGTTGCAGAAAATGATGCTGAGGCAGTTTGTGCTGATGAAGCAGCAGGGTCTGGTTCCTGTTCATTTATCCGCCAAAGACATGAAGACCTGGCTGTTGAGAGGAAGACGCTTCCTTGAGGAGTGAGTCAAACTGATCATTTGTTTAACTGATACACTGACGGAAACATGTTAAATTAGAGCTTTTTAAAAAGCAGTGTTTTGTTTTTTTTCAGGTTACAAGAAAATTTTGAGATTGAGAGGATCGGGGAAAGAGACGTGTTCATGGCTGAACTGGTACGTACAATATAGAGGATCTTCAGACTTCAGAGCAATATTTTAATGTTAACTGTTTAGTTTCATGTAAAAAATAGTAGGGCTGCAACTAACGATTATCTTAATAATCGATTAATCTGTTGATTATTTTTCGATTGAATCGAAAAAAATCGATGAATCGGATAAAACCAAAACAAAAAAGAATTAATTTCCAACCCTTTTTTCAAAACACAACCGAAATCTTCAGAAAGTGCATAAACAGGTTGCTCATCTTCCATTGAACATCCCTGAGCTGTTAAAATAATAATACATTTAAAACATTTTTGTATTGAAGCAACATGATGCTTTACATCAGCCAAATATATATATTTATGAAATTCGTTGCCAACTCTTTCAGAAATCGATTTTAATCGATTGTTGCAGCCCTAAAAAAACAGTCTCCTGTCAGCTCCATTATGCTCCTGGTGTGACTAAAGTGTGATTTTTGACAGGCCTGGACCACAGCGAGGCTCTTCTGTCTCAATCAGATGGAAGAAGAGCTCCTGCAGGAACTGGACAGAGAAGAGCAGCTTTCACAGCTGCTGAGCAGGAAGGTCACACTGGAGGGCCTTCAAATCTTTGTTTCAGTCGTCCAACCAGCAGCAGAGGAGGAAGTCCAAACCATCCTTCCGACTCTGCACAGGAACCTGCTAAGGATCATTAGGGGCATTCAGATCCCCAGTGGTCCCCTCTCTGAAGCAGACACAAAACCTGCAGAGCTCTTGGAGCTGGAACAGACTACTGCGTCCCTGGTGCCAGAGGTGGTGGACATTGCTCTGAAGTTCCTCCTGGAGGAACCAGAGCTAAAAGACAAGAGCAAACTTGCCAGTGACAAGATTGCCAAACTGCTGTTTGACTCAGTAGTTCCTTTGTATGTCTCACTTTGGATCTGTGGGTAGAATTACTGTGCTTAGATTGTGCACTTTAGCTGCCAGATCCATCGTGCGGGGCATCTTTGAGGGGTTCATCGACTGCTCCGAGTCCTTCCACCTGATGGACTATGATGGCAGTTATTTGTCTGCCAGATATGGTGCCATCTCTGCTATCCGGGACATGGTCAATAAAATACACCTCCAGCCCTGCACCTCAGAGGGGCAAGAAGAGCGCCTCTTCAGGAGAGAGAGGATTCTCCCCAAGTCCTGG
>JALXJV020000019.1:26875641-26905348 GCA_024633595.2 Lepomis macrochirus
TGTTATATTTGCTCTCACAGGATCAGAGTACTGAGTGACTCTACTGCTATCCAAGGTTTGCTTTCCATTGGCATATTTCTGTTGAATTATTTGAGGATGTTGACTTGATGTTGACTTTTAATGCTGCATAGATTTGAAAGATAAGAGTTAAGACTGTACAGACATCATTTGATTTTACAGTCCTAGGCTGCTTTATTGTTAGAAGCAAAGTAAAGGTTGCTTCCGCCCTCACGGTAACTAAATTAATTACTGGAAAATACAAAAGAAATGAACCTGCCTGCTTGTTAGATACTGAGTGTCTGCAGCCAACTGCTGGCTTGCTAATCAGACATACTGGGGATAAAAATACATTGCTGGTACTGGAGCCAACAGCGTTTACAGTGGAGGACATTGTAACACGACAGAAGATATTTTAGCCCTGACTTGATGCGTAGGAGGGATGTTGTACTGTTTTAGAAAGTGCATCAGTCCAGCTGTGACTGTGAGATTTTATAATGAATGTGTATTTAGTTATTTCCAATTCTCACAGAGCTTTTAAACATTTCAGAATGATTGGCAGTGACCAAAGCCAAAGGAAACTGGAGCTTTATTACAGCATCAAGTGCAAACATGTTTCACTGTAGGCTCTGTTAAAGGCTCTTATAAACGAATGAGATGGTTGAATGACACAGACTTTATGGTTCTTAAATTATTTTGTACCTTACTGAAATTCTGTCTCAGCCCTGTTAAGACCAAAAACGGCACTGTGTTGATAGAAAACAAGGGTCTGTGTTGGTGTGGGCATGGTTGATTCAGGTAGATGCTAGATGATGAAATATTATACAATTAGTCTTGTTTAAAAGATATTTGATTTGCTAAATCGATTCTTAGCCATTTAAATTTTTTATTTTGATGCAGAAAAACTCAAGTCAGGTTAAAGAAATTTGCAGGATGACCCTGCTTTTTTTTTGTCAATGGTCAATTTCTGTTTCTCAGGTAAAAACTGTATCTTTTTGTCATATAGCCAACTATCCTGCTTAAAACAAGTTATTGATGCCTTATGTTTTCCTTTTAAGGCCCAAGTTGAAAACCATTAATCTATATACATTTATGTGTTTGCAGGTGTTTGCCGGTTCCATCGCTTTACAGATGTTGAACCTTTGAAACCAATTCTGCTGCAAGCTTGAGAGATACACACCACAACTGATTGCCCTGTACACGCAGAAGGCCAAGAGAGCATGGGCCCTGCAGAGATCCTCAGGATTTCTGACCTCCAGGTGAGTTCAAGGTCACCTTTGCTATAGCGACAGTGTTGATCACATAATGTGCAGTCAATACAGATCGGGACCTCTCTACTATAATAGGGAAATTTGATTATGTCATTGTCTTGTGATGACTAGGAGGATAGATCTACCTACTGTCATTTGCATTTTTTGTAAGTTTTCCAGTACATGATCACTTTAAAAGCCATTTACAAGCCTACGACAGAAAGTCCTTAATTTTACTTGTTTGGGCTGAGCATGACTTTCTATTTTTATATCCATCCAAGAGTCCAACTCTATCCATGATTGGTTACTACATAGTCTACTAACAGAGAGATGTACACTAGGCCTTCTCCACACGCAGATCACCTGCAGTTAACACAGAATCGTGGGTAAAAAAGTTTAAAACACAAGCTGTGTTTTTTGGGCAGTAAAACAAACGGCTGACAGTGAAAGTCAAAGCGGACAGAGAGCAGCCTCTACGTGTCTGTAGCTGTGTGATACGGCAAGAGAGAAACTGAAGTGGGTTTGTTTAAATTTGACTTGTTGTGGATTCATTGTTATTGCTGTCAATGTTATTATTTTAAAATTGCATAACATTACACTAGATGGCTTGATGCGCTGTAAAAATATTTGTATAATAATTATTTTGATTGTCAATCTAGGAACAACATGATGTACACATGAGATGTCGTCCGACCCTCCGTGCCCTTCCAGTGAACCTGCTAGAGGATGACAGACTTCTTCAAAACCTGCAATGTAAGAACTCAATGTTCTCACAGAAATGTCAACATCAACTAGAGCCAGACCGATTCATTATCTAGCAGATATTGTTGGCCGATATAAGCTTTTCCCTCATGTCATGAGTGTTGCTTAGTTTGGCCACCTGAGGGCGCACTGCAGCACCACAGAACAAAACATCAGCTGACCGCAGTCTCCTGGAGCAGGGAGAGTAGCTCCTGGTAGCGCTCAGACACAATGTTCCCGCTGAGTTAGTCATTTGTCAGGTCAATGAAATGACTTAAATAACATAATCTTACCAAACCAGACTTCCTAACCCTCACGTTTTTCACTGCCTTCGCTAACAGATGATGGCATCGTCTATAGGCAGAGCCTAACAAGTAACATGAAATGCTATGGGCAGCTAACATTAATGCCTCTTCCAGTAATGTAGTCTATCTCAATGCTAAAATGTGATGTGTACCGTGAAATATTTATCGTTGGCTGTCATTCCTCATCTCGATTAAACATTCCCTTCATAGGCATGGCCCTATTGTAAGAAATGAAGGACAAATCCACACTTCTCCTTTCATGCAAATTGTTTCTCTAACCTCCCAAGATCTGAGCTTTGATTCTGTGTTATTATAAGTATAAAAACCTGAACATTGTCTTTGAACAGGAAGTACTTTATCAAAAAACGAGTATGTGCAACAAAGTACAAACAGACATCACAAGGCTGTGCAAACAGGCAACTGCCCAAATGAGGACAAAAGGTCTAAGAGGATAAGCAGAATGAAATATACAGTGCAGGGAGCCCAAAACCTAAAGTCCTCATATGAGGACACAGGATTTTAGCAGGCTGAGTTTAACTGCAGCTAAATTAGTCTTTAGCAGTCTAATTGAAAAATTAAATGGATATTGTTGTTAGATCATTGTGTAGGTTTAGTAAACACACAAAGACTAACTTCTAAAAATACTCGTTTTTTTGACTGCTGAAGTCTCATAACTGTTCCTAACAGTTGAGTCAGATTAAGAAAGCGTTATAGTTAGTACAGACAGAAGGAATCATAACAGCCACCAGTAACTCTTAACATTTTGTCATGTGAGTATTGTATCAATAAAAAATATGCTTTTAAGTGTGCGGGGGGAACCGTTGAGCACACAATGCTTTATTTATTATCCTCATATTTGGATTGCTTGTATTTTGCAGGGTGAAGATGAACCAGACATTGCTGACACTCCTCACTGTGGTCACGTATGCTCCTGGTGCAGTTTGCTTCAACCAAAGAGAAAGGTGGCTGTGGATGAATTTATCTGTTACAGACTCCTGAAAGCTTCTGAACTGTCCGTCTATATGCTCAGTATGTTTACTGCAAGCTTGTAGCGAGGGATATTCAAAACAAAGGTATTTGCTTTTTTATATTGTTCGAGTACCTCGTCTGCCTCACTTAACAGTTTGCATTGTGTGGGACTTCTTTTTTTAAACAATTGTTATTAGCTGTTTTATTTGCTTTTGATTCTCCAAAAGTTGAATTTCTTTATTTATTTATTTATTTGAATTTATTGGGGGGGTTTCTCACTCACGCACTTAGAGCTCCCTTTATATTATTTAAGTAAAAGTGCTGCTGTTTATTATGTGATCGAGCAGTCAATTACTCAGTCTATTCAGCTTTATACCCCACAAAAGAGGAGGTAAGACTTAATCATGTGTGTTGACTCAGCAAGGATGATATTAAATAAGTTGATCTACAGGAGAAAAATATTTAAAAGCAATAAGAATGGCTGAGAGCCTCACTACATTATAATCTATTATTATTATATTTTGAATTGTCACCTGCCACCTGAATTTTTAGATATTTCCAATATAATTAGGGGAGAAATGTTCACCAGAATGCAGGATATTAAGTGTTTAATGCTCAAAATTTTCTGGGGGAGGACCCTCATACCCCCCCACTTATTAAGTGCCCCATCCAGGCCTCACACAAAGTTTCTGGGAGGAACATTCACTTAAATAAAATAAAACTTTTCACATTTTATAAAAATCTTTTCAGTGTTTTTAATAACAATAGTAACAATTAAAAAAATCAACAATATTCAGGGCAAATAGCAAACATCTTTTTTAATGGGGGGGCGGTAAGGGACCTGGAAAATGGAAAGGGGGGGCACTGGCCCAAAAGAGGTTGAGAACCACTGCTCGAACTATTCCTCTTGTCCATATCCACATAAATAAATCCACAGGTAGAATTAGTTTCCTTTTGCCTAGATATAAGACAGCGACAGTACGAGAAGATTACAGAAACGAGAGTTAATTAATGAGGAAAAAAAGAGGCTCCACGCTCCGTCTGCCTGTTTCCAAGATTACTACCCAAACCTTCTCGTGAGAGTGTCCCCGAGCAGTTAAAGTGCATGCAGTTAATAGGAAACAACAGTCATTCAGTATTCGTCTGTTTCCCAAATGTAATATGAGATTTTTATACACTGTAAATCATCCACACATTTTAAATATGAGAAATTACTTCTACTTCAATGAAAATGTAAATGACTGTTTCACATATGAACTTTATAGTTATTGCAGGCTACTTACTGTAATATTTCTGTTTATCAGTAAACTGCATTTGGGCTCCTACACAGCCTGAGGCCTCTGTCAGGACCAAAAAGCCTGAGGCCCCTGTCCAGCCCATGTAGCATGTGTCCACTAGCCAGCCTAGCGAGCCCCCATCCACAACCACAGGGCATGATTGTCCCATGGAATGACCTCTGAGTGACTCCCTGTAAGTGATATCCTCATATTCAAACAATGTAAATGAGAACAATTTGCTTCACGTGATTCTTTTTTAAATTTTATTTTAAACTTTGTACACAATAACCAAATGTTGTGTTGTTGCAGGTGGAGCTAGAGGGTTGGGTCTGTGGGAAAACCCCAATGGCATCCCAGCTGCTGACATTTCCTGGCTCAAAGAGGACACAGAAAGAGGACTGTCCCCCCTGTACAAATCTATAAGGACAACACTGATCTGTTCAAGAGGTGACAGGTGATGAAGTCAGACCGCATGTGGTCTTACCCACCAGAACCTCCAGGTTATGTCAGGGGTGCTCTGCAACTCCACAGCTTTTTCCGGAGCCGTGTCTTTGTGTGGCGCCCTGTTGGAGTGTGGAGGTGCTCTCTGAAGTGTCCTTGAGGTGATGAGTGTGCGGGCAGAGGACAGAAAGTGCACCTCTAGAAGTCTAGGTACAACTCACTTCCTCTGTGTTAGATTTATTACATTACAGTAGTAGATTTATTACTATGTATGTAAACATGCAGGAAAAAGAACACAAAGTCATTGGCCTTTAGTCATTTTTTTCCCATATGTACTTTAGGTACGTCACATCTGTGATGTGTCCAGCTGGTAGACGGTGCTCCCTGCCATCCTCGCCAGCAAGTGGGTAATATACTGAACATAATGTGAGCATTTAACAATTTTCAAAAAACAAAGTTACTCAACTCATACTAAACAAATCTGTACTTCACAGGGTTCAATTTAATTCAGTTTTATTTAATATAATTTATATAATTATCAATTTCAATTTTATTTATATAGCACCAAATCACAACAACAGTTATCTCACATTTCTTTTCATAAAGAGCAGGTCTAGACCGAACTCTGAAGTTATTTACAGAAGCCCAACAATTCCCACCAAGAGCAGCACCAGGCGACACAGGCAAGGAAAAACTTCCTTTAAGAGGCAGAAACCTCGAGCAGAACCATGGCTCAGGGTGGGGGGGCATCTGCCTCGACCGGTTGGGGGAGAGGGGGAGAGAGAAAGAGAGGAAGAGAGAGAGGGCAAGAGAAAGAGAGAGAGGGCAAGAGACAGAGAGAACGACAGAGAGAGAGAGCAGAGGGAGGCGGCCTACACAGTTCACACAGAGGTACATCTGCTTCAGCCGATTGGGAGGGAGAGAGAGAGAGAGAGACGGACGAGAGAGAGAGAGACGGACGGAGAGAGAGAGACGGACAGAGAGAGAGAGACGGACATGAGAGAGACAGAGAGACGGACGAGAGAGAGAGAGACGGACGGAGAGAGAGAGACGGACGGACAGAGAGAGAGAGACGGACATGAGAGAGAGAGAGAGACGCAGAGACGGAGAGAGAGAGACGGACGAGAGAGACGCAGAGACGGACGGAGAGAGAGACAGACGGACGGAGAGAGAGAGACAGACGGACGGAGAGAGAGAGAAGCAGAGACGGACGGAGAGAGAGAGAAACGGAGAGACGGATGGAGACGGCGGGGAGAGAGAGAGCCAGAGAGACGGACGGAGACAGAGAGAGACGGACGGAGAGAGAGAGAACGAGAGAGACGACGGGACGAGAGACGGACGGAGAGAGAGAGCCGGAGAGGCGGACGGAGACAGAAAAGAGACGGAGAGACGGACGGAGAGAGACAGACGGAGACAGGGAGAGACGGACGGAGTCGGAGAGAGAGAGAAACGGAGAGACTGACGGAGACAGAGAGAGAGAGACGGACGGAGAGAGAGAGAAACGGAGAGACGGACGGAGAGAGAGAGAGACAGAGAGATGGACGGAAACAGGGAGAGACGGACGGACGAGACGGAGAGACGGACGGGAGAGAGAGAAAGCGACGGACGGAGACGGAGAGACGGAACGAGAGACAGACGGATGGAGAGAGAGAGAAACGGACAGAGAGAGAGGGACGGACGGATGGAGACAGAGAGAGAGATGGATGGAGAGAGAGAGAGAAAGACGGAGAGACGTCTAGAGACAGAGAGAGAGAGACAGGGACGGACGGACCGAGAAACAGGGAGAGGGAGGGACGGACAGAGAGAGAGGGACGGACGGACAGAGACAGATAGAGGGACGGACGGACAGAGACAGAGAGAGATAGAGGGACGGACAGACAGAGGGAGAGGGACGGACGGACAGAGACAGAGAGAGATAGAGGGACGGACAGACAGAGGGAGAGGGACGGACGGACAGAGACAGAGAGAGATAGAGGGACGGACGGACAGAGAGAGAGGGACGGACGGAAAGAGACAGAGGGAGAGGGACGGATGGAAAGAGACAGAGAGAGAGGGAGAGGGACGGACAGAGAGAGAGGGATGGACAGAGACAGAGGGAGAGGGACGGACAGAGACAAAGAGGGACGGACGGACAGAGGGAGAGGGACGGACGGAGACCGAGAGAGAGGGACGGACGGACGGAGACAGAGAGCAGAGGGAGGCAGCCTACACAGTAAACACACAGAGGTACAGACAGTAAAGGTGATGTTGCTACATACTGAATGAAAATGGTTCAGATATTTATAGTTGTGTTAATGATAATAATTGTAATGTTAATGATAATATTAACAGTATTAATAGCAATACTGACTAGTAACAGCAGTTGTAATTGTAGCAGAGGGCTCGAGTAGGAACACAGAGACAGCAGGAGACTCTCAACCACAGATCCAGACTCCACAGCTCCAGAGCCAGGAACACCTGCAGGAAGTGACGGGAGGACAGGAGTCTCCTGCTGCCCCGTGTTCCTGCTCGACGCCCTCTGCTACAGTTGCAACTGCTGTTACTAGTCCTATTGCTATTATTACTGTTATTATTATCATTAACATTAACTTACTATAAATATCTGAACCATTTTTCATTCAGTCTATAGCAACATTACCTTTACTGTCTGTACCTCTGTGTGTACTGTGTAGGCTGCCTCCCTCTGCTCTCTCTCTGCCATCTCTCGTCTCGTCCGTCCTGCTCTCTGCTCTCTCTCGTCTCGTCTCTCTCTCTCCCAATCGGTCGAAGCAGATGTACCTCTGTGTGAACTGTGTAGGCCGTCCCTCTGCTCTCTCTCTCTGTCGTTCTCTCTGTCTCTTGCCCTCTCTCTCTTTCTCTTGCCCTCTCTCTCTCTCTCTTTCTCCTCCCCTCTCCCCAACTGGTCGAGGCAGATGGCCCCCACCCTGAGCCATGGTTCTGCTCGAGGTTTCTGCCTCTTAAAGGAAGTTTTCCTTGCCTGTGTCAGCCTGGTGCTGCTCTTGGTGGGAATTGTTGGGCTTCTGTAAATAACTTCAGAGTTCGGTCTAGACCTGCTCTTCATGAAAAGAAATGTGAGATAACTGTTGTTGTGATTTGGCTATATAAATAAAATTGAAATTGAAATTGATAATTATATTATGATCGTTATATTCCATTGACAACATGGAATATTCCATGAATATTCCATGTTGAATACTTTACAGAAAAATGGGGCGGATCTACGAAGAAGAATGGTCACGCCGCTTATGGAGGAGAAGGTGGATTGGTGCACCTGAGACACCCACACAGATCTTAAACGCCTCTGCTCTGAAGGTTGGACATGGGTCTCCTGCAAAAACAATATCATACTGACAGGTACTTTAGATGCTGAAAAGACTTTACCTCGTTTAAGAGCTCTGCCCACACCCCTGCAATTCCAAGTAGTAATAGTGATGTGACTCATCCCTGAACTAAGTGAGTAAGTGACATGGATCTATGTGGAGGGACACATGGTAAAGTTTGACATGTGACATATAAAGGGCTGGCAGGACATCCAATGACAAAAAATGACAGATAAGGAAAGACAAGTAAAACCCCCACAAAACCCGAACCTGCTAAACGAACTAAGCGGTAAAACCCACTAGCTAACAAGGAGGCTGCTGGGTAACTGAGCCAGCCAAACCGCATGAGTCAACACGCTTACCGCAGTACATCCCTGCGTACTGGGGTGTGGATAGGAATGTTGTCCGCCTTCTGAAGGACCGGACTGAAGGGAACACTATACTACATACTACAGGAGAACCACATTGAGGAGCAGCTTTACCGTAAGGACCTGTACGCCACGCTCCTTATGACTGTAGCAGAACCCGGAGGGATTGTCTCTGCATTTAGGCCCACGTTCCAGGCTCCACCTCCTCCAAGGGAGCTTCCCTCCGCTCGGCTCTTGCGACACACCTTCCTGCTGGCAGAGGCCAACAATGTGCAGGATTACCGGAGCCAGATCCTCTCCACTTTTGGCACTGTGCTGAAAATGGATTCCACCAAGAAACTATGTAAATCAAACCGTATGATGCAAAAGATATGCAGTATGTGTTCATACTCAGCCTGTCAGCCTGTGCCCAAAATCTTGTACGTGGACCGTGGGTGTTGCCGTGCACAGGGCCCGACAGGGGTGGAGACTTTGTTCAGGCCTTGGGTGGACAGTGGGATGGTGTTGCGTCTGGACATCTTCCACTGGATCCACCGGTTTGAGTCTCACTCCAAGTATGCTTTGTTCAAGTTTGCTGTAGCTGGGGCTGTGCTGGCCTACAACCACACTGACCTGGAGCTGCTCATCAAGGCCGTCGGAGCCAAGGACCCGGCAACGCTGAAGTCTGTCTCCACGCAGACATTTGTATTACGGCACAATAGGGGTGGAGAAGGTCCAGTAGGTACTGGGGGGCAGTGGCATGGAGAGATTCATAGGTGAGGAGAAGGATTTTGTAGGTGATGCCGAATTTAACTGGGAGCCTCACTGAGTGAGGATTGGGGTGATGTGCTGCCACAACATATTGTGTGTGAGAACCCTGGCAGCCGAGTTCTGGACCTACTGCAGCCTGTCCAGGACCTTGCTGGGTCGTTACAGTAGTCCAGGCGTGAGGTGATGAAAGCTTGGATCAGAGACTCTGCCACAGAATCTGAGAGTGATGGTTGAAGTCTGGAGATGCACCCATCCACTTTGAGGAGTAGATCACCTACCCTCAGGAGCAGCGGCTTGGGAGCCACTACCATTAGCTCAGTTTTGCTGCACTTCAGCTTGAGTAGGCTGGATGACATCCAGGTTTTTATTTCAGTCAGACAGTTAACAAGTGACAGAGGGGATGGATTGGTGCTGACCAGAGCGATGCTGAGGCACGTGACGATGTGCTTGATGCCGTCCTGCCCACATTACAGCTCACCAGCAATGAAACCTCCACTGTTCTCCGTCTGGCCTTTGTGAGTAACAGTGTGTTTCTGCTAGAATGAAACACAAGTTGGTGAACAATAAGCACATTTGAACTTTGAACATTTGTGCGGCAATCTTTTAACAGGAGGATGCCTGCAGTCCAAACCCTCCTCCTGGCTTTCAAAGGTTGGCCTGACAGAGGACAAGCTGTCACTTACCACTGAGCAGAGGAACAAGGTCAGTGAAGTCTGGAAAGCAGTGGAGCAGCATGACGAGCAGCCTCAGCAGTTCAACCAGCTGTACAGAACCCGCTGGGCCAACACCCTCTGCTGCTGCACAAAGCGGATGAGCTTGTTGAGGCTGCTGTGATACAGAGGGTAAAGATGGTCATTAGCTGGGCACCAGCACAACAGGACATCAGTGCTCAGCAGAACAGGCTGATGGTCACCCTGGTTAAGCTGTTGTGATTTGGAGGTACATGCAAATGTGGATTGCATTGATTATAGAGGATGGATTGATGCATATAGAGGGGAAGGATGGTGGTGGAAGAAGGATGCCCTCTGTTTAGGCTGGTCTGGGAGGGTGTTCAGAAGACCAGCTGGAGGAGACTTCGTGTGGGGGTTCCTCCTTGGAAGTGTTTTCACACGAGTTTATTACAAGCTCAGAGGAGAGCTTGGGAATGAAGGGATGAGGAAGAAGGAAAAGGGGATGAAGGGATTAGGGGAGCAGGGATGAAAGGATGAGGGGATGAGGATGAGGTGAGAAGGGATGAAAGGATGAGGGGATGAGAGGAGCAGGGATGAAAGGATGAGGGTATGAGAGGAGCAGTGAGGGGAGCAGGGATGAAAGGATGAGGGTATGAGAGGAGCAGTGAGGGGAGCAGGGATGAAAGGATGAGGGGATGAGGATGAGGTGAGAAGGGATGAAAGGATGAGGGGATGAGAGGAGCAGGGATGAAAGGATGAGGGTATGAGAGGAGCAGGGATGAAAGGATGAGGGTATGAGAGGAGCAGTGAGGGGAGCAGGGATGAAAGGATGAGGGGATGAGAGGAGCAGTGAGGGGAGCAGGGATGAAAGGATGAGGGAATGAGAGGAGCAGGGGTTAAGGGATGAGGGGATGAGAGGAGCAGGGATGAAATGATGAGGGGATTAGGGAGAAGGGATTAAGGGATGAAGGAATGAGGGGAGAAGGGATGAAGGGATGGGGGGATGAGATTTAGTCCTTAGTGGATGGACTAAAGCAGCGTGTCATGGTCTTCCAGACACCACGGAAGAAGGCACGGACTCGTTTCTTTTTCTTCACATCCCTGTGCTGGACGAGGGATTTCTGCGTGTCTTCTTCCTGCTGCAGTACTTGGATCTCATCGATCATGATGACAGCCACATTGCTCTGCAGACTGACTGACGATGATGCTTCAGTCAAAGGAGTTTGCACCATGGCCAACTCTTCATCCCCAGGGACTCCTGGGGAGGCTTCCTCCTTCTCCAGGACTTGGGGAGAATCCTCTCTCTCCTGAAGAGAATCCTCTTCTTGCCCCTCTGAGTTGCTCTGCAGACTGACTGACGATGATGCTTCAGTCACATGAGATTCCACCATGGCCAACTCTTCATCCCCAGAGACTCCTGGGGAGGCTTCCTCCTTCTCCAGGACTTGGGGAGAATCCTCTCTCTCCTGAAGAGAATCCTCTTCTTGCCCCTCTGAGTTGCTCTGCAGACTGACTGACGATGATGCTTCAGTCACATGAGATTCCACCATGGCCAACTCTTCATCCCCAGAGACTCCTGGGGAGGCTTCCTCCTTCTCCAGGACTTCAGGAGAATCCTCTCTCTCCTGAAGAGAATCCTCTCTCTCCTGAAGAGGCGCCTCTTCTTGCCCCTCTGAGTTGGTCTGCAGACTGACTGACGATGATGCTTCAGTCACATGAGTTTGCACCATGGCCAACTCTTCATCCCCAGGGACTCCCTGGGAGGCTTCCTCCTTCTCCAGGACTTGGGGAGAATCCTCTCTCTCCTGAAGAGGCGCCTCTTCTTGCCCCTCTGAGGTGCAGGGCTGGAGGTGTATTTTATTGACCATGTCCCGGATAGCAGAGATGGCACCATATCTGGCAGACAAATAACTGCCATCATAGTCCATCAGGTGGAAGGACTCGGAGCAGTCGATGAACCCCTCAAAGATGCCCCGCACGATGGATCTGGCAGCTAAAGTGCACAATCTAAGCACAGTAATTCTACCCACAGATCCAAAGTGAGACATACAAGGAACTACTGAGTCAAACAGCAGTTTGGCAATCTTGTCACTAGCAAGTTTGCTCTTGTCTTTTAGCTCTGGTTCCTCCAGGAGGAACTTCAGAGCAATGTCCACCACCTCTGGCACCAGGGACCTAGTAGTCTGTTCCAGCTCCAAGAGCTCTGCAGGTTTTGTGTCTGCTTCAGAGAGGGACCACTGGGGATCTGAATGCCCCTAATGATCCTTAGCAGGTTCCTGTGCAGAGTCGGAAGGATGGTTTGGACTTCCTCCTCTGCTGCTGGTTGGACGACTGAAACAAAGATTTGAAGGCCCTCCAGTGTGACCTTCCTGCTCAGCAGCTGTGAAAGCTGCTCTTCTCTGTCCAGTTCCTGCAGGAGCTCTTCTTCCATCTGATTGAGACAGAAGAGCCTCGCTGTGGTCCAGGCCTGTCAAAAATCACACTTTAGTCACACCAGGAGCATAATGGAGCTGACAGTAGACTGTTTTTTAGGGCTGCAACAATCGATTAAAATCGATTTCTGAAAGAGTTGGCAACGAATTTCATAAATATATATATTTGGCTGATGTAAAGCATCATGTTGCTTCAATACAAAAATGTATGTTTTTTGTGTAAGTCCGTTTTTTTAAATGTATTATTATTTTAACAGCTCAGGGATGTTCAATGGAAGATGAGCAACCTGTTTATGCACTTTCTGAAGATTTCGGTTGTGTTTTTGAAAAAAGGGTTGGAAATTAATTCTTTTTTGTTTTGGTTTTATCCGATTCATCGATTTTTTTTCAATTCAATCGAAAAATAATCAACAGATTAATCGATTATTAAGATAATCGTTAGTTGCAGCCCTACTATTTTTTACATGAAACTAAACAGTTAACATTAAAATATTGCTCTGAAGTCTGAAGATCCTCTATATTGTACGTACCAGTTCAGCCATGAACACGTCTCTTTCCCCGATCCTCTCAATCTCAAAATTTTCCTGTAACCTGAAAAAAAAAAAAACACTGCTTTTTAAAAAGCTCTAATTTAACGTGTTTCCGTCAGTGTATCAGTTAAACAAATGATCAGTTTGACTCACTCCTCAAGGAAGCGTCTTCCTCTCAACAGCCAGGTCTTCATGTCTTTGACCGATAAATGAACAGGAACCAGACCCTGCTGCTTCATCAGCAGAAACTGCCTCAGCATCATTTTCTGCAAAACAGATTCAGTACAGTAAAGTTTACCAGCTCACAGAAACACCATATTATGGAATGTAACATAAATAATAGTAATAATAATAATCTTTATTTGTAGAGCACGTTTCAAAAACAAGTTACAAAGTGCTTTAACAAGAGTAAAGACAATAATACAAAAACAAAACAAGATAAAAGCAAGAAAACAGTGAAAAGACAAAAAATACACGTTTAAGATAAATATAAAATAAGTAAAATAGAATAAAATAAAGTAATGAACAGTGCACTTTTACAGGAACTCACCTCTGCTTTGTAGCAACATTGCTCTTCTGCAGAGAAGCAGGATGGTCTCATCTTTTCGACTTGTTTGAAAATGGCGGGGGTTTCCATGTTTGACATTTATCTCGAGGTTAAAGTTTTGAACAGGTTTGAATAAACAGGTTTGCTCAACGCAGTGAACAAGTGAACAACTGTCTTTCAGAGGGACTGGATAACTGAGCTTTCAGATACCAAGTGATGGAGAATCTCCAAACGCAGCTCAAATTGACAGCGGGCGGAACGTAGAACTAGGTGACATCAACGCCATCATAATGGCGAAGGTTCCTTCACAGAACACATCAAAGCAAAGCATAGACCTAATATGCAAATTAGGGAATCAGCTAAGCCCCTGGTATTTTCATCACAAATGCATCTGACAGAAATTTAAGAGTAAACATCTTTCATACCACAAACTGTCAAGTGCCTGCTGATTACAAACAATTAGAGTTATATTATTTAGCATTTAGAAATCTTTGTTGGAATATATTTAAGCTTGAGTTAAAAGGATTAGGCCGGATTTACTCTTTGTCTTTCTTATTGTCAACAAACCCCATTAAAAGACCCAAAACCAACAATGAATTGATCCTACGAACAAGTATATAACTTTTTTGCCATCGAGCTCCATTGTTGTGAAAAAAATTCAAAACATCAATTAGACACACCTGCATGTTAAATCCCCACTGTTCAAATTACTGTTCCTCTGAGCACTTTACTTTTCTATTGTTGGAGGTCCCACTGACTCTAATGAATGTGTACAAATTTATATAGTGATTAGAAAATCGACTTTGAAACTAAAACTCAGTATTGGAAAAGAGAAGTGGTGAGGTGTGGTGATGGCGCAGTGGATAAGACGCATGCCTTTGGTGTGAGAGACCTGGGTCCAACTCCCCACTGTGACACGTCCACCAATGTGTCCCTGAGCAAGACACTTAACCCCAAGTTGCTCCAGAGGCGTGCGACCTTTGACATAAATAGCAATTCAAAGTTGCTTTGGATAAAAGCATCAGCTAAGAAGTTTGTTTGCTATCAATAATGCTGATGAATCCTGTGTGCCGAAACTTCTAAAAATGGACTCACAGGTAGCAGGAAGACATGGACAGTATAGCTTGAAAAGAAAAGATCATGAATTAAATTTTCTTTTTAAAACACCTTCGTATTTTAAAACTGAACAACCTCAGAGGGGAGGTTTTCAGATTGTGAGGCACAGAGAGGCGTGAGGGGAAGCTGCTGCATGACGAGGAGTCATCTATCGCACTTCTCTCTGAGTCCTTATTCAGTCGCATCTTAACACAGAGACATTGTGAGCATTTTTAAAAATTTAGTGCGACTTACCCTTTCAGAAGATATCCTTATCTTCGATGTCCATCGTGAATAATCACAGGCAAGATGGCCGAAGCTGTGTTTCTCTGAACTTACTACTGCTTTTCTGATCTACAAAAATCGGAGGAATCCTTTTTAAATTTCAAAATATTATCTGCTGTTCGAAGTAAGAAGAGTCTAATCAAATATCTGCAAGCAAAATTGTTGCTATTGTTTGTATTTTGTGAAGTGTTTTTGGGACTCTACTACTAAATCCTCGGGCCTAGTAAGCCTTGATCACCAAACAATGCCACCTAAAGCTTCTAACTACACCACCGAGGATTATGTATCCATGGCTAAGGTGCGTGAATTACTGGATCAGCAAAAGGACTTATACTTGCTTGAACAGCAAGAAAAAAAATTTCAAATATTGTGTACAGATCATAGTTGACTCTTCGAATAAGAGAATTGATGATCTGTCAAAGCAAGTTTATGACTTCAAAGTGAGTCTGGAAATGACGCTAAAATAATTTGATGACTTTAAAATCTCTTGTGGCACCTGGTCTAAGATCTGTAGTGAAACCAGGTCAGACTTGGGCACAATGATAATACTGTTGTGGATGGCATCAAAGAGTCTGCGAAAGAAAAGGTGTCTGATTCTGAAGAAAAAGTGATCTTATTACCACAAACTGTATTCTTACACTCTATTACAGTTTAATTTATCCTTATCTTTCATATTGTAATATAGTTTGGGCACTTTTCCTACTTCGCTTCATAGAATTTTGGTCTTACAGAAACGTTTTGTTAGGATTGCAACCCGATCTGAGTCTCATTCCTCATCTGTGCCCCTATTTCAGAATCTTCAGATACTTACGGTTCACGATATTCAAGGTATATTCAAGTTGTGAAAATATTCCAGAGCACTTCAAGACTTATTTTAAATTTAACTCACAGGTTCAGTCTTATTCAACTCGTCAATCATTAGATCTTCATCATCCAAAGTTTCTTACGTGTAGAGGTCAGTTTACTATCAGATTTAGGGGTACTAAATTATGGAATAGCTTTTCACACCTGGCAACAAACTCTTCCTCTTTAAAATGTTACAAAAGATATTTAAAAGCCTATTTAACTGCTGTTTTGTAATTTGTTGATGATGTATATGTATGTATTTTCTATTATTTAGTTTGTCATTACTTTATGTAGTGAAATGTTTTTGGCGTTTTTTTTTCATTTTTTTGTTTGGGTTTTTCTTTTATTATATCTATAGGTGGAGGCGTTAAATAAGCCCTTTTGGGGTTTTTTGCCTCTTCCTGCACTTTATATAATTTGTTAATATTTGTTTGTCTTGTTTTTTTATGTTAATTATTATAATTGTTTTCATTGTATACATGTATTTTTAATAGTGCAAATACAATAAATCAGTCAAAAATCAAAATCAATAAACGTCCATTGATCCACTTACAAATAACACAAAAAAAAGACGCTCCAAAACCTGCCTGAGAGTTTTCCTGTTTTTAAGTTTACTTCAGTATCACAGTAATCCTGTGATTGTTGTCTGTAAATCCAAGGATCCAAGGAGCTGCTAATAGCTAATTCGCCATACTTTTAATGTTGCTAATGTGACAAAATGTAAACAAAAAAACACAATGTAAACGTTGTAGCTAACAGCTAACCATTGTACGTCCTGTTACATTCTCCAAAGCATTATGGGAACTGTAGTTTAAAAACCTTAGAACATGATTATCCCCAAATAAAGTAAAGACAATTCATTATAAAACCCATGAATATTGATAATCGATTAATAGTGATAGTATTGAGACATTACTAAGGCTCAGAATGTCTCATGATTCTTTCATTCCTCAAATACAAACACTCTCCGCTGTCCTTCCATGTACACATACTTTCAATGTAGTTTTTGTCTATTTACTTGTACATAGGCTGGTAGTTTCTGCCACTGAACATATCTCCTCTGTCAGTCATGCTAAACTTCACTTTCATACGATAACATCAAACACAGAGAACCACGAGAGTCTGTGTAGAAATATATTTTCTCAGACGAATGCTACACAGTTGTTACAGAGGTCCTGCTTTTGATGCCATTAATCGCAGAAAATACACATGGTGCAACAGGAAACAAAAACAGACAGTGTGCAAAAGTGACAGAAGGGATGACTCAGCAGAGAGAGAGAGTAAACAGTATACAAGATCTGTAGCGCAGCATTTTCTCTCTTTACCTGGAAGCTCAGGTGGATCTGGACATTTCACACAAAGCAACAGACGTATTAGATGAACTTCACATTCAGTATCCATAAATGCACTTGCATATAATTTGTGTTCAGTCATGCAAAACACTTTGACACTTACACAGACATGCAGGAAATCACATCCCGAAACCTTCCACATGTAAGATCATCCAGATATTATAACCCGATAACCAACTCTGACTGTTAGTGAGAATTTGGCCAAAAGCAAAGATTCAATGTAAAATAAACTGCTGCTGGACAAAAAGTCTGGTCTTTAAACTGGGATATAAACATTAAGTCTCGTTGGAACAATTGTTTCCTGGAAAAATGTTCATATAATGCATCTTTATGGAAGATTTAAAATGCCAAAAAATGAAAAAAAATCAAACAAAGAAATAAAGCAAAATTCAAAACACACAGTTATATCTTTTCCTTTTCATATTTGCATTTACTGCTTTGTTATTAAATGGAAAACAATTCCAGCATACACTTACTGAAGTAAAAGTAGCAATACCACAGTGTAGAAATACTCTGTCTCAAGTACAAGTCCTGCATTTACATTTTAGCGAAGGTTGAAAAGTCTTAGCCTCAACAGTAAAAGATCAAAAGTAAAAGTACTAATTAAGCAATCTGGCCCATTTCAGAATAATATATATATTATTGGAATATAATCAGAGTTGGATATGAATACGAAAGCAAAAAGCACTCTGCTTTCCGTTTCATGGGAACTTTAAGTAATCCCTGTAATGTACTGTTATTCTGATTGTCTTTTTTTCCCACCTGTACTGTAATGGAATACACTTACCTTTTCTGCATCTTTATTACGTAACACTGTTAATCTGTTACTCACCAAGCCTGATTTTAATTAATTATTGATATATGAATGTGTTTAACACTTCTAACACTTGCAAATGTGCAGGTCATTACTTTATTTACTCCTGGGGAGTTTGTACCTGAAAGTAAATGTAGTGGAGTAAAAAGTACAACATTTGCCTCTAATGTGTAGTGAAATAGACAGAAAATGTAACAGAAAATAAAAAAAAGGACAAGTTATCAAAATTGAACTTAAGAGCAGTAATTGAGAAAAAGTACTTATCCAGAAACTATCTATCCAGCTTGAGAGCACATTACATGTGTCCATAAAAAGGAAATACATATCATAATGTGTCCTGCATTGCACTTTGTTTGTTTTTATTAAGGCATTGTAATTCTTCCATACATTGCCAGTTTGTCAGGTGATAAAAAAACTTTTCCGATCTCATGTCACTTTTTTTTTGGTGAGAAAATATAAAAACAGAAATATTGTTGGGACATTTTTTTTCAGCTAAAAATGAAAAAAAAAAGAATAAATATACATAAACCAGGAAAGTGATGTACGTAAATGTGCATAGCAAGTCCAGGTTAAAGACTGTGGTGGAGGAAGTATTCAAATCCCTTCCTTAAGTATAAGTACCAGTACTACACTGTAAAAATACATTTCTTAATGTGCATAGTAATCTGTTTTGGGCAGAGGTGGAAGAAGTACTCTGATTTTTTTTTACACAAGTAAAAGTAGCAATACTACAGTGTATAAATACTCTGTTAAAAGTGCAATTCCTGCATTCAAAATGTAACTTCAGTAACAGTACAGAAGTATTATCAGCTAAAGTATCAAAAGTAATCATTGAGTAGAACGGTTATTTTACTAGATTATAATTATTGCTGTTGGTAAAGATGGGGCTAAACTGAATTACTTTATATTCTGCTGCATATACTTATTTTATCCTGACCTGTGATAATACATTGTAATTTATTTTTTGATTATATTATGTATTATTAATCTGAATCTGCTAAGTAAGTAAATGTAGTTGAGTAGAAGTGTAACGTAGCAGAAAACGGCCGATGTACTTGGCATAATGGGTGTTATTATTTTGTATCGTGTGTTTTCGTAGTGTGCGGACGACCTCTGCTTTTCCTTCCTATATTGTTTTTGTCCACCACCTGTGCACAACCTTCTCTAAACCGAACTGCCCCCAGATGACATCACTATGACGTCATCAGGGTTATTTCCTCAGGTGCTGGAAAGAAGCTATTTTGTACAAAGCACATAAAAGAAGCAGTTAATAAATTTAACATGCATAGTGTCATGTGGATTTTTACCAGATTGAGGCGTTAATTACGGAGTGTGTGTGTGTAAATACTGTCACACTTGGAATAACAGTGGCAGCAATAACATGCAACTCTGTCTTTAAAGTAACAACACACACACACATCAAGTTTAAAAATACCACAAAAATGTTCAATGAAATAAAAAAACTTCAGAGTGAAACGATTCCATGCAACAGTAGCTTCACACATGCATACTCTTTACAACACATACATTCATAACTCACATTGTTATACATGTTTAGGTTCATTCTGTTTGTGTGCGAGTGTCGTTATAAGAAATAAAAGGGGTTTAAAAAACATTTAGCATTATTTTTTTTTACAAGATTTTAGAAAATAAATCGGTGTCTTTCCACAGTAACAAAACAAAAACAACAGTTGCAGCTCCTCGTGATAATTCAAAATATACAAGGAATGTACAAATAACATAGTTTACAGTGTTTACAGCGGGAGACGCGGCTGAGCGGTTAGCTCGGGTTTGTCCTCTTGCGTTTGTTGGGACTTTGTCCGGGGTCGACCTTCAGCTCACGGTACTGCATCTGTCCGCGCACACACACACACAAACACACACAGAGTCAGGTAGACGCAAACACACAGATAAAACTACGATGATTCAGACTATGAGCACCAACACACATGTGGCATACATGTACGACATGCTTTCACATGGTTCAGACAATTATTCTGGGCTGCACTACTGCCAATAATAACACAAATAATAATTAAATTAATATAACTAATAATATGAATAAAACTTATTTGTATTGTATGTTTTGATCCAAGAAGTGCTCTTAAAGTACAATAAAGACATAATATGCACAGAATCTTTCAAATTAAAAGGCAGAATTAGCATAAAAAACAAGGATAGAATTCAAAACTTTTCCAACCCTGTGAGTTTTATGTTTCTCTATTTAATTTTCCTGTTTATCATGATTGTTTATTATTACTATTATTTAGGGCTGAAGAGTCGATGCTTTGATGGGCGGAGCCTGATTCGACTGTCAATCTCACAGTCGAAGCTTCGCAGTAAAACAATGATCACGCCATTTTGGCGATATGGGGGAGCTCGACATCTGATTTTACACAGAACTACCAGTTTTCTCCCAATAAGTTAATTTTCACCCTGTTACAATATACATTTCAACATTTAATGCTGTAAATGAACATGTGAAAAGAAAAGAACTTTCAATAAATGTTTTTAAAGCGTGTGAATGAATCTGAAATTGTAACCCTAACCCTGGGTCGTCAGTGCGGATGTGTAGGCGTAGCGTGAATTTGTGTAGGGGCAGAAGAGGCGGAGCTCCTGCTTCACCGGTGTTATGCAGAGTTGTCCGCACCTCGCGGGACTTTTGGATAATTTATCACAAATAAGCAGTAAAATGAAATAAAAAGTCAACATGTGAACAGTAAATATGACCGAAGCATGGACACCATCTTCTTTATAAATTGTATCATGTTGTATTTCAGTTTATTTTCATCAAATTTACAGTTTCGGTGGTAGTCCAGATGTAGTAGAAGCTATTCAGTTGCATTATAATCTGCAGGATGATGGTTATCACGGTGATATTGACATCCTTGTAAAAAAGATTAAAAATCTCAATGGATTTCTTTCCTGGTAAAATAAAGGTTAAATAAAAGATATTGCCTTTGAAATTTAGATTTCATACAAGGTGAGGATGAAAATGTCATATTGTCCTTCATTGTATCTCCCTTTTCTCTGCAGTGGTGACATAAATATGTTTAAGTAGAATGGATTCACGTTCCTTAGCTTCTGACCTATGAAAGGAGACCAGAGTTATGCATCTAGGCCAAATAGTTGAGTTTTCCTAATTCACTTTGGGTGTGTAATTTTAGGCCCTTTCCTGGAAATAGGGGCAGATAGCTGCGTGTAGCGGTGGGGGTACGTTGGATCCATCCTCTGAAGGCCTTGGGCGATGTGGAGCAGAGGTCTGGTGGTGGTGGGGAGGGGGTGCTGACCTTGTCCTTCAAGCCTCTCCATGTATTCTAGTTTTAGCACACTGAGAGTACGACACAGGATGGCACCGAGAGGTCTGCTTCCAAAAGATATGTTCGGGATTGTATTCAGGGGGAGCGGTCAGCCAAACGCTGGACTGGAGCCTGATGTTTTTTTATTCGGCCAAAACTGAAGACACATGATCTAAAACTCTTCACACAGCCAGCGAAGTGTGTGTGGACCAAACTGTGGACCGTTTGTTATTGATTTCACACAAAATGCATCACTCTTTTTCTCAGTACTACTCCACCACCGCAGCATGTTTTTCAAATGCAATTCAAACCAGAATGATGCGACTGTCCTGAATTTCTGCAGAAACCAGACTGAAATATTTAGAAAATCTTTGCAGAATATTTACAGTAAATTTTAGGTTTACGTCTCTGCGTGGAGAGAGAAGGAAAGAGTGAGGTTCAGAGCTGCAGTCTGAGTGTAAAGTAGGAAATATATTTGTGTTTTAATAAACTCGGTTTAGAAAAGAAATTAAGGATATTGGGGGAAAAATTTCTATTTCATTCGTGTTACATAAACTTTAATACAGTCAATAATGTAAATTATATTATTCTTATTCTTTAATGAAATACTAATTTATGTATATCACACCCACCTCCAACATTTACGCAATAAAGACAATGATAGTTTTACTCCTGCATCCTTTGCACTCTGCTCACTGCACTATTTGTCAATACGTCTATATTGTTTTGTTCATTGTGTGTATATAAGTGTTGTTTATACTGTAGCTTGTGTCTGATTTTATTTTATTATTATTTTATTATTGTGTTATGGTACTTTTGTATGAGTAAGCACACTGTGAGCAATGTACAATCCTGAGTCAAACTCCCTGAACACACCTGACAATAAAGCTGATTCTGAAATCATTAAAACTTCAAAGATAGAAGTTCATTATTTGGGTATTACAATTTTTATTTTGAAATGTTTCGGTGTTTTGAGTGTATTTTGTAGGTGAGATAAAGGTAAAGTAAAGCAGACTGTATGAAGCATTTTGTAAAAGTGGCTTCAGTTCTGACTGATGTTTGTTAGCAATTGAAAAAAAGCTGTGATACATTTTGCAGACAGACGTTCAGTTTCTCCAGCAGAGGGGGCGAAGAGACAGTTTTCCTTCACTTGATGTCTAAAGACCCAACGTGGTTGATAACCTTCAGGTTTCTTGGATGTGTCGAGAGGAGTCGTGTTAGCTCCCTGATAGATGTGTCAGCCGTGGTTAGATAACCGCGCCTGGTTATGGAGTCCCTGATTACTTGCTGGATTCGACGTCAGACCAGCTGGAGTTGATGCTTTCGCTGTAGCTCCAGTAAGAAGCATCGTTAGGGGAAGGCTTGTTTGGGAGCCTCCGGAGCTAATCCACATCCAAAAGAGCTTGTCAGCCGAGTCTGTGACCTGGTGCTCTACATTTGATGTAATCCCGGGTATAAAAGTCCGTCCCGTAGCGTCTGGTGGCTCTGCACCTTCTACAGTGTCTGCTACAGAGTGAACGAATTTCTTACTCTCACGTGTTTCACAAAGCGTCTGAGTCTTTGAAGCTGTGTTGTCCCCTCGGTCGTTTCACATCCTTGTTCTATTTCCAGGTTTCCAGTCACAGACACAACAAAAGGCTTGTGCAGTTTGTAGGTCAGCGCTCGCACTGTCCTGAAGAAGTAATAAGTGTGTGAAGTGAAGTGATAATTCATGAATTTAAGTATCCAGGATCCACTTTCAGCAGCTTGTTTATGAACTAATTAGAGCCCTGCGTTTCAGCAGACTTATTTACGCCCCCAGGGCCGGGCTTCGGACCAGTTTTCACATCGTAGTTCACATGCGGGCCTCGGGCCTTTTCTGGGTTATCCTTTTTATATTTTTAGACATTAATTAAAAGAAAATATGACAAGTTGACGTCGACAATAGAAAAACAAACAGAAAGACATTTCATACATCTTATAATTACACTGACTGACTGACTCCTACTTATGTTTTTCATTTGATTGGACTTTATTTTCGTTTAACTGTTGGAAACTACTGGAAAAACAGAATGGCCATGTTCTTTGGTGCATTATAAGGTAAGATGACCTGCAAGTTTGTTTTTAATTTATTTTATTTAATTTGTTTAGATTGTCGGCTATTGCTCATTTCGTCTGCGAGCGCTGTTGCGAGCAGCCTGCCTGCCTCACTGTAGGATTTCAAAAATCTTGTTTTACTCACTGTGGTTTAATAAATAAACATTTATTACACTAACTGTGTGATATGTTCGAAGTGTTTTATATATATGGATTTTATTGTAGCTAAGTAAATTATAGCGTTGATTTGAGATGCTAAATTTATCAAACATGTTTTACTCGCTGTCGGCTCGGCTGCTTGGTCGTTATTAAAAAAAAGAACGCTCCAAACATTTGTCTAAATTAACTTAATAAAGAAATGAAAAGAAACATAACTAACAAAACTGACATGTTTTAAAGGCTGCAAATAGGACAGGCTGTCGCTGTGTAATAAAAAAATAAAAAACAGGCTCGGGCTGATAAATTTGATGAGCTGTCGGACACGGGCCGGGCTCGGGCCTAGATTTGACGCCCGTGCAGGACTCTAGAACTAATCTCCCTGCCGTCTGGCTGTGAACCACAAATCCAAGAAACGCATGTAAAAACAGCTTTGGGAAAGATCTCACAGTAACTTGACTAATTATGTCCACTTTAAAGATGGTTTAAGAATAAAAATGCTCATCTTGGAATAATAATCTGTGTCTACTGTGTTTTTATATAAAACGGGTCAAATCGAGCAATCTGATTGGTTCACAGTGGTGGTATAATGAGCGTATACAACGGCCATGACTTTGAATTCCTTTGCACAGATCCGTATCACTCCGCGACAAATTAAAGTTAGAAAATAACACCAGGCTCAGTATCAGTACGGCACACCCATCGACCACAGTATCAACGAGAAGACGCTGCAGTAACACACAGTACCGAAAACTCTCGGACGCACGTCTTTAAACGAGAGAAATTACCGCTGTGAGTGGACACAAATCTCTCTCCGGAGCTGCTGGCAACCGAAACTCGAGGACCGGAGAAAGTTCAAGTTCCCAAAGTCAGTCTACCGACCCTGGGCAGTTTGTTAGTGGCTGCACAACAAACGGCGACGTGCAAACAGATATAAATAAATAATTCTAATGATTCTATCCTTTGGTGCATGTTGCTTAGCAACCGTCATCCGCTATGTAGCCTAGCGGCAGCCTGGTGGGACTGCTTTTTGTTTTCACAAAGAAATGTCTGGACCTGTTGATGAAATACATACATGAAATACAGGATAGTTACCGTCGCTACGGTGTGGTATTTGTCCCGCCCCTCCTCTACTGTGATTGGACGGCTGGGTAAAAAGTGACAGTGACGAGCGCAGCGTTTTTCCCAAAGTTGAACATTTTTCAACTCTCGCTCAGCGTCCAGCGCGTCACGCCGCTGAAAACACGACGCTCCCATTGCAATGAATTGAAAAAAGACGCTGTGATGTAAGAAGCATACCGCGCTATTGCTTAATTAACACAAAAAAGTTAAATTACCTTGTTAAACAGTTCTTAAAATTACATTTACTTCTTCTCTGAATATGTAATGACCGTTCATTTGAAATGTTTAACTGCTGAAACGAACGACTTTGCATTTGACTGTTATACGTCACTGTGCGCATGTTTTTTGAGGGATTTACATTTGAGTTTAACAAACCTTACAAGTCAAATATAAATAACAACAAGCATCTCTGACTGGGAAAACGGGCGACAGCTTCATTAATTCCTGCATTTCCATACAGATCTTTGTTCAGCATCTGGACCCCATCTTCAACATGCAGTGTGACTCTAGTCACAAAGCTCTTAAACATGCTTTTGTTCCTGCATCACAAAGCGAACATGAGGTACGCACCACTTGGACATCAGAGGGAACTCTGGAAAGAAAGTCCAGAAGCTCGTTGTTGTCGATCATGTACGGATCACGTAGCTTCTTGGTGAACTTATTCACACCTGCAGAATAAAGAAATCAGGTTGGAGCACATGCGCGAAGTTTCTCTCTGTGTTGGTTCGAAACAACTGGTGGAACAAAACCGGGACTCACCCCAGGCCAGCACAAGGTATCGAAGAGGTATGAGGTAGAGGAGAACTGTGGCCGAGCACAAGGCAGTGATCGCCAGCCAGCTTAGAAAAGGCACTCTCCAGTTAAAGGTGCTGCGGAGGGAAGAAGAGCAGGACACAACGAAATAACGTTGTTACTGTGTGTGTGAAGGAAAAAGTCAGAAACACATGAAACATGTTTAAAGCTCAGGGACGCAGCAGGATGCTGTGTACATTAAGAAGTGTTGGTGGGAGCCAGGCTAGCTGTTTCCACCTGTTTTCAGTCTTTATGCTAGCTAAGCTAACCAGCTGCTAGTTATAGCTTCATATTATATGAGAGTGGTATCAATGTTCTCGTCCAACTCTCCGCAAGAAAACTAATAAACTTTATAATCCAGCAGCATATTTTCTGAGCTTTTCGTGTGTTTTGGTGCCAAAATCTTAATTTGAAAAGAAACTAGTGACTAAAGCTTTTAAATCTAATGTGGTGGAGTAAAAAGTATAATATCTCCCACTGAGACTGAGACGCTGTGGAGGAAAGGTTGAAAGTGGCATAAAAAGGAAAAGAGAAGTAGAAGTTAGCAGTGAAGGAAGCTTTTCTTATCTGGGTTTTAGCTGCTGGACAGTCAGAAGAAAACATGTTAGAAACATGATGATTTTAAAAAAGCTCACTTCTTTATCCTCTCTCCGTACGACGCCACCTCATCCAGAGCGCTCTGTACGCTGATGAACACGTCCTGGATGGCGTACAGTTTATCCATGAAGCCCTTGGGCTCTGAATCCTGAAAGGAACGAAGGAAACGTCTGTGTTTTGACATTCAGTACGGTGAACACCGGCCGATATCGCACACGCATGACGACACTACCTTGTCCTCTTTATCCTCTTCGATGTCTTCCCATTCAAACATGGCCTCGATGGACTGCAGCAGAAAGGAGAGCAGGGACATTTACACTTTGAAAATGGAGACGGTGTTGTTCTATCATTATAAAAATAACGGGCTTCTCACCGTGTCGGCCGTTTCCTTGCTCGGGCAGAAGAAGTAGTTCCAGACCAGCAGCAGCAGCAGCGCCCAGCGGCAACATGTAGAGCTCGAAGTTCCACACCACCACCACAAACAGCTGCCGGTGAAAGCAAGGAAAACATGAGACTGGCTGCTTCTCTGTCCTCTAACATGTCAGATCCCTCAAGCGCGTCTTAATCCTAAATCATCTCCCGTGTACGATGCAAGGAAAACATCTGAGGAGAGAGGAATCAACGTCCTCTGCAGAGTCTTCTGAAGAGGCATCGGATCCTAAAGACGGCAGATTCAGCTGTGTTGGAGTGAAGGACTTTTATGGGGTACTTCTGGGAATGAAAGATGGCGCCGGTGTGTCTGGCTTGCCGCTTCTACCCTGGCTACTTTTGTGTTGTTTACATTGTGTTTAGCGTCTATCACAAAGAACATTTACTCTCTATTGGTGTATGATCGTCAGGAGCTACTAAAAATAGCAAACACTGGGAACTGTGTGGCAAAATTCACGCAGAATGGATCAAGAACTATTCCCCCTCCGCTCTTAGCAGGTGTCCCAGCTCACCTGTTTCGAGCTGAGGCTGTATTGTTGCGGAGACGTAAACGCAGAGGGTCCCGCAGCGGCCGGCTGGTCAAGATCAAAGCTTGGCTAACTCTCTCTCCCGAGCTGGCTCGGTTTCCTCCGTATATTGCACCGGAATATGTCCAGTATCTCCGCCGTCATGTTTCTCACCGCGTCCTCGTTCCGGTCGGCATCTGGCTAGTTCCTGTTGTTGGCCCGCATGAGGAGCATCAGGTCCTTCGTCCTTCGCCTTGCTTACGGCGTCTTGGTGGAGTAAACCTTTGTAATCTTCAGCCGCTGGCCCGATCAGCTAGCGCGGCTGACAACTCGACTTCCCCGATCAGATGTGCGTTGATCAACGCTAGGTCTGTCATTAACAAGACATTTATCCTTAAGGATTTCTTCACCTCACACGCAATGGATATACTCCTGTTGACGGAAACCTGGATAAATACTGGTGAGTCCGATGCTCTTGTTGAGCTTTCACCTCCAAACTGTTCATCTTTTAACTCTCCTAGGACTACTGGACGTGGAGGAGGAATAGCAGTAGTTTTCAAGAATAGCTTATTGTGTAGGCCTTTGCCACCTGTTTCTTTTTCGTCCTTTGAACTCAGCGTATTTGTATTGGGTCGGGTGAATCCGGTACTATGTGCAGTAATGTACCGCACCCAAATACAATAAACATTTTATAAAAGATTTTTCTGATTTTTTGGCTGGGATCATGACAGATTATGACAGGATTTTAATTGCTGGTGATTTTAACATACATGTCTGTTGTCCTTCAAAACCACTTGTTAAAGACTTTCTTGATACGATCAATGCTTTTAATTTTTCACAACATGTTAGTGAAGCGACTCACGAATGTGGCCACACCCTAGATATTGTTTTATCTTATGGGTTGCCTATTTCTAATATCCAAGTTCATGATGTTGCTTTTTCTGATCACATGCCTGTTTTATTTGATATTACTTTGCCTTCTTATAATCTCAACCTGCCTGTTTCCACACGCTTGTGTCGGGTTTATAAGTCTTCTACTGCTGCTCAGTTCACCTCTGCTTTTATTAATACAGCTCAGTCTGATAATAGTTATCTGGCTAACCTTGATACAGAGCAATTACTTTCTTCCTTCCTTTCCACCTGTGCCGACATTCTTAATACTGTTGCACCACAAAAAGTTAGGTCTATCAGAGCAAAGTCTGAGCCATGGCTTAATGACACCATCCGTGAGGCCAGGCTGAGTGTACAGGAGAGCTGAGCGCAGGTGGAAAAAGGACAAGCTCCATGTATCTTATGAAGTCCTTAAAGACAGCTTGAGGAAATATCAGAAAATTGTTAAAGCTGAAAAATTAGATATTTTTCTGACATTATTTCACAAAACGTTAATAAACCCCGGGTCCTTTTTAAAACTATTGATTATTTATTAAACCCTCTGCAATCCTCCTGTCTGGAAGCTTCGTTTGAAGTCTGTGAAAAATTTCTAAGTTTCTTTTTAGGCAAGATTGCCACTATTAGAGCCCATATTTCACCCGCTGCTGTTGACCCTTACATAGTTAGAACTTGCTCAGCTGTGTTCAACCAGTTTGAGCCTGTGTCATTCTCAAATCTCACTAAAATAGTCACTCAATTAAAATCCTCATATTGTCCCTACTGGACACTGTCCCTCCTCAGCCTCTTTAAAGAAACCTGGGAGACAATTGGCCTGAATGTTCAAAAAATCATAAATAGTAGTCTGGCTTCAGGTGTTGTGCCAGCACATTTCAAAGAAGCAGTTGTTGAACCCCTGATTAAAAAAAAAGAAATTTGGATTCCTCTGTTTTATCCAATTATAGACCTATCTCGAAGCTTCCTTTTATCTCAAAAAATTTTAGAGAAAACTGTACTTTTACAACTGCAGTCTTTCTTAGATATACATGGTATTTTTGAGATTTTTCAATCTGGTTTTAAGGCACTTCATAGCACTGAGACTGCACTTTTAAGAGTATTTAATGATCTGTTATTAACCACTGACTCTGGTAATTCTGCCATACTAGTGCTTTTGGACCTCACCGCTGCATTTGATACAGTAGACCACGCAGTTCTTATTTCGCGTTTAGAGCACAGTGTTGGAATCAGGGGCACTGCCTTGCAGTGGTTCAAGTCATATTTGTCTGGAAGATGTTTTTCAGTAAAGTTTGGGGACTTTGGTTCATCTACTGCCCCCCTTCTTTGCGGTGTTCCACAGGGCTCTATTCTTGGACCTCTTCTCTTTTCCTTATACCTCCTTCCCTAGGAAGTATAATTAGAAAGCATGGCATCTCCTACCATTTCTATGCGGATCGATTCCCAAATATATCTGCCCCTCAAAAGGTGAAAACTCTCTCGTATCTCTACTAGAGTGTTTAAAAGATATTAAAGACTGGATGTCTTCAAACTTTTTAAATTTAAATGAAGATAAAACTGAGGTTATTGTGTTTGGCCCTAGTCGGGCCAGTGATAACATTTCTGCTAACCTGGGCATTCTGCAACAATTTGCGAAACCTGTAGTGACAAATTTGGGTGTAAAAATAGATAATGGTTTTAAACTTGATAAACAGATAAATAATGTTGTTAAATCCAGTTTTTATTATCTGAGGCTTTTATCTAAAATTAAATCTGTTGTATCTCAGTAAGCACTTCGAGCATGTGATTCATGCATTTATTTCTACTCGCTCGACTACTGTAATGCGCTTTACATTGGCATTGACCAATCCTCCCTCTC
>JALXJV020000019.1:26905848-26927730 GCA_024633595.2 Lepomis macrochirus
CCATACCATACCATTTTTATTTATATAGCACCTTTCAAAAAAACAAAAGTTTTACAAAGTGCTGCACAAGGAAAAGAAAAAACACATATAAACACATAAAACACATCAAAACACAAGACTACACAACTCTCAGGCTGGGTTAAAAGCCAGGGCATACAAGTGGGTCTTAAGACGAGATTTAAAACACTCAAGGGTTGGGGACGACCTAACCTGTAAAGGTAGCTCATTCCACAGTTTGGGGGCTGCTGCTGAAAAAGCGCGATCACCCCTGGTTTTTAACCTGGTTTTTGGAGTGACCAGCCGAAGTTGGTCCGTAGACCTAAGGGATGCGTGGGGTGTAGACTTGTACAAGATCTGAGATATACTGAGGTGCCAACCCATTTAGTGACTTAAAAACAAACAATAAAATTTTAAAATGTATTCTAAAATGAACCGGTAGCCAGTGGAGCGAGGCCAGCACTGGTGTAATGTGTTCATGTTTGCGAGTCCCGGTTAAAAGACGAGCGTCGAAGTTTTGTACTAACTGTAAGCGTGAGAGGGAGGATTGGTCAATGCCAATGTAAAGCGCATTACAGTAGTCGAGCCGAAGTTGAAATAAATGCATGAATCACATGCTCGAAGTGCTTACGAGATACAACAGATTTAATTTTAGATAAAAGCCTCAGATAATAAAAACTGGATTTAACAACATTATTTATCTGTTTATCAAGTTTAAAACCATTATCTATTTTTACACCCAAATTTGTCACTACAGGTTTCGCAAATTGTTGCAGAATGCCCAGGTTAGCAGAAATGTTATCACTGGCCCGACTAGGGCCAAACACAATAACCTCAGTTTTATCTTCATTTAAATTTAAAAAGTTTGAAGACATCCAGTCTTTAATATCTTTTAAACACTCTAGTAGAGATACGAGAGAGTTTTCACCTTTTTTGAGGGGCAAATATATTTGGGAATCGTCCGCATAGAAATGGTAGGAGATGCCATGCTTTCTAATTATACTTCCTAGGGCAAGGAGGTATAAGGAAAAGAGAAGTGGTCCAAGAATTGAGCCCTGTGGGACACCGCAAAGAAGGGGGGCAGTAGATGAACCAAAGTCCCCAAACTTTACTGAAAAACATCTTCCAGACAAATATGACTTGAACCACTGCAAGGCAGTGCCCCTGATTCCAACACTGTGCTCTAAACGCGAAATAAGAACTGCGTGGTCTACTGTATCAAATGCAGCGGTGAGGTCCAAAAGCACTAGTATGGCAGAATTACCAGAGTCAGTGGTTAATAACAGATCATTAAATACTCTTAAAAGTGCAGTCTCAGTGCTATGAAGTGCCTTAAAACCAGATTGAAAAATCTCAAAAATACCATGTATATCTAAGAAAGACTGCAGTTGTAAAAGTACAGTTTTCTCTAAAATTTTTGAGATAAAAGGAAGCTTCGAGATAGGTCTGTAATTGGATAAAACAGAGGAATCCAAATTTCTTTTTTTTAATCAGGGTTCAACAACTGCTTCTTTGAAATGTGCTGGCACAACACCTGAAGCCAGACTACTATTTATGATTTTTTGAACATTCAGGCCAATTGTCTCCCAGGTTTCTTTAAAGAGGCGAGGAGGGACAGTGTCCGTGGGACAATATGAGGATTTTAATTGAGTGACTATTTTAGTGAGATTTGAGAATGACACAGGCTCAAACTGGTTGAGCACAGCTGAGCAAGTTCTAACTATGTAAGGGTCAACAGCAGCGGGTGAAATATGGGCTCTAATAGTGGTAATCTTGCCTAAAAAGAAACTTAGAAATTTTTCACAGACTTCAAGCGAAGCTTCCAGACAGGAGGATTGCAGAGGGTTTAATAAATAATCAATAGTTTTAAAAGGACCCGGGTTTATTAACGTTTTGTGAAATAATGTCAGAAAAATATCTAATTTTTTCAGCTTTAACAATTTTCTGATATTTCCTCAAGCTGTCTTTAAGGACTTCATAAGATACATGGAGCTTGTCCTTTTCCACCTGCGCTCAGCTCTCCTGTACACTTCGCCTGGCCTCACGGATGGTGTCATTAAGCCATGGCTCAGGCTTTGCTCTGATAGACCTAACTTTTTGTGGTGCAACAGTATTAAGAATGTCGGCACAGGTGGAAAGGAAGGAAGAAAGTAATTGCTCTGTATCAAGGTTAGCCAGATAACTATTATCAGACTGAGCTGTATTAATAAAAGCAGAGGTAAACTGAGCAGCAGTAGAAAACTTATAAACCCGACACAAGCGTGTGGAAACAGGCAGGTTGAGATTATAAGAAGGCAAAGTAATATCAAATAAAACAGGCATGTGATCAGAAAAAGCAACATCATGAACTTGGATATTAGAAATAGGCAACCCATAAGATAAAACAATATCTAGGGTGTGGCCACATTCGTGAGTCGCTCCACTAACATGTTGTGAAAAAATTAAAAGCATTGATCGTTATCTAGAAAGTCTTTAACAAGTGGTTTTGAAGGACAACAGACATGTATGTTAAAATCACCAGCAATTAAAATCCTGTCATAATCTGTCATGATCCCAGCCAAAAAATCAGAAAAATCTTTTATAAAATGTTTATTGTATTTGGGTGGGGTACATTACTGCACATAGTACCGATTCACCTGACCCAATACAAATACGCTGAGTTCAAAGGGCCGAAAAAGAAACAGGTGGCAAAGGCCTACACAATAAGCTATTCTTGAAAACTACTGCTATTCCTCCTCCACGTCCAGTAGTCCTAGGAGAGTTAAAAGAAGAACAGTTTGGAGGTGAAAGCTCAACGAGAACATCGGACTCACCAGTATTTATCCAGGTTTCCGTCAACAGGAGTATATCCATTGCGTGTGAGGTGAAGAAATCCTTAAGGATAAATGTCTTGTTAATGACAGACCTAGCGTTGATCAACGCACAGCTGATCGGGGAAGTCGAGTTGTCAGCCGCGTTAGCTGATCGGGCCAGCGGCTGAAGGTTACAAAGGTTTACTCCACCAGGACGCCGTAAGCAAGGCGAAGGACGAAGGACCTGATGCTCCTCATGCGGGCCAAGAAAAGGAACAAGCCAGATGCCGACCGGAACGAGGACACGGTGAGAAACATGACGGCGGAGATACTGGACATATTCGGTGCAATATACGGAGGAAACCGAGCCAGCTTCGGGAGAGAGTTAGCCAAGCTTTGATCTTGACCAGTCCGGCCGCTCGCGGGACCCTCTGCGTTACGTCTCCGCAACAATACAGCCTCAGCTTCGAAACAGGTGAGCTGGGACACCTGCTAAGAGCGGAGGGGAATAGTTCTTGATCCATTCTGCGTGAATTTTGCCACACAGTTCCCAGTGTTTGCTATTTTTAGTAGCTCCTGACGATCATACACCAATAGAGAGTAAATGTTCTTTGTGATAGACGCTAAACACAATGTAAACAACACAAAAGTAGCCAGGGTAGAGCGGCAAGCCAGACACACCGGCGCCATCTTTCATTCCCAGAAGTACCCCATAAAAGTCCTTCACTCCAACACAGCTGAATCTGCCGTCTTTAGGATCTGATGCCTCTTCAGAAGCCTCTGCAGAGGACGTTGATTCCTCTCAGATGTTTTGCTTGCATCGTACACGGGAGATGATTTAGGATTAAGACGCGCTTGAGGGATCTGACATGTTAGAGGACAGAGAAGCAGCCAGTCTCATGTTTTCCTTGCTTTCACCGGCAGCTGTTTGTGGTGGTGGTGTGGAACTTCGAGCTCTACATGTTGCCGCTGGCGCTGCTGCTGCTGCTGGTCTGGAACTACTTCTTCTGCCCGAGCAAGGAAACGGCCGACACGGTGAGAAGCCCGTTATTTTTATAATGATAGAACAACACCGTCTCCATTTTCAAAGTGTAAATGTCCCTGCTCTCCTTTCTGCTGCAGTCCATCGAGGCCATGTTTGAATGGGAAGACATCGAAGAGGATAAAGAGGACAAGGTAGTGTCGTCATGCGTGTGCGATATCGGCCGGTGTTCATCGTACTGAATGTCAAAACACAGACGTTTCCTTCGTTCCTTTCAGGATTCAGAGCCTAAGGGCTTCATGGATAAACTGTACGCCATCCAGGACGTGTTCATCAGCGTACAGAGAGCTCTGGATGAGGTGGCGTCGTACGGAGAGAGGATAAAGAAGTGAGCTTTTTAAAATCACCATGTTTCTACTTCTACTTCTAACTTCTAAACTTTCCTCCACAGCGTCTCAGTCTCAGTGGGAGATATTGTACTTTTTACTCCACCACATTAGATTTAAAAGCTTGAGTCACTAGTTTCTTTTCAAATTAAGATTCTGGCACCAAAACACACGAAAAGCTCAGAAAATATGCTGCTGGATTATAAAGTTTATTAGCTTTCTTGCGGAGAGTTGGACGAGAACATTGATACCACTCTCATATAATATGAAGCTATAACTAGCAGCTGGTTAGCTTAGCTTAGCATAAAGACTGAAAACAGGTGGAAAGAGCTAGCCTGGCTCCCACCAACACTTCCTAATGTACACAGCATCCTGCTGCGTCCCTGAGCTTTAAACATGTTTCATGTGTTTCTGACTTTTTCCTTCACACACACAGTAACAACGTTATTTCGTTGTGTCCTGCTCTTCTTCCCTCCGCAGCACCTTTAACTGGAGAGTGCCTTTTCTAAGCTGGCTGGCGATCACTGCCTTGTGCTCGGCCACAGTTCTCCTCTACCTCATACCTCTTCGATACCTTGTGCTGGCCTGGGGTGAGTCCCGGTTTTGTTCCACCAGTTGTTTCGAACCAACAGAGAGAAACTTTGCGTATGTGCTCCAACCTGATTTCTTTATTCTGCAGGTGTGAATAAGTTCACCAAGAAGCTACGTGATCCGTACATGATCGACAACAACGAGCTTCTGGACTTTCTTTCCAGAGTTCCCTCTGATGTCCAAGTGGTGCGTACCTCATGTTCGCTTTGTGATGCAGGAACAAAAGCATGTTTGAGAGCTTTGTGACTAGAGTCACACTGCATGTTGAAGATGGGGTCCAGATGCTGAACAAAGATCTGTATGGAAATGCAGGAATTAATGAAGCTGTCGCCCTTTTTCCCAGTCAGAGATGCTTGTTGTTATTCATATTTGACTTGTAAGGTTCGTTAAACTCAAATGTAAATCCCTCAAAAAACATGCGCACAGTGACGTATAACAGTCAAATGCAAAGTCGTTCGTTTCAGCAGTTAAACATTTCAAATGAACGGTCATTACATATTCAGAGAAGAAGTAAATGTAATTTTAAGAACTGTTTAACAAGGTAATTTAACTTTTTTGTGTTAATTAAGCAATAGCGCGGTATGCTTCTTACATCACAGCGTCTTTTTTCAATTCATTGCAATGGGAGCGTCGTGTTTTCAGCGGCGTGACGCGCTGGACGCTGAGCGAGAGTTGAGAAATGTTCAACTTTGGGAAAAACGCTGCGCTCGTCACTGTCACTTTTTACCCAGCCGTCCAATCACAGTAGAGGAGGGGCGGGACAAATACCACACCGTAGCGACGGTAACTATCCTGTATTTCATGTATGTATTTCATCAACAGGTCCAGACATTTCTTTGTGAAAACAAAAGCAGTCCCACCAGGCTGCCGCTAGGCTACATAGCGGATGGCGGTTGCTAAGCAACATGCACCAAAGGATAGAATCATTAGAATTATTTATTTATATCTGTTTTGCATCAGCCGTTTGTTGTGCAGCCACTAACAAACTGCCCAGGGTCGGTAGACTGACTTTGGGAACTTGAACTTTCTCCGGTCCTCGAAGTTTCGGTTGCCAGCAGCTCCGGAGAGAGATTTGTGTCCACTCACAGCCGTAATTTCTCTCGTTTAAAGACGTGCGTCCGAGAGTTTTCGGTACTGTGTGTTACTGCAGCGTCTTCTCGTTGATACTGTGGTCGATGGGTGTGCCGTACTGATACTGAGCCTGGTGTTATTTTCTAACTTTAATTTGTCGCGGAGTGATACGGATCTGTGCAAAGGAATTCAAAGTCATGGCCGTTGTATACGCTCATTATACCACCACTGTGAACCAATCAGATTGCTCGATTTGACCCGTTTTATATAAAAACACAGTAGACACAGATTATTATTCCAAGATGAGCATTTTTATTCTTAAACCATCTTTAAAGTGGACATAATTAGTCAAGTTACTGTGAGATCTTTCCCAAAGCTGTTTTTACATGCGTTTCTTGGATTTGTGGTTCACAGCCAGACGGCAGGGAGATTAGTTCTAGAGTCCTGCTCGGGCCTCAAATCTAGGCCCGAGCCCGGCCCGTGTCCGACAGCTCATCAAATTTATCAGCCCGAGCCTGTTTTTTATTTTTTTATTACACAGCGACAGCCTGTCCTATTTGCAGCCTTTAAAACATGTCAGTTTTGTTAGTTATGTTTCTTTTCATTTCTTTATTAAGTTAATTTAGACAAATGTTTAGGCGACCAAGCAGCCGAGCCGACAGCGAGTAAAACATGTTTTAGCTTCTCAAATCAACGCTATAATTTACTTAGCTACAATAAAATCCATATATATAAAACACTTCGAACATATCACACAGTTAGTGTAATAAATGTTTATTTATTAAACCACAGTGAGTAAAACAAGATTCTTGAAATCCTACAGTGAGGCAGGCAGGCTGCTCGCAACAGCGCTCGCAGACGAAATGAGCAATAGCCGACAATCTAAACAAATTAAATAAAATAAATTAAAAACAAACTTGCAGGTCATCTTACCTTATAATGCACCAAAGAACATGGCCATTCTGTTTTTCCAGTAGTTTCCAACAGTTAAACGAAAATAAAGTCCAATCAAATGAAAAACATAAGTAGGAGTCAGTCAGTCAGTGTAATTATAAGATGTATGAAATGTCTTTCTGTTTGTTTTTCTATTGTCGACGTCAACTTGTCATATTTTCTTTTAATTAATGTCTAAAAATATAAAAAGGATAACCCAGAAAAGGCCCGAGGCCCATATGTGAACTACGATGTGAAAACTGGTCGAAGCCCGGCCCTGGGACGTAAATAAGTCTGCTGAAACGCAGGGTTCTAATTAGTTCATAAACAAGCTGCTGAAAGTGGATCCTGGATACTTAAATTCATGAATTATCACTTCACTTCACACACTTATTACTTCTTCAGGACAGTCGCGGCTGACCTACAAACTGCACAAGCCTTTTGTTGTGTCTGTGACTGGAAACCTGGAAATAGAACAAGGATGTGAAAGCGACCGAGGGGACAACACAGCTTCAAAGACTCAGGCGGCTTTGTGAAACACGTGAGAGTAAGAAATTCGTTCACTCTGTAGCAGACACTGTAGAAGGTGCAGAGCCACCAGGCGCTACGGGACGGACTTTTATACCGGGATTACATCAAATGTAGAGCACCAGGTCACAGACTTCGGCTGACAAGCTCTTTTGGATGTGGATTAGCTCCGGAGGCTCCCAAACAAGCCTTCCCCTAACGATGCTTCTTACTGGAGCTACAGCGAAAGCATCAACTCCAGCTGGTCTGACGTCGAATCCAGCAAGTAATCAGGGACTCCATAACCAGGCGCGGTTATCTAACCACGGCTGACACATCTATCAGGGAGCTAACACGACTCCTCTCGACACATCCAAGAAACCTGAAGGTTATCAACCACGTTGGGTCTTTAGACATCAAGTGAAGGAAAACTGTCTCTTCGCCCCCTCTGCTGGAGAAACTGAACGACTGTCTGCAAAATGTATCAGCTTTTTTTTCAATTGCTAACAAACATCAGTCAGAACTGAAGCCACTTTTACAAAATGCTTCATACAGTCTGCTTTACTTTACCTTTATCTCACCTACAAAATACACTCAAAACACCAAAACATTTCAAAATAAAAATTGTAATACCCAAATAATGAACTTCTATCTTTGAAGTTTTAATGATTTCAGAATCAGCTTTATTGTCAGGTGTGTTCACATACGAGGAGTTTGACTCAGGATTGTACATTGCTCACAGTGTGCTTACTCATACAAAAGTACCATAACACAATAATAAAATAATAATAAAATAAAATCAGACACAAGCTACAGTATATATATATATAACACTTATATACACACTATGAACAAAACAATATAGACGTATTGACAAATAGTGCAGTGAACAGAGTGCAAAGGATGCAGGAGTAAAACTATCATTGTCTTTATTGCGTAAATGTTGGAGGTGGGTGTGATATACATAAATTAGTATTTCATTAAAGAATAAGAATAATATAATTTACATTATTGACTGTATTAAAGTTTATGTAACACGAATGAAATAGAACATTTTCCCCCAATATCCTTAATTTCTTTTCTAAACCGAGTTTATTAAAATATATTTCCTACTTTACACTCAGACTGCAGCTCTGAACCTCACTCTTTCCTTCTCTCTCCACGCAGAGACGTAAACCTAAAATTTACTGTAAATATTCTGCAAAGATTTTCTAAATATTTCAGTCTGGTTTCTGCAGAAATTCAGGACAGTCGCATCATTCTGGTTTGAATTGCATTTGAAAAACGTGCTGCGGTGGGCGAGTAGTACTGAGAAAAAGTGTGATGCATTTTGTGTGAAATCAATAACAAACGGTCCACAGTTTGGTCCACACACACTTCGCTGGCTGTGTGAAGAGTTTTAGATCGTGTGTCTTCAGTTTTGGCCGAATAAAAAAACATCAGGCTCCAGTCCAGCATTTGGCTGACCGCGCCCCCTGAATACAATCCCGAACATATCTTTTGGAAGCAGACCTCTCGGTGCCATCCTGTGTCGAACTCTCAGTGTGCTAAAACTAGAATACATGGAGAGGCTTGAAGGACAAGGTCAGCACCCCCTCCCCACCACCACCAGACCTCTGCTCCACATCGCCCAAGGCCTTCAGAGGATGGATCCAACGTACCCCCACCGCTACACGCAGCTATCTGCCCCTATTTCCAGGAAAGGGCCTAAATAAAACAACTCTGCGTAACACCGGTGAAGCTGGAGCTCCGCCTCTTCTGCCCCTACACAAATTCACGCTACGCCTACACATCCGCACTGACGACCCAGGGTTAGGGTTACAATTTCAGATTCATTCACACGCTTTAAAAACATTTATTGAAAGTTCTTTTCTTTTCACATGTTCATTTACAGCATTAAATGTTGAAATGTATATTGTAACAGGGTGAAAATTAACTTATTGGGAGAAAACTGGTAGTTCTGTGTAAAATCAGATGTCGAGCTCCCCCATATCGCCAAAATGGCGTGATCATTGTTTTACTGCGAAGCTTCGACTGTGAGATTGACAGTCGAATCAGGCTCCGCCCATCAAAGCATCGACTCTTCGGGGTCAGCCCTAAATAATAGTAATAATAAACAATCATGATAAACAGGAAAATTAAAAAAAATAAAAGAGAAACACAAAACTCACAGGGTTGGAAAAGTTTTGAATTCTATCCTTGTTTTTTATGCTAATTCTGCCTTTTAATTTGAAAGATTATGTGCATATTATGTCTTTATTGTACTTTAAGAGCACTTCTTGGATCAAAACATACAATACAAATAAGTTTTATTCATATTATTAGTTATATTAATTTAATTATTATTTGTGTTATTATTGGCAGTAGTGCAGCCCAGAATGATTGTCTGAACCATGTGAAAGCATGTCGTACATGTATGCCACATGTGTGTTGGTGCTCATAGTCTGAATCATCGTAGTTTTATCTGTGTGTTTGCGTCTACCTGACTCTGTGTGTGTTTGTGTGTGTGTGTGCTTGCGGACAGATGCAGTACCGTGAGCTGAAGGTCGACCCCGGACAAAGTCCCAACAAACGCAAGAGGACAAACCCGAGCTAACCGCTCAGCCGCGTCTCCCGCTGTAAACACTGTAAACTATGTTATTTGTACATTCCTTGTATATTTTGAATTATCACGAGGAGCTGCAACTGTTGTTTTTGTTTTGTTACTGTGGAAAGACACCGATTTATTTTCTAAAATCTTGTAAAAAAAAAAATAATGCTAAATGTTTTTTAAACCCCTTTTATTTCTTATAACGACACTCGCACACAAACAGAATGAACCTAAACATGTATAACAATGTGAGTTATGAATGTATGTGTTGTAAAGAGTATGCATGTGTGAAGCTACTGTTGCATGGAATCGTTTCACTCTGAAGTTTTTTTATTTCATTGAACATTTTTGTGGTATTTTTAAACTTGATGTGTGTGTGTGTGTTACTTTAAAGACAGAGTTGCATGTTATTGCTGCCACTGTTATTCCAAGTGTGACAGTATTTACACACACACATCCGTAATTAACGCCTCAATCTGGTAAAATTCACATGACACTATGCATGTTAAATTTATTAACTGCTTCTTTTATGTGCTTTGTACAAAATAGCTTCTTTCCAGCACCTGAGGAAATAACCCTGATGACGTCATAGTGATGTCATCTGGGGGCAGTTCGACTCAGAGAAGGTTGTGCACAGGTGGTGGACAAAAACAATATAGGAAGGAAAAGCAGAGGTCAGATCCGACACTACCTAAAACACACGATACAAAATAATAACACCCATTATGCCAAGTACATCGGCCGTTTTCTGCTACGTTACACTTCTACTCAACTACATTTACTTACTTAGCAGATTCAGATTAATAATACATAATATAATCAAAAAATAAATTACAATGTATTATCACAGGTCAGGATAAAATAAGTATATGCAGCAGAATATAAAGTAATTCAGTTTAGCCCCATTTTTACCAACAGCAATAATTATAATCTAGTAAAATAACCGTTCTACTCAATGATTACTTTTGATACTTTAGCTGATAATACTTCTGTACTGTTGCTGAAGTTACATTTTGAATGCAGGAATTGCACTTTTAACACAGTATTTATACACTGTAGTATTGCTACTTTTACTTGTGTAAAAAAATCAGAGTACTTCTTCCACCTCTGCCCAAAACAGATTACTATGCACATTAAGAAATGTATTTTTACAGTGTAGTACTGGTACTTATACTTAAGGAAGGGATTTGAATACCTTCCTCCACCACAGTCTTTAACCTGGACTTGCTATGCACATTTACGTACATCACTTTCCTGGTTTATGTATATTTATTCTTTTTTTTTTCATTTTTAGCTGAAAAAAAATGTCCCAACAATATTTCTGTTTTTATATTTTCTCACCAAAAAAAAAGTGACATGAGATCGGAAAAGTTTTTTTATCACCTGACAAACTGGCAATGTATGGAAGAATTACAATGCCTTAATAAAAACAAACAAAGTGCAATGCAGGACACATTATGATATGTATTTCCTTTTTATGGACACATGTAATGTGCTCTCAAGCTGGATAGATAGTTTCTGGATAAGTACTTTTTCTCAATTACTGCTCTTAAGTTCAATTTTGATAACTTGTCCTTTTTTTATTTTCTGTTACATTTTCTGTCTACTTCACTACACATTAGAGGCAAATGTTGTACTTTTTACTCCACTACATTTACTTTCAGGTACAAACTCCCCAGGAGTAAATAAAGTAATGACCTGCACATTTGCAAGTGTTAGAAGTGTTAAACACATACTCATATATCAATAATTAATTAAAATCAGGCTTGGTGAGTAACAGATTAACAGTGTTACGTAATAAAGATGCAGAAAAGGTAAGTGTATTCCATTACAGTACAGGTGGGAAAAAAAGACAATCAGAATAACAGTACATTACAGGGATTACTTAAAGTTCCCATGAAACGGAAAGCAGAGTGCTTTTTGCTTTCGTATTCATATCCAACTCTGATTATATTCCAATAATATATATATTATTCTGAAATGGGCCAGATTGTGTAATGAGTACTTTTACTTTTTATCTTTTACTGTTGAGGCTAAGACTTTTCAACCTTCACTAAAATGTAAATGCAGGACTTGTACTTGACACAGAGTATTTCTACACTGTGGTATTGCTACTTTTACTTCAGTAAGTGTATGCTGGAATTGTTTTCCATTTAATAACAAAGCAGTAAATGCAAATATGAAAAGGAAAAGATATGTGTGTTTTGAATTTTGCTTTATTTCTTTGATTTGTTTTTATTTTTTGGCATTTTAAAATCTTCCATAAAGATGCATTATATGAGCATTTTTCCAGGAAACAATTGTTCCAACAAGACTTAATGTTTATATCCCAGTTTAAAGACCAGACTTTTTGTCCAGCAGCAGTTTATTTTACATTGAATCTTTCGTTTTGGCCAAATTCTCACTAACAGTCAGAGTTGGTTATCGGGTTATAATATCTGGATGATCTTACATGTGGAAGGTTTCGGGATGTGATTTCCTGCATGTCTGTGTAAGTGTCAAAGTGTTTTGCATGACTGAACACAAATTATATGCAAGTGCATTTATGGATACTGAATGTGAAGTTCATCTAATACGTCTGTTGCTTTGTGTGAAATGTCCAGATCCACCTGAGCTTCCAGGTAAAGAGAGAAATGCTGCGCTACAGATCTTGTATACTGTTTACTCTCTCTCTGCTGAGTCATCCCTTCTGTCACTTTTGCACACTGTCTGTTTTTTGTTTCCTGTTGCACCATGTGTATTTTCTGCGATTAATGGCATCAAAAGCAGGACCTCTGTAACAACTGTGTAGCATTCGTCTGAGAAAATATATTTCTACACAGACTCGTGGTTCTCTGTGTTTGATGTTATCGTATGAAAGTGAAGTTTTTAAACTACAGTTCCCATAATGCTTTGGAGAATGTAACAGGACGTACAATGGTTAGCTGTTAGCTACAACGTTTACATTGTGTTTTTTTGTTTACATTTTGTCACATTAGCAACATTAAAAGTATGGCGAATTAGCTATTAGCAGCTCCTGTTAGCAGTGGATCCTTGGATTTACAGACAACTATCACAGGATTACTGTGATACTGAAGTAAACTTAAAAACAGGAAAATTCTCAGGCAGGTTTTGGAGTGTCTTTTTTTGTGTTATTTGTAAGTGGATCAATGGATGTTTATTGATTTTGATTTTTGACTGATTTATTGTATTTGCACTATTAAAAATACATGTATACAATGAAAACAATAATAATAATTAACATAAAAAAACAAGACAAACAAATATTAACAAATTATATAAAGTGCAGGAAGAGGCAAAAAACCCCAAAAGGGCTTATTTAACGCCTCCACCTATAGATATAATAAAAGAAAAACCCAAACAAAAAAATGAAAAAAAAACGCCAAAAACATTTCACTACATAAAGTAATGACAAACTAAATAATAGAAAATACATACATATACATCATCAACAAAATAATTTTAAAATTAATTATATATATAATAATTAATAAAAATTATGAACATAGCATAAAAGTAAGTTGATTTCTATATTAGAATTTTAAAACAGCAGTTAAATAGGCTTTTAAATATCTTTTGTAACATTTTAAAGAGGAAGAGTTTGTTGCCAGGTGTGAAAAGCTATTCCATAATTTAGTACCCCTAAATCTGATAGTAAACTGACCTCTATATGTAAGAAACTTTGGATGATGAAGATCTAATGATTGACGAGTTGAATAAGACTGAACCTGTGAGTTAAATTTAAAATAAGTCTTGAAGTGCTCTGGAATATTTTCACAACTTGAATATACCTTGAATATCGTGAACCGTAAGTATCTGAAGATTCTGAAATGGGGGCACAGATGAGGAATGAGACTCAGATCGGGTTGCAATCCTAACAAAACGTTTCTGTAAGACCAAAATTCTATGAAGCGAAGTAGGAAAAGTGCCCAAACTATATTACTATATGAAAGATAAGGATAAATTAAAATGTAATAGAGTGTAAGAATACAGTTTGTGGTAATAAGATCACTTTTTCTTCAGAATCAGACACCTTTTCTTTCGCAGACTCTTTGATGCCATCCACAACAGTATTATCATTGTGCCCAAGTCTGACCTGGTTTCACTACAGATCTTAGACCAGGTGCCACAAGAGATTTTAAAGTCATCAAATTATTTTAGCGTCATTTCCAGACTCACTTTGAAGTCATAAACTTGCTTTGACAGATCAATCCTCTTATTCGAAGAGTCAACTATGATCTGTACACAAGATTTGAATTTTTTTTTCTTGCTGTTCAAGCAAAGTTCTGTATAAGTCCTTTTGCTGATCCAGTAATTCACGCACCTTACCCATGGATACATAATCCTCGGTGGTGTAGTTAGAAGCTTTAGGTGGCATTGTTTGGTGATCAAGGCTTACTAGGCCCGAGGATTTAGTAGTAGAGTCCCAAAAACACTTCACAAAATACAAACAATAGCCACAATTTTGCTTGCAGATACTTGATTAGACTCTTCTTACTTCGAACAGCAGATGATATTTTGAAATTTAAAAAGGATTCCTCCGATTTTTGTAGATCAGAAAAGCAGTAGTAAATTCAGAGAAACACAGCTTCGGCCATCTTGCCTGTGATTATTCACGATGGACATCGAAGATAAGGATATCTTCTGAAAGGGTAAGTCGCACTAAATTTTTAAAAATGCTCACAATGTCTCTGTGTTAAGATGCGACTGAATAAGGACTCAGAGAGAAGTGCGATAGATGACTCCTCGTCATGCAGCAGCTTCCCCTCACGCCTCTCTGTGCCTCACAATCTGAAAACCTCCCCTCTGAGGTTGTTCAGTTTTAAAATACCGAAGGTGTTTTAAAAAGAAAATTTAATTCATGATCTTTTCTTTTCAAGCTATACTGTCCATGTCTTCCTGCTACCTGTGAGTCCACTTTTAGAAGTTTCGGCTCACAGGATTCATCAGCATTATTGATAGCAAACAAACTTCTTAGCTGATGCTTTTATCCAAAGCAACTTTGAATTGCTATTTATGTCAAAGGTCGCACGCCTCTGGAGCAACTTGGGGTTAAGTGTCTTGCTCAGGGACACATTGGTGGACGTGTCACAGTGGGGAGTTGGACCCAGGTCTCTCACACCAAAGGCATGCGTCTTATCCACTGCGCCATCACCACACCTCACCACTTCTCTTTTTCCAATGCTGAGTTTTAGTTTCAAAATCGATTTTCTAATCACTATATAAATTTGTACACATTCATTAGAGTCAGTGGGACCTCCAACAATAGAAAAGTAAAGTGCTCAGAGGATCAGTAATTTGAACAGTGGGGATTTAACATGCAGGTGTGTCTAATTGATGTTTTGAATTTTTTTCACAACAATGGAGCTCGATGGCAAAAAAGTTATATACTTGTTAGTAGGATCAATTCATTGTTGGTTTTGGGTCTTTTAATGGGGTTTGTTGACAATAAGAAAGACAAAGAGTAAATCCGGCCTAATCCTTTTAACTCAAGCTTAAATATATTCCAACAAAGATTTCTAAATGCTAAATAATATAACTCTAACTGTTTGTAATCAGCAGGCACTTGACAGTTTGTGGTATGAAAGATGTTTACTCTTAAATTTCTGTCAGATGCATTTGTGATGAAAATACCAGGGGCTTAGCTGATTCCCTAATTTGCATATTAGGTCTATGCTTTGCTTTGATGTGTTCTGTGAAGGAACCTTCGCCATTATGATGGCGTTGATGTCACCTAGTTCTACGTTCCGCCCCGCTGTGAATTTGAGCTGCGTTTGGAGATTCTCCATCACTTGGTATCTGAAAGCTCAGTTATCCAGTCCCTCTGAAAGACAGTTGTTCACTTGTTCACTGCGTTCAGCAAACCTGTTTATTCAAACCTGTTCAAAACTTTAACCTCGAGATAAATGTCAAACATGGAAACCCCCGCCATTTTCAAACAAGTCGAAAAGATGAGACCATCCTGCTTCTCTGCAGAAGAGCAATGTTGCTACAAAGCAGAGGTGAGTTCCTGTAAAAGTAAAAGTGCACTGTTCATTACTTTATTTTATTCTATTTTACTTATTTTATATTTATCTTAAACGTGTATTTTAGTCTTTTCAATGTTTTCTTGCTTTTATCTTTTGTTTTTGTATTATTGTCTTTACTCTTGTTAAAGCACTTTGTAACTTGTTTTTGAAAAGTACTTTACAAATAAAGATCATTATTATTACTATTATTTATGTTACATTCCATAATATGGTGTTTCTGTGAGCTGTTAAACTGAACTGTACCGAATCTGTGTTGCAGAAAATGATGCTGAGGCAGTTTGTGCTGATGAAGCAGCAGGGTCTGGTTCCTGTTCATTTATCGGTCAAAGACATGAAGACCTGGCTGTTGAGAGGAAGACGCTTCCTTGAGGAGTGAGTCAAACTGATCATTTGTTTAACTGATACACTGACGGAAACACGTTAAATTAGAGCTTTTTAAAAAGCAGTGTTTTTTATTTTTGCAGGTTTCAGGAAAAATGTGAGATTGAGAGGATCGGGGAAAGAGACGTGTTCATGGCTGAACTGGTACGTACAATATAGAGGATCTTCAGACTTCAGAGCAATATTTTAATGTTAACTGTTTAGTTTCATGTAAAATATAGTAGGGCTGCAACTAACAATTATCTTAATAATCGATTAATCTGTTGATTATTTTTTCGATTGAATCGAAAAAAATCGATGAATCGGATAAAACCAAAACAAAAAGAATTAATTTCCAACCCTTTTTTCAAAAACACAACCGAAATCTTCAGAAAGTGCATAAACAGGTTGCTCATCTTCCATTGAACATCCCTGAGCTGTTAAAATAATAATACATTTTAAAAAATGGACTTACACAAAAAACATACATTTTTGTATTGAAGCAACATGATGCTTTACATCAGCCAAATATATATATTTATGAAATTCGTTGCCAACTCTTTCAGAAATCGATTTTAATCGATTGTTGCAGCCCTAAAAAACAGTCTCCTGTCAGCTCCATTATGCTCCTGGTGTGACTAAAGTGTGATTTTTGACAGGCCTGGACCACAGCGAGGCTCTTCTGTCTCAATCAGATGGAAGAAGAGCTCCTGCAGGAACTGGACAGAGAAGAGCAGCTTTCACAGCTGCTGAGCAGGAAGGTCACACTGGAGGGCCTTCAAATCTTTGTTTCAGTCGTCCAACCAGCAGCAGAGGAGGAAGTCCAAACCATCCTTCCGACTCTGCACAGGAACCTGCTAAGGATCATTAGGGGCATTCAGATCCCCAGTGGTCCCCTCTCTGAAGCAGACACAAAACCTGCAGAGCTCTTGGAGCTGGAACAGACTACTGCGTCCCTGGTGCCAGAGGTGGTGGACATTGCTCTGAAGTTCCTCCTGGAGGAACCAGAGCTAAAAGACAAGAGCAAACTTGCCAGTGACAAGATTGCCAAACTGCTGTTTGACTCAGTAGTTCCTTGTCTGTCTCACTTTGGATCTGTGGGTAGAATTACTGTGCTTAGATTGTGCACTTTAGCTGCCAGATCCATCGTGCGGGGCATCTTTGAGGGGTTCATCGACTGCTCCGAGTCCTTCCACCTGATGGACTATGATGGCAGTTATTTGTCTGCCAGATATGGTGCCATCTCTGCTATCCGGGATATGGTCAGTAAAATCTGCCTCCAGCCCTGCACCTCAGAGGGGCAAGAAGAGGCGCCTCTTCAGAAGAGAGAGGATTCTCCCCAAGTCCTGGAGAAGGAGGAAGCCTCCCAGGGAGTCCCTGGGGATGAAGAGTTGGCCATGGTGCAAACTCATGTGACTGAAGCATCATCGTCAGTCAGTCTGCAGACCAACTCAGAGGGGCAAGAAGAGGATTCTCTTCAGGAGAGAGAGGATTCTCTTCAGGAGAGAGAGGATTCTCTTCAGGAGAGAGAGGATTCTCTTCAGGAGAGAGAGGATTCTCCTGAAGTCCTGGAGAAGGAGGAAGCCTCCCCAGGAGTCTCTGGGGATGAAGAGTTGGAGTTGGCCATGGTGGAATCTCATGTGACTGAAGCATCATCATCAGTCAGTCTGCAGAGCAACTCAGAGGGGCAAGAAGAGGATTCTCTTCAGGAGAGAGAGGATTCTCCCAAGTCCTGGAGAAGGAGGAAGCCTCCCAGGAGTCCCTGGGGATGAAGAGTTGGCCATGGTGCAAACTCCTTTGACTGAAGCATCATCGTCAGTCAGTCTGCAGAGCAATGTGGCTGTCATCATGATCGATGAGATCCAAGTACTGCAGCAGGAAGAAGACACGCAGAAATCCCTCGTCCAGCACAGGGATGTGAAGAAAAAGAAACGAGTGCGTGCCTTCTTCCGTGGTGTCTGGAAGACCATGACACGCTGCTTTAGTCCATCCACTAAGGACTAAATCTCATCCCCCCATCCCTTCATCCCTTCTCCCCTCATTCCTTCATCCCTTAATCCCTTCTCCCCTAATCCCCTCATCATTTCATCCCTGCTACCTTCATCCCCTCATCCCTTAACCCCTGCTCCTCTCATCCCCTCATCCTTTCATCCCTGCTCCTCTCATTCCCTCATCCTTTCATCCCTTCTCACCTCATCCTCATCCCCTCATCCTTTCATCCCTGCTCCTCTCATTCCCTCATCCTTTCATCCCTTCTCACCTCATTCCCTCATCCTTTCATCCCTGCTCCTCTCATCCCCTCATCCTTTCATCCCTTCTCACCTCATCCTCATCCCCTCATCCTTTCATCCCTGCTCCCCTAATCCCTTCATCCCCTTTTCCTTCTTCCTCATCCCTTCATTCCCAAGCTCTCCTCTGAGCTTGTAATAAACTCGTGTGAAAACACTTCCAAGGAGGAACCCCCACACGAAGTCTCCTCCAGCTGGTCTTCTGAACACCCTCCCAGACCAGCCTAAACAGAGGGCATCCTTCTTCCACCACCATCCTTCCCCTCTATATGCATCAATCCATCCTCTATAATCAATGCAATCCACATTTGCATGTACCTCCAAATCACAACAGCTTAACCAGGGTGACCATCAGCCTGTTCTGCTGAGCACTGATGTCCTGTTGTGCTGGTGCCCAGCGAATGACCATCTTTACCCTCTGTATCACAGCAGCATCAACAAGCTCATCCGTTTTTGTGCGGGAGCAGAGGGTGTTGGCCCAGCGGGTTCTGTACAGCTGGTTGAACTGCTGAGGCTGCTCGTCATGCTGCTCCACTGCTTTCCAGACTTCACTGACTTTGTTCCTCTGCTCAGTGGTAAGTGACAGCTTGTCCTCTGTCAGGCCAACCTTTGAAAGCCAGGAAGAGGGTTTGGACTGCAGGCATCCTCCTGTTAAAAGATTGCCGCACAAATGTTCAAAGTTCAAATGTGCTTATTGTTCACCAACTTGTGTTTCATTCTAGCAGAAACACACTGTTACTCACAAAGGCCAGACGGAGAACAGTGGAGGTTTCATTGCTGGTGAGCGTAATGTGGGGCAGGACGGCATCAAGCACATCGTCACGTGCCTCAGCATCGCTCTGGTCAGCACCAATCCATCCCCTCTGTCACTTGTTAACTGTCTGACTGAAATAAAAACCTGGATGTCATCCAGCCTACTCAAGCTGAAGTGCAGCAAAACTGAGCTAATGGTAGTGGCTCCCAAGCCGCTGCTCCTGAGGGTAGGTGATCTACTCCTCAAAGTGGATGGGTGCATCTCCAGACTTCAACCATCACTCTCAGACTCTGTGGCAGAGTCTCTCATCCAAGCTTTCATCACCTCACGCCTGGACTACTGTAACGGTGTCCTGTATGGGGTACCCAGCAAGGTCCTGGACCGGCTGCAATAGGTCCAGAACTCGGGTGCCAGGGTTCTCACACACAATATGTCGTGGCAGCACATCACCCCAATCCTCACTCAGTGAGGCTCCCAGTTAAATTCGGCATCACCTACAAAATCCTTCTCCTCACCTATGAATCTCTCCATGCCACTGCCCCCAGTACCTACTGGACCTTCTCCACCCCTATTGTGCCGTAATACAAATGTCTGCGTGGAGACAGACTTCAGCGTTGCCGGGTCCTTGGCTCCGACGGCCTTGATGAGCAGCTCCAGGTCAGTGTGGTTGTAGGCCAGCACAGCCCCAGCTACAGCAGACTTGAACAAAGCATACTTGGAGTGAGACTCAAACCGGTGGATCCAGTGGAAGATGTCCAGACGCATCACTATCCCACTGTCCACCCAAGGCCTGAACAAAGTCTCCACCCCTGTCGGGCCCTGTGCACGGCAACACCCACGGTCCACGTACAAGATTTTGGGCACAGGCTGACAGGCTGAGTATGAACACATACTGCATATCTTTTGCATCATACGGTTTGATTTACATAGTTTCTTGGTGGAATCCATTTTCAGCACAGTGCCAAAAGTGGAGAGGATCTGGCTCCGGTAATCCTGCACATTGTTGGCCTCTGCCAGCAGGAAGGTGTGTCGCAAGAGCCGAGCGGAGGGAAGCTCCCTTGGAGGAGGTGGAGCCTGGAACGTGGGCCTAAATGCAGAGACAATCCCTCCGGGTTCTGCTACAGTCATAAGGAGCGTGGCGTACAGGTCCTTACGGTAAAGCTGCTCCTCAATGTGGTTCTCCTGTAGTATGTAGTATAGTGTTCCCTTCAGTCCGGTCCTTCAGAAGGCGGACAACATTCCTATCCACACCCCAATGCGCAGGGGCGTACTGCGGTAAGCGTGTTGACTCATGCGGTTTGGCTGGCTCAGTTACCCAGCAGCCTCCTTGTTAGCTAGTGGGTTTTACCGCTTAGTTCGTTTAGCAGGTTCGGGTTTTGTGGGGGTTTTACTTGTCTTTCCTTATCTGTCATTTTCTGTCATTGGATGTACTGCCAGCCCTTTATATGTCACATGTCAAACTTTACCACGTGTCCCTCCACATAGATCCATGTCACTTACTCACTTAGTTCAGGGATGAGTCACATCACTGTTACTACTTGGAATTGCAGGGGTGTGGGCAGAGCTCTTAAACGAGGTAAAGTCTTTTCGCATCTAAAGTACCTGTCGTATGATATTGTTTTTGCAGGAGACCCATGTCCAACCTTCAGAGCAGAGGCGTTTAAGATCTGTGTGGGTGTCTCAGGTGCACCAATCCACCTTCTCCTCCAAGGCGAGCGGGGCGGCCATTCTTCTTCGTAGATCCGCCCCATTTTTCTGTAAAGTATTCAACATGGAATATTCCGTGAATATTCCATGTTGTCACGGAATATAACGATCATAATATAATTATCAATTTCAATTTCAATTTTATTTATATAGCCAAATCACAACAACAGTTATCTCACATTTCTTTTCATGAAGAGCAGGTCTAGACCGAACTCTGAAGTTATTTACAGAAGCCCAACAATTCCCACCAAGAGCAGCACCAGGCTGACACAGGCAAGGAAAAACTTCCTTTAAGAGGCAGAAACCTCGAGCAGAACCATGGCTCAGGGTGGTGGCCATCTGCCTCGACCGGTTGGGGAGAGGGGAGAGAGAGAGAGAGAGAGAGAGGGCAAGAGAGAGAGAGGGCAAGAGACAGAGAGAACGACAGAGAGAGAGAGCAGAGGGAGGCTGCCTACACAGTTCACACAGAGGTACATCTGCTTCAGCCCGATTGGGAGGAGAGAGAGCGGACGAGAGAGAGAGACGCAGAGACGGACAGAGACAGAGAGATGGCAGAGAGAGAGAGCAGAGGGAGGCAGCCTACACAGTACACACACAGAGGTACAGACAGTAAAGGTAATGTTGCTATAGACTGAATGAAAAATGGTTCAGATATTTATAGTAAGTTAATGTTAATGATAATAATAACAGTAATAATAGCAATAGGACTAGTAACAGCAGTTGCAACTGTAGCAGAGGCGTCGAGCAGGAACACGGGGCAGCAGGAGACTCCTGTCCTCCCGTCACTTCCTGCAGGTGTTCCTGGCTCTGGAGCTGTGGAGTCTGGATCTGTGGTTGAGAGTCTCCTGCTGTCCCTGTGTTCCTACTGGCGCCCTCTGCTACAATTACAACTGCT